>SJYT01054427.1:254691-422379 GCA_006410635.1 Cephalophus harveyi | reverse complement strand
AGTAGGTTATAAAAATAAAAATTAAAGGAGAAATAGAGGACTTAAACAATTTAAAAAAAAGAAGAGAAAGAAAAGAAAAAACAAACAAAAAGAATGATCATAAAAATAGTAAAGGTATATCTGGGACTTTCTCTGGTGCTATTGTGGGCAGTGTGGGGTCAGTTCATTTTCGGATAGTTCCTTGGTCTGGTTTATATTTCTCAAGATCTATAGGCCCCTTCTTATGTAGTCAGTACTAACGACAGGATTTTAATGTATTGCACCTGTCACTTCCAAGGCGGTTTCCTCTGTTTTAGCTTCTTCTGTTTGCTCGTCTCTTCAGTGTCTGTTTTCTGCCCTGACACAAGGGGGGTGGTGGTGGACACATTTTTTTTTAGGCTCACTTGTTCAGTCATGCTGTGGGGAGGGAGGGATGCTGCAAACAAATAACACTGGCATGTGCTTGCAGTGTCTCAACCATGCTGGGCCTGCCCCCACTCACGGCACACACCACTCAGGTTCTAGGTTGCTTTGCCGGGAACCATCTGAGGCTGACCCTGGGCTGTATGCACCTCCCCGGTCTAAGCCGCTCAGGCTCAGGCACTCAGGTAGTCCTCAAGGCGCAGACTCGGTTGGGCCTGCATTTTGTGCCCTTCCCAGGTCCAAGTAGCTCAGGCATTTGGCAAGCACGGTTGCTGCAACTTATCGCCTTTCCCGTCCCTGCTGCTCAGTTTTCTGGGTGTACAACTGGCGCCCCTTCTTAGGCAGATGGTGACTATCCAGAACCCCAAGAAGTCTTAGTTAGCAAAGAAGCTTGCTTGCAGTTTGGTAGTTAATGTCTCTCTGGGGTTGCAATTGCCCCCTTCTGGCCCTTCCATCTCTGGCTGCCTGTCACCAGAGGGGGATGGTCTGTAGCTGGCTAATTCTGTTCCATCCTTTGTTCTGTGCACAGTCCTGGTGGTGTCTTATGTTAGAGCTTTTCATGTGGTAGCAATCCCACAGTCTGGTTTGCTAGCCCAAGTTAGTTTGCTCTGGTTACACTCACGGCATTCCGGCCCAATTCTTAAAAAGCACTGTAGCCCACGCCTCCCTGCCTAGCCCTCACTTGTTAGTGGCAGATGCAGGCATCAGCACTGCTTCTCCACTGGGGGAGTTATAGTTAGGCTCGTAATCTGTTGGTTTTAATTATTTGTTTATTTTTCCTCCCTGTTGTGTTGCCCTCTGTGCTTCCAAGGCTCACCACAGACTCGGCAGCGAGAGTGTTTCCTGGTGTTTGGAAACTTCTCTCTTTAAGACTCCCTTCCCAGGACAGAGCTCCCTCCCTACCTCTTTTGTCTCTTTTTTCATCTTTTATATTTTTTCCTACCTGTTTTTGAAGCCGATGATCTGCTTTTCTGGATGCCTGATGTCCTCTGCCAGTATTCAGAAGTTGTTTTGTGGAATTTAGTTAGCATTTAAATGTTCTTTTGATGAATTTGTGAGGGAAAAAGTGGTCTCCCCATCCTATTCCTCTGCCATCTTAGGACCGCCCTCCATAATTGCTTTACAATGTTCTGTTAGTTTCTGCTACGCAACAACATAAATTAGCTACATGTATACATATATATCCTCCCTCTTGAGCCTCCCTCCAACTGCTCCCCATCCCACCCCTTTAGCTTATCACAGAGCACAGAGCTGAGCTCCTTATGCAGCTTCCCACTAGCTATCTATTTTACAGAGAGAAGTCAGAAAGAGAAAGACAAATATTGTATATTAACACTCAAATATGGAATCTAGAAAAATGATACTGATGAAGCATTTTGTAGGGCAGGAATAGAAATATGAACATAGAGAACAGACTCGTGGACACAGAATGGGGAGGAGAAGGTGGGATGAATTGAAAGACTAGCATTGGCATGTGTACTAGCATGCACACTCAATTTTCTTTAAGCCAACCAAATAAAGCTCTTTTACAAATTAACTTTGGCAGTACCACACATGTGCAACACACAAACACATGACTATAGACATACAAACATACAGACACAAAGATTTCAGAGTTCCCAATCCAAACTTCAGCCATGAATCAGGTACGATTATATAAAACCCATCGATTACAAAAGAGGTCCAGTTCAAATAAGGTTTCTGGTAGATGAAGCAAATCACTGTCACATGTTTAGATGGCTAAATCATTTTTACAAGATTTACAGAGAAGATAGATAAGATCTTTATTTGTTCTAACAAGTTAAGTTCCAAATGACCTATCCTCCTTTTGTTTTTTCTTTTAGTAAGAGTCACTTTCCTGAAATTTGCCCTTTTAAAATGTCCAAGGTAAATGTTACTGAAAAAGACCAGGTGGAAAATTTATATCTCCAAGGCACAGGAGGAGAAATGCAAGTTTCTACTAAGAGGGTTTTTCCTCCCTTAATCCAGAATTTTTAAAAAATATTTTGAAGTCACTTAAGATAAATTGGAGAGGTATGGGGAGTGGTAAAAAAGATTGATAGGTTTGAATTGTTTCTTTTTATTTTTAATTAAAATATAATTGCTTTACAATATTGTGTTGGCTTCTGCCATACAGCAATGTGAATCAGCCATAAGTACACATATATCCCCTCCCACCTGAACCTCCCCCTCACCTCATCCTATCCCACTAGGTGGTAACAGAGCACTGGGTTTAGCTCCCTGTGCCTATACAGCAGCTTCACACTGGCTATCTATTTTACCCACAATAGTGTATATATCTGTGTTACTCTCTCAATTTGTCCAACTCTCTCTTTTCCTTCACCAGGGCTTCTCTGGTGGCTCAGTTGATAAAAAATCTGCCTGCAGTGCAGGAGATCTAGGTTCAATCCCTGGATCAGGAAGAACCCCTGGAGAAGGGAATGGTAACCCATTCCAGTATTCTTTCCTAGAGAATTCCATGGACAAAGAGGCCTGATGGGCTACGGTCCATGGGGTCACAAAGAGTTGGACATGACTGAAAGACTAATGCTTGATTTCTTTCTCCTTCACCTGTTGTGTCGAATGTCTGTATTCTATGTTTCTATTCCTACTCTGCAAATTGGTTCATCAGTACCATTTTTCTAGATTCCATGTATATGCATTAATACACAAATTTGTTTTTCTCTTTCTGATTTATTTCATTTTGTATAACAGGCTCTACGTTTATCCACCTCACTAGAACTGACTGAAATGCATTCCTTTTTTATGGCTGAGTAATATTCCATTGTGTATATGTACCATATTATCTTTATCCATTCATTTGTCGATGGACATCTAGGTTGCTTCCATATCCTAGTTATTGTAAATAGTGCTGCAATGAATTTTGGGAATGCGTCCTTCTCAATTATGGTTTTCTCAGGGTATGTGCCTAGTAATAGGATTGTTGAGTCATGGGGGTAATTTTATCCCTAGTTTTTTAAGGAATCTCCATACTGTTCTCCATAGTGGTTGTATCAATTTACATTCCTACCTATAGTGAAAGAGAGCTCCCTCTTCTCCACACCCTCTCCAGCACTTATTGTGTAGATTTTTGATGATGGCTATTCTGACTGGTGTGAGGTGATTTCTCAGTGTAGTTTTGATTTGCATTTCTCTAATAATGAGCAATATTGAGCATCCTTTCATGTGCTTGTTGGTCATCTATATGTCTCCTCTGGAGAACTGTCTGTTTAGGTCTTCCTCCCAGTTTTTGATAGGGTTGTTTGTTTTTCTGGTATTGAGCTGCATAAACTGCTTGTGTATTTTCCAGATTAAAACTTTGTTCATTTGCTGTTATTTTCTCCCATTCTGAGGTTGTTTTTTCATCTTGTTTATAACTTCCTTTGCTTTGCAAAAGCTTTTAAGCTTAATTAGGTCCCACTTGTTTATTTTTGTTTTTATTTCCACTACTCTATGAGCTGAGTCAAAGAGGATCTTGCTGTGATGTATGTCAAAGTGTATACTGTCTAGTTTCAGAGAGCAGTTTTTAATTCTCCAAAGAGTTGGGTGACCACCTAAATAACATACCCATCCACCTATGCTGGGATATTTTTATCTCCCTCTGGTTATAGTTAGCTTAAGGGAGAAGACCAAAAAAATTCTTATGTAATGCTGAAGATTAGCTATGGTCACAAGTTTAGTCAGACTAGTGGCCTTTTATATTGGAAATTCACTATTGAAAACTTAATAAAATTTAAGTTTTTATTTAATTATGGCCCTCAGTTTGGCTTTTGACCTGAAGAAAACCCGTCTCAGGTGGTCCTGTTTCTAAAGGTAACTTTAATAGTCTCTTCAGAGTGGAAAGGCAATCCAGACAGAGGATAACTAGGATACTCACTCATATAAAAAGAAGATAGAGTGGATCATTGTCTTTTGTTTGAGGTGCTTTTTTTTATCTTTACTCTTCCATTAGCTTTCCACAATAAATCCTTTAGTGAAGTTTAGTGAAGTTATTTTGAAATTTTGAATACTTTGAGGTTTTGCATGCAAATTAAAATAGGTACAATTGTTTAAGATGAGTGCTGTCTAAAATTTTAATAGCTTAGAAGTCATTCCAATTCAAAGGATAGTGATTGACAAGTAAGATCTTAATAGTAACTCAAACCAATAAGCCCTTTCATAGCTTAACCAAGGCCATAAGCGGTGTCCCACAAGAGAGTGTAAAGGATGCAGCTCTCACAAGATGCAGAAATTTCACTCTCAAAGTTAGTTTAAGAAAGTAGAGATCTTTACTGTACAAACAGAAACAACAAAAGTTGAGATGATAAAGGCCTCTTGCAGACTGAGTTCTCTTATGATAAACTCCTCTGATCAATAAGTCATGTTCTCCAGACATATGACAAGACAGAAGGAAAATCTAGTTAGACCAATGGTTTTCTTCCTCATGACAAAGAACACAAAAGATAGATACAAAGAAAAACAGTGATGAATTTTGGGAGTAAAAAGACCAACAAACCTAGTGTACCCTACCAAATTTCAAACTAAGAATTTCTGAGTCCAAGGAGTTGGTCCTACAGATATTTTCTCCCATTAATTTAATTTTAGGAAAGATGAAAAACTTAACACTGTTCCCAACAGACCCTGCAGACTGATTTCCAGGAGACTGACTGACCTGGTGAGAATGCTTACCTTCTGCTGGCTTTCTCTAACTGTGTACACAAAAGTTTCAGACTATCAAAAGAGCCCCATATTGGCCACTTCAGGACAGGACTTCCTTTACTTCTCAAGTAAGTTGGTGTCGTTCTCTTGCCAAGTCATGTCCATCTCTTTGAAATCCCATGGACTGCAGCATGCCACACTCCTCTTCCCTCCACTATTTCCTGGAGTTTGCTCAAATTCATGTCCATTGAGTTGGTGATACTATCTAACCATCTCATCCTCTGCCACCTCTTTCTTCCTTTCTTTTGCCTTCTATGTTTTCCAGCATCAGGTCTTTTCCAATGAGTCAGCTCCTCACATCAGATGGCCAAAGTATTGGAGCTTCAGCTTCAGCATCAGTCCTTCCAATGAATATTCAGGGTTGATTTCCTTTAGGATTAACTGGTTCATTCTCTTTGCAGTTCAAGGGACTCTCAAGAGTCTTTCCCAGCACCACAAATGGAAAGCATCAATTCTTTGATGCTCAGCCTTCTTTATGGTCCAACTCTCACATCCATACATGACTATCGGAAAAACTATAGCTTTGAATATATGGACCTTTGCCAGCAAAGTGGTCTCTGATTTTTAATACACTATCTAGGTTTGTCATAGCTTTCCTTCCAAGGAACAAGGGTCTTTTAATTTCAAGGCTACAGTCACAATCTGGAGTGATTTTGGAGACCAAGAAAATAAAATCTGTCTCAATTAAGTAAGTACTTGCGAGTATAATTTCTGTTCATATATAAACCCAGATGGGGCATTAGTCAGAGGTTATCTGCTGTTGTTGCCACTGCTGCTAAGTCACTTCAGTCATGTCCGACTCTGTGTGACCCCATAGATGGCAGCCCACCAGGCTCCCCCATCCTTGGGATTCTCCAGGCAAGAACACTGGAGTGGGTTGCCATTTCCTTCTCCAATGCATGAAAGTGAAATGTGAAAGTGAAGTCACTCATCATGTCCGACTCTTAGCAACCCCATGGACCACAGCCTACCAGGCTCCTCCACCCATGGAATTTTCCAGGCAAGAGCACTGGAATGAGTTGCCATTGCCTTCTCTGGTCAGAGGTTATCTAGTATCCTTTGTTTCTTTATTTGAGAAACTCTATTCCCCATATTAATGTTTGTTGAAATAAAATTACTAATAACATTGTGTAGGGACCTGGTGTGCTGTTTGTGAACTTAACTACTCTAGGTGTCACTCTAGAGTCATTTCAGCTTTTTTGTATGTTTTGGCTCCCCTCTCCAGCAGTCTAAAATCACCATGGGTGCTCGAAGCACTGAATAGCCAGCTTTTGTATTGTACATCCCTGGATGGATACATTTCAAATTAATGAATAAGCTTCCCTGTAGGACTGTTAGGCAGTATGAGTACAATTCTGCCACTGCCACAAATTTCTCAGTTGCCTGAAAAATCTATAACTGGCCAGGCGGAGCTGAGTCCCTTTTCTTTGGAGCAGTGAGCTCTCATGTGTTATCTTCACTTCTATTTTAACAAGTTCTATTAAGGTAGCCAAATTGAGGAAAGGTACTAAGCCAGTCTCCTATCTAATCACCTAGTCCAAACCATTCAATGTCTTATCTGAGCAAGTCTTTCCAGTGTCTTTCAACTGAAGAGTGGGTTATCTTTTTATTTATCACCAAATAAAGCTTAAAATCATTAACCAATAATTGGGAGAACCAAGACCATGATAGACTTACCCAAATTTGTCCAGACTCAATGAGGTGGTGGACAGGTACAAAGAGTGCTTACTGATATGTGAGTCCTTGTAGAGTTCAAATAGAGGTCAGAAGCCTGTTCTGGGTCCCTTCATGTTCTCCAAAATTGTCAACTGGAAAGGAAAAACACAACATGAGAGCTGTAAATTTCAGTTATATCTGGGGACTTACAGAAAAAATGTAGCTTGGGAGAATCTTTCAGATAGTTCCAAGGAACTGTTTCAAAGAAGTAGGGTAGGAGCAAGTAATATATAAAATTTTGGGGTGGGGGATTGGGAAATATTTGGTTGGCCAAAAAGTTCCTCTGGGATTTCCATAAGCTGGTATAAAACCAGAAGGAACTTTTTGGCCAAACCAATACACACAATCAAGCATGCATTTTGGTAGGCTTAGACAATCTTGGTACGCTTAGTCCATCTTGGTACGCTTAGCCCATCAAAGCATACATCTTGGTATACTTAGTGTTACTGTTAGTCACAAGGATCAGATGCCTGTGATCCTTGTGGTCCTTAGTTAATAATTTTATTTCTTTTCTACGTATGGGAAGATGTAAGAATCTGCGAACATTGAAATGCTCAACTAGATATGCATATTAACTATTTAGGGGTCTATATGTCTAAAACCACATGATGGATAGTCTTGTTTCTTCCACCCTGAATTCCCCTGAGGGTATACTCTCAGTGGGCAACTGCAGTGACTAATGACTTGATGCTTCAAAATTGGAATGGTGGGCAACACTTTTTGTTTACAGCTTTTACCAGAATGCAACAATGATAATACCTTGATCTTGGGCTTCCAGCCTTCAGAAGTGTAAGAAATTTCTATTGTTTACAAGCTACTCAGTCTGTGTCATTTTGTTACAGCAGCCTGAACAGGCTAAGACAGAAAATCGGTGCTGAGAAGTGGGGATGCTGCTGTAACAAATGCCTAAAAATATTGAAGTGTCTTTGAAACTGAGTGATGGGCAGAGGCTCTAAGAATTTTGAGGTACATCCATCCCTTGATATCTGTGGAATTGTTTCCAGAACACACTGTAGATACCAAAATCCAAAAATGCTCAAGTGGCATGGTATTTGCATATGCTGCTGCTAAGTCACTTCTGTCATGTCCAACTCTGTGTGACCCCATAGACGGCAGCCCACCAGGCTCCCCCATCCCTGGGATTCTCCAGGCAAGAACACTGGAATGGGTTGCCATTTCCTTCTCCAATGCATGAAAGTGAAAATTAAAAGGGAAGTCGCTCAGTCGTGTCCAACTCTTCACGACCCCATGGACCACAGCCTACCAGGCTCCTCTGTCCATGGGATTTTCCAGGCAAGAGTACTGGAGTGGGATGCCATCGCCTTCTCCTGATGCTAAAGCTGAAGCTCCAATACTTTGGCCACTTCAGTGGGAAGAGCTGACTCATTGGAAAAGACTCTAATGCTGGGAGAGATTGGGGGCAGGAGGAGAAGGGGACGACAGAGGAAGAGATGGCTGAATGGCATCACCGACTCGATGGACAAGAGTTTGGGTGAACTCCAGGAGTCGGTGATGGACAGGGAAGCCTGGAGTGCTGCAATTCATTGGGTTGCAAAAAGTTGGACACGAATGCACGACTGAACTGAAATGAACTGAACTGAAGTGTACACATCCTCCCATATACTTTAAATTACCTCTAGATTACTTATAGTACCTAATACAACATAAGTAGTTGCTGGCATATGCTAAACTCAAGTTTTGCGTTTTGGAAATTTCTGGACTAAAAAAAAATTTTTTTGCATGTTCCACATTTGAGGGTTCCCCCACTGAGGGCTGGCTGTGCATTCTAGGAAAAGTCTACATTGCCATAAATGGACAGTTCAGTTCAGTCACTCAGTCATGTCAGACTCTTTGTGACCCCATAGACTGCAGCACACCAAGCTTCCCTGTCCATCACCAACTCCTGGAGCTTTCTCAAATTCATGTCCATCTAGTAGTCAGTGATGTAATCTAACCATCTCATCCTCTGTCATCCCCTTATGAACTGTTAAAGACAATTCTCATGATGGCTCACATGGAGAGTAAGATAGCTATAAAGAAATCTTCAGTCTTCTTAGAGAATACCTGAATGGTAGTAAAAAAATATTGGCTTAAAAATCGATAGCAAAGGCCATTCTGATGAGGTTTCAGATGAAAATGAATAATATGTTATTGGAAAATGGAAGAAAGGCAATCTTTGTCATAAAGTGGCAAAGAGCTAGGCTGAACTTTGTTCATGTCCTAGTATGTCGTGGAAGGTAGAAATTCTGATCAATGAAATTGAATATTTAACTGAAGGAATTTTAATCAAAGTGTTGAAGGGGAGTCTGGTTTCTCTTGAATGTTTATAATATAATTTGAGAAGACAGAAACTATTTGAAGGTGGTATTGTTAATCAAAAAGGAAGTTGACTTTAAAAATTGGAAAATTCTTGATCTATTCCTATTGAAAGAAATAAGTTTGTTCAGGAGGAACACAAGGGGTGTGCCAAATTTAATGAATAGATTGGTACAGATTGATCATTTCCATGGAAATTAGGAGCTATTCATCAAGATAATGTAGATTGTTTTTCTTTCTAAACAGAATCTAGACTTCCCAGGTGATGCTAGTGGTAAAGAACCCACCTGGCAATGCAGAAGACATAAGAGAAGTGGGTTAGATCACTGGGTTGGGAAAATCCCTTGGAGGCAGTCATGACAACCCACACCAGTATTCTTGTTGGAGAATCCCATGGGCAGAAGAGCCTGGCTGGCTGCAGTCCATAGGGTTGCAAAGAGTCAGACCCGACTGAAGCAACCTAACATGCACATAGACAGAATCTAGGACTTATTGTTCAAGACAATGGAAAAATGATCCCCAGGGCATTTCAGAGATCTTTTGGACTACCCCTTGTACCATAGGTCCAGAATGCTAGTGCTTGCAGGACAGAACCATTTCAAAAAATGAGCCATCCATGCCAGGTGCCATCTCACATTGAGACTTATGATCGCTAAATTCCAGTTCCATGTTCTTCAATTATAACAGGTGCAGTTTTCAGAACCCAGGGGTGTGACTTTCTTATCCTAGATTTCAAGGATTGAATCACAAAGGGCTCCAGGCACACAACCCCAGCAGAGGATCACTATAGTGACAGGGATATCACAGAGAATTTTCACTAGGATACTACCCAGAGGATACACAGGTAAATAGACAAGTAAATCCATGAAACCCCAAACTAGTAGAGACACTTGTGCAATTGCAGCCTGGGAGAGTCAGACGAACAGGACTACAATCCATGATTGGTATGTACACCTGAAATTGCACCCCATATTGGGACTTAAACCTGGTCAAATCTCAGATTGAGACTCGAATCCAGTCAGTCAAAACTCAAACCCAGTTAAAACACATATTGGGACTTGAACTCATGTGACCAGGACTGAAACCCAACCAATCCTAATTGGGACTTGAACACACAGTCTTCTAGTTAAAATCACTCACTTGGTGTCTGGACTTACTGAAGCTCAGGTTCTTTGTGTCTCAGCAAATAAGGAATTCAGTGAGAGGCAAAGTGATAGGCAAGAAGTAGATTTACTAATAAAGGATGCTTGTGGGAGATGCAAGTGGGTAGTGGAGGGGGCTCTGCCCTGAGGATTAAGTGGGCTACAATTTTATAATCAAAGGAAAGTAGGGAAGGGAGAAAAGACCACCTATTTTGGGTATACTTCAGGCTTACATCACTAGCTCCCCTTTCTTATCAGGCAGGAGAGTATCTGACCCTATGGGGTCAAACTAAGCTTTGCTATTGCTCAGTTTCCAGGTTTTGTCTGAATCTTCACAACCCCATGGATTGCAGCTTGCCAGACTTCCCTGTCCCTCACTGAAACTAAGATTATCATAGTATGTATTCAAATCAATAGAAAGGTGGTGATATTTTTCTCTCATGTAATGGCCTGGGGCATATCTTGTGCTTTTATTTACAGCTTTATAGTTAAGCAAGCCTGTTTTGTTCCATGACATTCTGGGAGTTTTCTTGAGTGATCCTTTGTTAACTTACAGTTGTTTCCCAAAGTTTCCTAGCTTTCTCTCTCTATTTATAGATCTATAGTCTTCTACTGGGACTTTAGCAACTACCTGTATAACTATCCTATCACACCTAGCAAAATTTGTGGCTTCAAACACCATCTCAGAGTATCTGAAAGTTTGGGACTATTACTCAAAAACTGGGTTTCCCTCTTGGTGGTTGTTGAGCCAAAAGACGCAGCCAAACAAAAGATTGGGAGAAAGAAGGTTTTATTACTTGGAGCAAGTAAGAACACCAGGGATATTTCCCAAAGGAGTGTCTCCCCCAAACAACATAATTTGGGAATTTTTAAGCTAAGAATGTATGCATATTTATGGAGGGGCTTAAGCAAAGGAGAATTCAACATAGAATTGAGATAAAGGTTGACAATGTCCAGGCTCTTGTTGATTAAAGTCACAAGGGTCAGCAAAGGTCAGCATCATCATTTCTTAGTTTCAAGTTAATCTGGTGGTTTAGTGCTCAAGGGTGTTTGAATTCTGCCAAGAATGTGCTCAAGAATTTTCTTCAGGCTAATCTTTACCTTTGAAACAGAACTGGGAGTCTTTACAACTGATATATTGTCTCATATAGTTATGTTATCTCCCCGGCCTGGTAAGAGCTGTTTTTACTGTCCTTTCTTCCCTTAAAATTATTAAATGGGGCTTCCCTGGTGGTAATACTGAGACCAGTTCTTCTGTAAGGGCAAGCACTGTGGCCACACTTAGATCTCAAAATGGCTTAGGCCTAAAATGGCTTCTCTTACATTAAGAAAGTCATATCTGGTTCTTTTCCTCTGTAGATCCTCTACCCTATCTGCTTACAAGACTACAGTCCCAGTGGGTCTTAAGGTTTTGGACTTGCTCAGAAATCATTAACCCTTTACTCTTTCCTATTTTTCCCTTTTGTGTTTTTAAATGTTTTTCTTATTTCTTGAAATATATTTGACATGTAAGTTGTCTAAGCTAAAGGTGTATAACAAACATGTTGATTTGATACATTTATATATTGTAATATGATTGGCATTGTAGCATTAGCTAGCACCTCTATCACATCTTGGGCTTCCCTGGTGGCTCAGAGGTTAAAGCGTCTGCCTCCAATGCAGGAGACCTGGGTTCAATCCCTGGGTCGGGAAGATCCCCTGGAGAAAGAAGTGGTAACCCACTCCAGTATTCTTGCCTGGAGAATCCCATGGACGTAGAAGCCTGGTAGGCTACAGTCCTCGGGGTCGCAAAGAGTCGGACATGACTGAGCAACTTCACTTTCACTTTCTATCACATCTTATAATTATCATTTGTGTTTTTTTTTTGTTTTTTTTTGTGGTGGGAATACTATTTTTTAAATTTATTTTATTTACTTTTAATATAAATTTATTTATTTTAATTGGAGGCTAATTACTTTACAATATTGTAGTGGTTTTGCCATACACTGACATGAATCAGCAATAGTATATATGTGTTCCCCATCCTGAACCCCCCCTCCAACCTCCCTCCCCATCCCATCCCTCTGGGTCATCCCAGTGCACCAGTCCTGAGCACCTGTCTCCTGCATCGAACCTGGACTGGCCATCTGTTTCACATATGATAATATACATGTTTCAATGCTATTCTCTTAAATCATCCCACTCTCACCTTCTCCCAGTTCAGTTCAGTTCAGTCGCTCAGTCGTGTCCAACTCTTTGTGACCCCATGAATCACAGCATGCCAGGCCTCCCTGTTTATCACCAACTCCCGGAGTTTACTCAGACTCGCGTCAATAGAGTCAGTGATGCCTCCAGCCATCTCATCCTCGGTCGTCCCCTTCTTCTCCTGCCCCCAATCCCTCCCAGCATCAAAGTCTTTTCCAATGAGTCAACTCTTCGCATGAGGTGGCCAAAGTACTGGAGTTTCAGCTTTAGCATCATTCCTTCCAAAGAAATCCCAGGGCTGATCTCCTTCAGAATGGACTGGTTGGATCTCCTTGCAGTCCAAGGGACTCTCAAGAGTCGTCTCCAACACCACAATTCAAAAGCATCAAGACTGTCCTATACATCTCTGTCTCGTTTGCTGGCTTGCATATAGGATTATCTTTGCCATCTTTCTAAATTCCATATATATGCATTAGTATATTGTATTGGTATTTTTCTTTTGGGCTAACTTCACTCTGTATAATAGGCTCCAGTTTCATCTACCTCATTAGAAATGATTCAAATGTATTCTTTTTAATGGCTCAGTAATATTCCATTGTGTACATGTACCACAGATCTCTTATCCATTCGTCTGCTGTTGGACATCTAGGTTGCTTCCATGTCCTGGCTATTATAAACAGTGTTGTGATGAACATTGGGGTACATGTGTCTCTTTCAATTCTGGTTTCCTCGGTGTGTATGCCCAGCAGTGGGATTACTGGGTCATATAGCAGTTCTATTTCCAGTTTTTTAAGGAATCTCCACATTATTCTCCATAGTGGCGGTACTAGTTTGCATTCCCACCAACAGTGTAAGAGGGTTCCCTTTTCTCCACACCCTCTCCAGCATTTATTGTTTATAGACTTTTGGATAGCAACCATTCTAACCAGCGTGAGATGGTATGTCATTGTGGTTTTAATTTGCATTTCTCTGATAATGAGTGATGTTGGGCATCTTTTCATGTGTTTGTTAGCCATCTCTATGTCTTCTTTGGAGAAATATCTGTTTAGTTCTTTGGCCCATTTTTTGATTGGGTCTTTTATTTTTCTGGAATTGAGCTGCAGGAGCTGCTTGTATATTTTTGAGATTAATTCTTTGTCAGTTGCTTCTTTTCCTATTATTTTCTCCCATTGTGAAGGCTGTCTTTTCACCTCGTTTATAATTTCCTTTGTTGTGCAAACGCTTTTAAGTTTAATCAGGTCCCATTTGTAATATTTTTGCTTTTTTTCCAATATTCTGGGTTGGTGGGTCATAGAGGATCCTGCTGTGATTTATGTCGGAGAGTGTTTTGCCTATGTTTTCCTCTAGGAGTTTTATATTTTCTGGTCTTACATTTAGATCTTTACTCCATTTTGAGTTTATTTTTGTGTACAGTGTTAGAAAATGTTTTAGTTTCATTCTTTATTTTAGAATATTATTGTTCATCCTATGCCTATCACATCACTATATTTTAGAAGCACATAAGATGTTTGACTTCACAGTTTTATAGCTGGAGAGAAACTTGCCTCAGGATGAGTGATATCACTCAAATTTGATTTAGATTATATTTAGATGAGATTTTGGACTGATATCCTGAGTTGATGACACTTGAGAAGGACAAGAATTGTGGGATGCCATGAGTAGAATGATATGGTCTAAATGTTTGTGTCTCCCTAAAATTCATATGCAGTAATCATAAAATCTAATGACGTACTAGGAGGTAGGGACCTTTGGGTGGTGATTAGGTCATAATGAGATGACTGCTCTTATAAGGAGGCTTCAAAGAGGTCCCTTGTCCCTTGCACCCTGTGAGGACACAGTAGGAAGGTCCTGGCTATGAAGCAGGAAGAAGGGCCTCACCAGAATGTAACTATGATTTTATCACCTTGAGTTTTTATTTGCCAGCCTCTAAAACTGTGAGAAATAAATTTCAGTTGTTTTTAAGTTTCCCAGTCTGTGGCATTTTGTTTTAGTAGCTTGAGCAAGCTAAGACTGAAGGTATTTAGTTGAACATATTATTTTCTAGATGAAGTAACCAAGGTACACAGAGATTAAGTACATTTTCCAAGATTCTACAACTCTCAAATGGCAGTACTGGGAACGTGAACCAGGCTTCTTGATTCTTAGCCAACTGTTGTCTCAATTAATGACTATCGTGATGAATAAAAAAAGATTTAGAATTGTTCAATTGAGTTTTGGATTTTTTCACCTAAACAATTATTTTTCATCAAATTGGATATATCATGCAATCCATTTGATGTAATAATTGTCCAAAGACACTAGAGTGGCCATCCTCAAATCTAGTATTTTCATAAAATAAATAAATTGGCTTTAATTGATCATATACCAAGTATTTGAACTAAGTCAAAATTTCAAACAGTTTAATTTCCTACCTTTAGTGTGAGAAAAGTGGAGAAATGAAATAAATTTCTCACTATTCAGAGGAAAAATCCTTTATCTGAAACAGTCAGGTAATTAAGGCAAGCATTTCTCCCTGCCCTAAATAGCCAATTACTATAATTCCCCACTTCATGTCATTAGTTATATCTAGACTTTGATGACTAGTATTTCTTTCAATCACATTGGAACTTCTCTGTTCCAATAGCAACATTGGTCTTCACTATTGGCAAAGGAGAAAATATGCCACCTACGTAAGTACTAGGTTTGAAATTTGCTATATAGATTTAACATTCTTAATAAAGATATTTCAAGGTTTCCCACTTAGTATTTTTTAATTAGTTACCATGCTGAGTAGCCAATATAACACAATGCTTTGTGAAAATGAGGAAATTATTTTCAGCATGAAAAAATCCATTAATAAAACAGATTTAAAAACTGTTTGAAATAACAGGACTGATTCTTGCATTAGAGATAGCATCTAGTTATTTGAGAACTATGCACTTTACCTGATTTTGATAATTTGCCCCAGGAGAAAATTACATTCTTAGAAGCTTACAAATCTCTAAAAATTAGAAAAGCAACTCAATGAAAATAAAATAAGCACATTTCTGAGGATTATGTCACAAGGTTTTCAAAGTGCCTAAGGGACACTGCCTTATTAATTTTCACCACACTGTTAGAAAATATATGATTGTTATGATTCTACTACCATTTCACAACCCCTGAGATTAGTGAAAACACAAAGGTGCTTCTCACTTTTCAGTTCAGTTCAGTTCAGTCACTCAGTCGTGTTTGACTCATTGTGACTCCATGGACTGCAGCATGCCATGCCTCCCTGTCCATCACCAACTCCCGGAGTTTATCCAAACTCATGTCCATCGAGTCGGTGATGCCATCCAGCCATCTCATCCTCGGTCATCCCCTTCTCCTCCTGCCCCCAATCTCTCTCAGCATCAGGATCTTTTCCAATGAGTCAACTCTTTGCATCAGGTGGCCAAAGTATTGGAGTTTCAGCTTCAGCATCAGTCCTTCCAATGAACACCCAGGGCCGATCTCCTTTAGGATGGACTGGTTGGATCTCCTTGCAGTCCAAGGGACTCTCAAGAGTCTTCTCCAGCACCACAGTTCAAAAGCATCAATTCTTCAGTGCTCAGCTTTCTTTACAGTTCAACTCTCACATCCATACTTAACCATTGGAAAAACCATAGCCTTGACTAGACGGACCATCGTTGGCAAAGTAATGTCTCTGCTTTTTAATATGCTATCTAATTTGGTCATAACTTTCTTTCCAAAGAGTAAGCGTCTTTTAATTTCATGGCAGCAATCACCATCTGCAGTGATTTTGGAGCCCTCCAAAAATAAAGTTTCCACTGTTTCCCCATCTATTTCCCATGAAGTGATGGGACCAGATGCCATGATCTTCGTTTTCTGGATGTTGAGCTTTAAGCCAACTTTTTCACTCTCCTCTTTCACTTTCATCAAGAAGCTTTTTAGTTCTTCTTCATTTTCTGCCATAAAGGTGGTGTCATCTGCATATCTGAGGTTATTGATATTTCTCCCAGCAATCTTGATTCTAGTTTGTGCTTCTCCCAGCCCAGAGTTTCTCATGATGTATTCTGCATATAAGTCAAATAAGTATGGTGACAATATACAGCCTTGACATACTCCTTTCCTGATTTGGAACTACTCTGTTGTTCCATGTCCAGTTTTAACTGTTGCTTCCTGACCTGCATACAGATTTCTCAAGAGGCAGATCAGGTGGTCTGGCATTCCCATCTCCTGAAGAATGTTCCAAAGTTTGTTGTGATCCACATAGTCAAAGGCTTTGGCATAGTCAATAAAGCAAAAAAAGATGTTGTTCTGGAACTCTCTTGCTTTTTCGATGATCCAGAGGATGTTGGCAATTTGATCTCTGGTTCCTCTGCCTTTTCTAAAACCAGCTTAAACATCTGGAAGTTCATGGTTGACATATTGTTGAAGCCTAGCTTGGAGAATTTTGAGCATTACTTTACTAGCGTGTGAGATGAGGGCAATTGTGCAGTAGTTTGAGCATTCTTTGGCATTGCCTTTCTTTGGTATTGAAATGAAAACTGACGTTTTCCAGTCCAGTGGCCACTGCTGAGTTTTCCAAATTTGCTTCCTTTTGAGTGCAGCACTTTCACAGCAGCATCATTTAGGATTTGAAATAGCTCAACTGCAATTCCATCCCCTCCACTAGCTTTGTTCATACTGATGCTTCTTAAGGCCCCTTTGACTTCACATTCCAGGATGTCTGGCTCTAGGTGAGTGATCACACCATCATGATCATCTGGGTCATAAAGATCTTTTTTCTACAGTTCTTCTGTGTATTCTTGCCATGTCTTCTTAATATCTTCTGCTTCTGTTAGGTCCCTACCATTTCTGTCCTTTATCGAGCCCATCTTTGCATGAAATGTTCTCTTGGAATCTCTAATTTTCTTGAAGAGATCTCTGGTCTTTCCCATTCTATTGTTTTTCTCTATTTCTTTGCATTGATCTCTGAGGAAGGCTTTCTTATCTCTCCTTGATATTCTTTGGAACTCTGCATTCAGATGGGTAAATGTTTCCTTTTCTCCTTTGTTTTTTGCTTGTCTTCTTTTCACAGGTCTTTATAAAGCCTCCTCAGACAGCCATTTTGCCTTTTTGCATTCCTTTTTCTTGGGGATGGTCTTGATCCCTGTTTCTTGTACAATTTCATGATCCTCCATCCATAGTTCATCAAGCACTCTGTGTATCAGATCTAGTCCCTTAAATCTATTTCCCACTTCCACTATATAATCATAAGGAATTTGATTTAGGTCATACCTGAATGGTCTAGTGGTTTTCCTTACTTTGTTTAAGTCTGAATTTGGCAATAAGGAGTTCATGATCTAAGCCACAGTCAGCTCCTGGTCTTCTTTTTGCTGACTGTATAGAACTTCTCCATCTTTGGCTGCAAAGTATATAATCGATCTGTTTTTGGTGTTGACTGTCTGGTGATGTCCATGTATAAAGTTTTCTCTTGTGTTGTTGGAAGAGGGTGTTTGCTATGACCAGTGCGTTCTCTTGGCAAAACACTATTAGCCTTTGCCCTGGTTCATTCTGTACTCCAAGGACAAATTTGCCACCTTTATTTTAGGTTTCTTGTGATTGGTTTCCTAGATACTATCACTTTAATTGTTTCTCAAACTACCTGTGACTTCCTCTTAACTCTACTTGTTGCAAGTTTTGTCCTAAACCTGGGAGAGGGTGAGAAGGAGAAGAAATCAACAGCTATTAAATTAATAAGTATATGTGTTATATATACACATATATACATATACATGTATTGGCAAAGGCCCTGTGAAGGATTTGTAGTCTCTAAGACTTGAATTTTAGATAAATAATGTGAGACTCAGAGAAGTTAGGAGACTTGTCCAAAGTAAAGAGAAATAATATATGTCAGTCTGTACCAGAATTCAGCATTTCCAGTGCCAGATGTGGTACTTTTGGACTATCACTGAAAGTACAGTTAATGCTTCTTAGTATTCAGTCAGCCAACTATAGATAGGGTTTGAATGAAGCATATATAGACAGATTTCAATTATCCCTGTATGACTTAATAATAGCATTAAAAATTATCCTTGGCAACCTATGTGGACAAGAGAAAAGGAATAGAATGCACTTAGCAGTTCCAAGATTGGTATTCTAAGTGGGAAAGAAAATAGCATAATTCACACAGCTGATTTTCAGGATATGGTGATCTTAGGGATATGGTGTGGAAGCAGGTTCATCTAAAACTAAAACTGCAAGTCATGCACACGAGAATAAAATTTACTTCACTGATAAAAGTAGGAAAGGAGCTGCACATAGAACTGTAATAAGATGAGTGGAATGCTTTGGAATGCTAAGTATGCTCTATGAGAATCAGAGTCATGTTATTATTGGTTTATAGACAGTTAGAAGTTAAGGGTTTCCCTGGTGGCTCAGTGGTAAAGAATCTGCCTGCCAATTCAGGAGACACAAGTTTGATCCCTGGATCAGGAAGATCCCCTGGAAAAGGAAATGGCAACCCACTCCAGTATTCTTGCCTGGGTAACCCCACGGATAGAAGAGCCTGTCAGGCTACAGTCTGTGGGGTCACAAAAGAGTCAAACATGGATTAGTGACTAAAAAACAACAACAAGTTAGAAGTAAAGCATGATTAATGTTACTATGTCTGCACCCAAGCAGAATTGCATTGCAATAGAAAAATATACTAAATTGGTGCAAAAGGAATTGGAAGCTAACTCTCCCAGTTCTTAGCTTTATTAAAACTGAACATCAATCCTGTCCTAAAACGTTGAGCAGGATTACTCTTTCCCCAGTACAGATTATTCCTGATTTATGTTTCTACTCACAGTTTTTTGACTTTGCAATAGTGCCAAAGTGATACACATTCAGTAGAAACCAAACTTCTAATTTTAAATTTTAATATTTTTGTGAGTTATTGATATGCAGTAGGATGGTCTCCCATGATGCTGAGTAGTAACAGTAAGCCATAGCTCCCAGTCAGCTATGTGGTTGTGAGGGCAAACCACTGATTTACCTACAGTCATTCTGGTTTCACTTTGAGCATAGTATTCAATAAATTACCTGAGATATGTCACACTTTATTATAAAATAGGTTTTGTGTTAGATGATTTTGCCCAACTGTAGGTTAATGTAAATTAGTCTAGGCTAAGTCATTAGGTTCAGTTGGTTAGATATATTAAGTGCATTTTTGACTTATGATATTTTCCATAAACAGAGGAGCCTAGAGGGCTACAGTTCATGGAGTTACAAAGAGTCAGACATGACTCAGTGACTTTCATTTTCACTTAATTTTTAATTAATGATAGTTTTGTAGAAATGTAACCCCATCATAATTTGAGGAAGATCTATATATTTTTAAGCCACTATTCTCCCTGTCCTCATATAATTGAAGCCATTTTAGTATTTCTTATAAGAAACATGATAATTACTGTGTGCCCAAGATTGTGCAAGGTCTTGGGCACATTGGTGTAAATGATAATGTGTTCAAAATATAAATGACATGAAGATTATCTTCTCCTATTAGTCAAGTAAAATGGATTTGAACCCTAGTTCTGTCATTTACTAGCTGAGTGACCCTGGGCAAATCCCTTAATCTTTGTGAGTCATAGTGCCATCAACTGTAAAATAGGGATGCTAATAATAGCCCTTTAAGGTTGTTATGATAATTAAAATAGGTAACATATTAAAAGCATCTATGTTGTACTTCGATGTTAGTGTGTTCTGACTGTTCCATTGACCAGTCATTCCCTTATTTCTCTTCCTCTCTCCAGGCCTCTGTATCCCCTGAGACACAAAAAGTTGAAATTAAGCCTACAATGGCCTACAATGAAATTATAATTGAAATTAAGGTAAACCAACAGTGGTTTAAGGGAAAGGAAGAGTTGTACACCTCTCACTTAAAGTCAAAATCTAGAAGTAATTTAAGCTCAGTGAAAAGAAGGCATATCAAAAGCCAATATGGGGGGCGGTCCTAAGATGGCAGAGGAATAGGATGGGGAGACCACTTTCTCCCTCACAAATTCATCAAAAGAACATTTCAACGCTGAGTAAATTGCACAAAACAACTTCTGAATGCTGGCAGAGGACACCAGGCACCCAGAAAGCAGATCATAGGCTTCAAAAACAGGTAGGAAAAAATATAAAAAGAGGTAGGGAGGGAGCTCCATCCCAGGAAGGGAGTCCCGTCCTAGGAAGAGACTCGTAAGAAGAGAGGTTTCCAAACACCAGGAAATATTCTCACTGCCGAGTCTGTGGCGAGCCTTGGAAGCACAGAGGGCAACATGCTGCTGTTGCTGCTAAGTCGCTTCAGTCGTGTCCGACTCTGTGCGACCCCATAGACGGCAGCCCACCAGGCTCCCCCATCCCTGGGATTCTCCAGGCAAGAACACTGGAGTGGGTTGCCATTTCCTTCTCGAGGGAAACATAACAGGAAGGAAAAAATAAATAAATAATTAAAACCAACAGATTACGAGCCCAACAGTAAACCCCCCAGCGGAAAAGCAGCGCAGATGCCTGCATCCACCACTAGCAAGTGGGGGCTGGGCAGGGAGGCGTGGGAGGCACAGGCTGAAGTGCTTCTTAAGAATTGGGCTGCAGGAGGCGCGGGCTACAGTGCTTTTTTAAGAATTGGGCCAGAACGCCATGTGCATAACCAGAGCGAACTAACTTGGGCTAGCAAACCAGACTGTGGGATAGCTACCACGCAAAAAGCTTAAACATAAGACATTACCAGGACCATGCACAGAACAAAGGATGGAACGGAAATAGCCGGCTGCAGAACATCCCCTTCCAGTGACAGGCAGCCAGAGCCTTAAGGGCTAGAAGGGGGCAATCGCAGCCCAAGAGAGACATTACCTACCAAAATGCAAGCAGGCTTCTTTGCTAACTAAGACTTCTGGGGATTCTGGACAGTCATCATCTGCCTGAGAAGGGATGCCAGCGGTACACCCAGAAAACTGAGCAGCAGGGAAAGGCGATAAGTCGCAGTGACTGCATTCGCCAAACTCCTGAGCTACTCGGACCTGGGAAGGGCACAAAATGCAGGCGCAACCAAATCTGTGTCTCTGAAGGCTACCTGAGTGCCAAGCCTGAGCGGGTTAGACTGGGGAGGTGCATGAAGCCTAGGGCCAGCCTCAGACGGTTCCCGGGTAGAGCAACATAGAGCCTGAGCGGTGTGCGCTGCAAGCAGGGGCAGGCCCAGTGTGGATGAGACACTGCAAGCACATGCCAGTATTATTTGTTTGCAGCATCCCTCCCTCCCCACAGCATGACTGAACAAGTGAGTCTAAAAAAAAAATAAAACAAAGTGTCCACCACTGCCCTCCCTGTGTCAAGACAGAAATCAGACACTGAAGAGACCAGCAAACAGAAGAAGTTAAACAGAGGAAACCACCTTGGAAGTGACCCCACACTGCCCACAACACCAGAGAAAGGGCGAGATACATCTTTACTATTTTTACAATCATTCTTTTTTTGTGTGTGTGTTGATGTTGTTGTGTGATTGGTTTATCTTCTTTTCTTTTTCTTCTTCTTTCTTTTTTTTTTACTTTCTTAAATTTTTAAGTCCTCTATTTCTCTAATTTTATGTTTTATAATCTACTATTGCTTTTCAAAAAAAAAGACCCTATTTTTAAAACAAATGCCGCATATAGTCTTTTTGTGCTTGTTGTTGTTTTTTAATAATCATTGTGGCTTTGTTTCCTTTTTCTTCTTCTTCTTCTTCTTCTTCTTTTCCTTAATACTGTATTTTTGAAAATCCATTCTCTACTCCAAATTTTTAATCTTTGTTTTTTGGTATTTGTTGTCAATTTTGTACAATCACTGCAGATGGTGACTGCAGCCATGAAATTAGAAGACGCTTACTCCTTGGAAGAAAAGTTATGTCCAACCTAGATAGCATTTTCAAAAGCAGAGACATTACTTTGCCAACTAAGGTCTGTCTAGTCAAGGCTATGGTTTTTCCTGTGGTCATGTATGGATGTGAGAGTTGGACTGTGAAGAAGGCTGAGTGCCGAAGAATTGATGCTTTTGAACTGTGGTGTTGGAGAAGACTCTTGAGAGTCTATAACCTCAGATATGCAGATGACACCACCCTTATGGCAGAAAGCTAAGAGGAGCTAAAAAGCCTCTTGATGAAAGAGGAGAGCGAAAAAATTGGCCTAAAGCTCAACACTCAGAAAACGAAGATCATGGCATCCGGTCCCATCACTTCATGGGAAATAGATGGGGGAACAGTGGAAACAGTGCCAGACTTTATTTTTTTGGGCTCCAGAATCACTGCAGGTGGTGACTGCAGCCATGAAATTAAAAGACACTTACTCCTTGGAAGAAAAGTTATGACCAACCTAGATAGCATATTCAAACGCAGAGACATTACTTTGCCGACTAAGGTCCGTCTAGTCAAGGCTATGGTTTTTCCTGTGCTCATGTATGGATGTGAGTGTTGGACTGTGAAGAAGGCTGAGCGCCGAAGAATTGATGCTTTTGAAGTGTGGTGTTGGAGAAGACTCTTGAGAGTCCCTTGGACTGCAAGGAGATCCAACCAGTCCATTCTGAAGGAGATCAGCCCTGGGGATTTCTTTGGAAGGAATGATGCTAAAGCTGAAACTCCAGTACTTTGGCCACCTTATGCGAAGAGTTGACTCATTGGAAAAGACTCTGATGCTGGGGGGGATTGGGGGCAGGAGGAGAAGGGGACGACCGAGGATGAGATGGCTGGATGGCATCATGGACTCGATGGACGTGAGTCTGAGTGAACTCCGAGAGATGGTGATGGACAGGGAGGCCTGGCGTGCTGTGATTCATGGGATCACAAAGAGTCAGACACGACTGAGCGACTGAACTGAACTGAATTTAAAAAAAATAAAGAAAACAAGCCAAAAACAAAGAAAAAACCCCCAAAACCAAAAACAGGGAAATCTGTCTTTGTTCAAATCTTTTTTCTTTTTGTAGTGGTGTTTTGCAATTATTTTTTCAAAAATATAAGTTCCATATCTTTCTTGTTCTATTTTTCCAAGTTCAGATATGTTTTGAGAGTGGAAAATGTGTTTTCATTTTGAGAGAGAAGTTCAGTTTTAGCCTACTCATCTCTGTCTACTTCCTACAGCAGCAAAAGCATTTATTCCTCCTTACAATCGTAATGTTGTCATACTGCTACTGCTACTGCCAAGTCGCTTCAGTCGTGTCCAACTCTGTGCGACCCCATAGACAGCAGCCCACCAGGCTCCCCCATCCCTGGGATTCTCCAGGCAAGAATACTGGAGTGGGTTGCCATGTCCTTCTCCAATGCATGAGAGTGAAAAGTGAAAGTGAAGTCACTCAGTCGTGTCTGACTCTCAGTGACCCCATAGACTGCAGCCCACCAGGCTCCTCCATCCATGGGATTTTCCAGGCAGGAGTACTGGAGTGGGGTGCCATTGCCTTCTCCAATGTTGTCATCGTATCTTGATTCTCTTTGCAGCCCTACTCAACCATCTCCCATGTATTATTATGCTCTTGTTTTCTCATCCCAGTTCATTTTTGCCTTATGGATATTCTACAGATGTTTCCAAATAGCTCGACATTTCATTCCTTTAAAGTTGTCAAGTAATGGCTGCAAAACTCATCTGTCCAGTGCAAAACGTTCATCTGAGATCTGTGCCTCCATTGATCTTTCAGGTTGAAATAGTGTTTCCATTGATACTCATCATCACACAACAAAATATCTGTTCCAATAGAGTGCTTGTGAAGAAAGAAGGCAAGTGAGGGTGTTCTTGTTGAATCTTCTCTCTGCCCACTAGTCTGATGAATGGATCGCTCCTTGAATCTACTGTTGGAGGGGGTGGGGGTGCTGTTGATGTGCAGAGTTCCTGATTGGATTCCCAGTCTCTAAGTCTTTCCTCCCGTGTATCTATTCTCCCTAGAGAGACCCTATCTATGTCGTTTCTTATATTCAGAGTCAATGAAGCATACAGAAAGCTAGAATGCTTGACTTGCACTGCTATGAAGACTCCCTCTACATCTGCCCTCATCTCTAAGGCTTTACCCTTGAGATATCACCAACCAGAAAGCACCAAGATTCTGCTAGCATCTTCCTCCTTACTTCCTGCCAAGTTGTTCCCTGGGATTTGTATTTATGTGTAGATATAGGTTCACAGTGGCAGGAGAGCACAAGAATGTTTATGGAAAGTAAAGCCCACTGATTTGCTAGTACTTCAAGCTCTTCCTGGGATTATGGGCTAAATCATCAGTGTCTTATTTTTGCATTTTACTTATTTTTTTAAATTTGTAATTTTGTATTGGGATATAGCCAATTACCAATGTTATGATAGTTTCAGATGAACAGTGAAGGGACTCAGCTGTACATATACATGTATCCATTCTCTCTCAAACTTCCCTCTAATCCAGGCTGCCACATAATATTGAGCAGAGTTCCTGTGCTATACAGTAGGTCCTTGCTTGTTATTCATTTTAAATACAACAGTGTATACATGTCTATCCAAACTTCCTAACTATCCCTTCTCCCCATTCTTTCCCCCAGCAACCATAAGGTCAGTCTCACAGATTTAGGGAACAGATATTGGTATCTTGAACACTGTTTATGGGATGAAAAATGTCTTCTTCTTTTAGTCTTTTTATTTTCACTGTTAGGATGAATTTTTTTTTTTTTTTTTATAAAGTAGAACTTGAGGTTGCCATGAACTAAAATTATCTTAATCAAATTCTTTGTGCTACCTCTGGTTATTTCCTAGTTTTCAGGGCTATGAGTTTTTGTGCTTCAAGGATGTTTAAGAGAGGATCTGGAAGAAGGCAGACACTGTTCCAAGCTGCAGATGATATGTGATCTTGGTAACCACCATTTCTGGTGGTTCCTTACTACTTTATTAAACTGGTGCACTATAGTTGACTGAATGATTTCCCACTGCTGACCATGTAACGTCTTTCCCAATATCTGCTAACATTATGAACAGATCTACAATGAGTACCTTTGTGCACAAAACTCTTGATAGGCTGTGAACATAGATGGATGTTTCGATACAGCAGGGATTTCTTCTTGCCCTGTGGTTTCTGTTTCTCCATCTTCTATCGGATTTCAGCTCCCATCTTTCAGTCTAGACTAGAGATTCTATCTTCCAGTCTTCCTTTCTAGTGATTTCCTTGCTATGCAATTAAGTCTTAACGAATGGGATATGAGTGGAAGTGAAATGTGCAAACTCCAAAAAGTTTCTTTAAAGGAAAGAGTTATCTGTTTCTTCTTTCTCCTTCTTACAAGATGTGATGACTAGAGGCCCAATTCCACCCTGCACCATGAACTGTGTAACGGCAACATGGTAAGATGGAAAAAGTGGGGTCATGTCAGTTCTGGGCTCCTTACTGACAACAAATACATTTCTATCTTACGTATTTTTGGGGTGAACTCTTATATCTTATAGTTATATGCAATCCTATAGTATGCCTGGAGTAACATGAAGCTACTAGGTTTCAAAGAGTGATCAGTAGATATCAGGAGAAAATAGAAATCCTGGAAAGTAAGGTAGGAATGTGCCCAATATCAGCTTTATATCAGAGGCTTTTCCCTCTATGATTAGCCTGACTTATAAGATCTGCTTAAATGCACCTCTGGTCAACATGCCTCATACATCCATGCTTATTGGTTCATTCACTGAAACATGATGGAGCAGATACAACTAGTCCTATTTCTTATAAGACAAAACTAAACTTGACTACACTGGTACACTTGCTCAGATTGCAGGTTTTTGTACTAAACCCAAAACTTTGAGGGTCAGAATGCCTGAGAATAGAGCCCAAGAAGTATTTTTAATAAATTTACTGATCATTCTGATGTGCTTCTGCTCAGTTCTTGTTTATTTTGAGATTATTGCTGTTTTCACAGTTAATGGCTCTCATCCTATAAAATTAAGCCACATGATATGGATCTGGAAAAACTCATGACTTGACAGTCCCATCTTCGAGGGATGGTGAATTGAAGCATATAAATAGTCCTTTGTTTTAAATACCAAAATCTCAGCACCTTTCCTTGACTCAGACTCACTGAGATGTCTTCAAGTGTCCTCGGGCCGTCCTTCGATTTCCTTCAGCGTCCTCATCTCAGGTTACAGGAAGGCTGTAACCTTCTTTCCTGTTCCATCACACTGCCTTTTATCCACCTAGAATTGCAACTGAGGAGCTCTAAAGAAAAGGGGTGGACAAAGTGATGAGGGCTGCAGATGCATTTCAATTCATTTGGGGATGTTTTCCCTAGTGAGAACTAACTCTCTCTTTGAATAATACATAACTTTGAATCATTAAATCAACATGTTCCTCCGGGAAGAACAGCCTTGTGAATTGAGAGTCCTTGAACATTTATTTCCTTGTGTTTATAATTTTGGGGTCTCCTGTTAGGGCCGAGCGGTGGGTAAAAGCAGCTACAATTATTCTCTTCCTTGTACTCATGTGTACTCAATCATACCTGCCTCTTTGTGACCCATGGACTGGAGTCTGCCAGGCTCCTCTCTCCATGGGATTCTCCAGGCAATACTGGAGTGGGTTGCCATATTCTCCTCCAGGGAATCTTCCCAACCAAGGGATCGAACCTGCATCTCCTGCACTGCAGGCAGATTCTTTACCTGCTGAATCACCAGAAAAACGCTTTCTCCTCCCAGTAGTCTACGCCTTACAAGATGAGTCCATGGTTCCTCCCATTGAGAAGTGGAGACTATTTTTCCGCTCCTGGGCTCTGGGCCGGGCTCGTGATTCATTGATCATAAGAATGTGGATGAAGTAGCCTCTGCTTGTTCAGAGGTTCAGCTCAAGAGGCCTTGTAAGCTTCTCTTGTCCACTTGGAAACCTGTGTGAACACCCCAAGGCTAGCATGACAGATGAAGAGGGAGATGTAGACGTCATTCCAATACCCCAGCTTACAGGCAGCCAAGCTACCTGACCTGTGGCTGAACGTGGGGGCAGAGTGAGCCCCACTGAGCCTCAGTGCAAATGACTAACCTGCAAGAATCATGAATAGCTCCATAGATGGCTGTTGTTTCAAGCCACTGAATTTGGAGATGGTTAATTTTTCAGCAAAAGCCAGCTGATAGAGGCATCAACATAGGGACGGAATGTGATAAAAGGCTCAGGGTGACTACACCAAGGGCACTTCACTGACAGTCTCTTCTAGACACAGCCAGGGTGTCTACCTATACAATGCAATTTGATTTTAAAAAGTTCTTTGGTGTGGGTAAGGAGGTTGTGGGTAAGATGGTTATAGAATTCTACAGCCTCTGCTGGTCGTCTTGAGCATCCTGTGTCTATTTCTCACCATCTACTTTTTTTGGCTGGAAGGAGACACAGTGATTACGGGGCAATGTTCCCGAGTAATTCAATCTCCTCCCCTCCCCCTCCCCTCTTTCTCCTCCTCCTTCTTCCTCTTCTTTCGTTTCTTTTTCTCTTCCTCCTCCTTTTTCAGATTCAATTCACATACAATAAAGTTCATTATTTTGCGTTGCAATATTCTGTAGTATATTCACAAGGCTGTGTGCTGTGTGTGTTCAGTCGCTCAGTTGTGTCTGACTCTGTGACCCTGTGGACTGCAGCACACCAGGCTTCCCTGTCCTTCACTATATCCCGGAGCTTGCTCAAACTCATGTCCATCGAGTCGGTGATGCCATCCAACCATCTCATCCTCTGTTGTCCCCTTCTCCTCATGCCTTCAATCTTTACCAGCATCAGGGTCTTTTCCAATGAGTCAGTTCTTCACATCAGGTGGCCAAGGTATTGGAGCTTCAGCTTCAGTCCTTCCAATGAATATTCAGGGTTGGTTTCCTTTAGGATGGACTGCTTTGCTCTTCTGCTGTTCAAGGGACTCTCAAGAGTCTCAAGTCCAGCACCACAGTTCAAAAGGACCAATTCTTTAGATAAAGATTATCCATATCAGCCTACCTCACATCCACACATGAAGGCTGGCAAAACCAGAGCTTTGACTACATGGACCTTTGTCAGCAAAGTGCAGTCTTTACTTTTTAATACTCTGGGTTTGTCACAAGGTTGTGCAGCTATCTAATTCCATAGCATTTCCATTTTTCTCAAAAGAATCCCCATGCTCATTACTTCAGTGACTTCTTCAGTTTGTAGAATTTCCAAGATTATTTTTTTCTACATTTATTCCTATTGTGCAATCAGAAAATATGTATGTTTGTAAGTCATGTAAGGCTTTCAAAAAAAAGTCAAACTTTTTCAAGAAAAATAGCTTTTTTTTTTTCCCAAATAGAAGAAATGTAAAAATAAAAGCAACACAAAAATTCAAAATAGGCAAATGTGAAATAGAAAGTAAAATCTACTCTCACCCCCATCTCCGTGGAGACAACTGCTGTTTTCAGTTTAGGGTTTAGGTTTCTAGGAGAAGAGGATGTTTTTACAGATATTAGTGTTCATCCACACATTCCTTCAACTTGTGATACATGAATTTGAAAATAATTTTCATCATATTCAGCTTATTTTTGTAGACCCCAGAATCTTATTAAAGACTTTGACTCATATAAAGTGCCATATATAGGGAGATATTTTGTAAGTAATGACATTATCAGTAGCTTTGGAAAAATTAAATATAATATTGAAATGCTTTATTATAAAATATTAACTGTACATTGCAGAAAATTTAGAAACTACAGTAAATAAAATAAAATGACTCAATCAGTTTCACCCTAAATTGCATGCGCGCTCAGTCATTTCAGTCAGGTCCGACTCTTTGCAATCCCATAAACTGCTGCCTGCCAGGCTCCTCTGCCCATGGGATTCTCCAGGCAAGAATACTGGAGTGGGTGGCCATGCCCTTCTCCAGGGGATCTTCCTGACTCAGGGAGTGAGCCTGCATCTCCTGTGTTGCAGGCAATTTCTTTACTGCTGAGCCACCAGGGAAACCCTTCATCAACTTGGAGTATTTCATTTAAACATTTATTTTGCAGGTTTTAATTTAAACTTTATGAATTGTGATAAGCTTGGGAGAAAGTTATATTTAAAATATATAAATTATCAACTATGTTATTATTAAAGTCAGGAACTGCTTTGATGTTTCATGGTTCTCATGCTTATGTGTGAATGTATCTCTTACCAAAAGCTTGAACAGGCTGAGAGAGCTTGATGATTAGAATGCCTCTATAATAATATTGCTTTTTATCACACCTAATAATGAAATGTTTCTCCCTGAGGTAAATTATTTCTGATAAGTATCTCTGATGAATGGTAGCATAGCAGTACCCAGAAGAATGTCTACAGAAAAAAAGCAATAGATTTTTCAATTTATGCTCATCCATGACTCAAAGGCTGCTGTTATTACAAGGATTTTATATTGTGCCTTAATTTTGCTTCATTTCTGATCACTGTTTCATATTTATTCCAGTTTTTAAAACCATATTTTAACCAGAGACTGTTTCAGATCTTCATTGTCTTTGTTTGAAAGATGAGTCAAAAAATCAATTTTAATTGGTTATCCAGCATAGTAGTATGTTATTTTATGGGCAGATTCACATTGAATATTATTTAAAAAAAAATAATGTTCCAGATGGAGTCAGTCTTAATAACATAGCCATAATTGATCATGTTGAAAAGGGGGGAAATAATCAAAACAGAGTGTATATGACTGTTGATAAATGATAGATCACAAAGTAATCACTCTTTAATGTAAACTCATAATTTTGTTTTACAATAAGGACATAATCCTTGAGAGAGGAAACTTACATCTTGATAAATTTATCTGTTTTGGCACATAACAGTTAATTCTACAGTCACTTCAAAGTGGGTCCCTCTATGTGTTCAGGCTGCTGATAAGCTGAAGCATGCACATATGTTTTAAAAAGGATTAAAATGTCCATTTCTGTGATGGCTACATTTCAGGAAAATTAATGGCCTTGAAGAGGGTGACCACTTCTCATATGTGTAATTTCAAAGGAAGAAGAATTACAGAGCCTTGAGGGGGGGAAAAAAAAAAAGAAAAAATATATATATATAGCTTTGCTTCAGCTTGAGTTTCCTGAAGGGTGAACAATTTTGGAACAAATATAAACCACATTCATTTTGTAGAGTTTACTAGCTAGTTTGCAAATGTAACCTGAAGAGAAGCTAAAAATATATGTGGGTTGTTGAGTATATGTACACTTATACTTGTTTTTGCTAAAGCTCTGTTTTTGACAGGGACCAGAATTCAGTCAATGAACAACATGGACCTCTTGAGTAGTTATTTTTGGTAGCTTGCATATGTATAAAAGGAAACCTCTCTCTAAGGATATGCAGATCTGTAGAGCTTTCTTTCTCCTTTTTGTGAGACATCTTGGCTTTTCACCATTAATAAAAAAAAATATAGGTTGCATATATGTATTTAATTGTACATGGATAAGAAAGAGAGAGTGGAGGAGAGCGTGGCAACCCTCTCCAGTATTCTTGACTGGAGAATCTGGTCTGGACAGAAGTGCCTGGCAGGCTACAGTCCACAGGGTTGCACAAAGTCAGACACGACTGAAGCAACTTAGCACACACACAAGAAAGACAAGAGAGAAGGAAAAAGAGGAGGAGAAAGAGAAGAGAGAGAGTTCACGTACCTCAGTTGTCAATTTGAGCTCCAGGCTTGAGACATGGAGATTATTTCTCCCTGCTGACATGTTTCTGATCCATACTTCTGGTGCGTGTGTGCTAAGAAGCTTCAGTTGTGTCTGACGCTGCAAACTTGTGGACTGTAGCCTGTCAGGCTCCTGTGTTCAGGGGATTCTCCAAGCAACAATACTAGAGTGGGTTGCCATGCCCACCTCCAGGGGATCTTTTCGACCCAGGGATCTAACCCGCATCTCTTACAGCTCCTGCATTGGCAGGCAGATTCTTGACCCACTGAGCCACCTGGGAACTTCTGATACTTCCCCTTTGTCCTGTAAAGTCTTTGGGTCACACTGCGTAGAGTCTCTGGTGGTTACCCCAATCTGCCTTTCGTCTCCCATGTCAAGGAATCTGATGCATGACTTTGATTAGTTACGACATTCTTTTCCATTCCTTTTTTAAGGGAAGTTTATTTGGAAGGCTTTTAGGAGGCTTAATTACACTTCCTTTTATCCATCTCAAGATAAATAGCATTTCATTTACATCGCCCATGTGTTCACCATTCTGCCGACACACCAAGCAAAGAGGGAGAAGGAGAAACAACTGCATTAAGTTGTATATTTCATGCAGAAATTTCAAAACGTCCTGACAGTTTGCAGAAATAAATGCTAAACAATAACAGTGTTTACACTCAGTAATGAGATAATTTATTAATAAATTAGTGGAACTTTGCTTTCTCTGTTTTGCAAATGAGGAAGCAAAGTCATAAAAAGGGTATTTTCTTTCCCCAAAGTCACATAGTGAGGGCCAACGAAAGAATTTTTCCATATTTTATCTTCTGCTTAGGCCTTGGAGCCACTGAAATTTTGTAAGCAACAATGGATCATAGAGAAGGTAAGTGATGTCACTGTTGGATAATTCAAATGTATCCATGTTGCCCTTCATTCTAGAGTAAAAATGAGTGTAGGACTGAGTCATTAGTTTGCATTTGTAGAGAAATGCTTCAGTGATTTTTAATTTTTATCTGGAATATAAAATGGCTTTCTTATTCGAACTGTCAGCTTCAAACTGGCACTTGCCGTGGACACTTGCCATCTTACTTCTACAAGGATTAAATCATGTGCTGTTGTAGCTGCTGATTTTCAACAGCCCCTGAAAGGAATACAGAATTGGGAGCAGAAATGAGGCACTCTGTGCTCTGGAAAAACTGGCAGGACCATAGCTAGGTATTTTCAGAGGCCAATCTTATGGACCCAATACTTGTATCTCATCATATCTAGAAAAGCACTAAAGTCTTTTATGGTCCTTTATCTGCTCCTTGTGACTAGCAGAAAGCTTCATGAGACTGCAGGAAACCTCTGGAAAAATCTGAACTTGATGGCTTATATTTCTCGTTCACCAAAATCACACAAATACTGATCTTCCCCTCTGCCTCTCCAGAGCTGTTTCTCAGCTGGTTCTCTGTTTCTCAGCGCTATCTGACGTGCTGTCTCCTGGACTGCAGTCCTCACTTTACCCCAAATAAAATCTAACTCACAACTCTCCTGTTGTGAATTTTTTTCCAAGTTGACAGAACTTTAATAGGATGTCTGCATGAAAAAAAGTCTCAGGAACAATGGAATGCATTGTAGGGAAAACTCTGAAACAATCTGTGTTTGATGCTCAAAATTTTTACTCCAGATATTCCAGCTTAGATGAAAGAACATTCTTGCTATGAAGTTTCCTTAAAGTAAGACAGACTTGAATTAGCATCTTGTGCTAGTATTTTTTTTTTTTTTTGCCTTTTTCCTTTTACATCTATTGATTAAGAAAAATCAGGCATCTAGGTATCAATTAACATCAAATCTGCATTTTAAAGTCGACATTTTCAAAAGGCCAAAAGTGTCTAGCCAAAGCCCATTGTCACTGGATTCTATTGGAGAAGAAGTCCCTTTAATTTCAAAGGGGATTTTACTTCAAAGCAAAATAGGAGAGAAAGGGTGGGTGACTATTTTTGGAAAGTGCTGTACCTGTAATGATGATGGCTGAGTCACATTCAATTGTACCTGGGTTGAAAAGAAAAGAAGCAGCACAGTGGCAAGCTTATATCCCAGAAAGTGCTTTATACTTGAAAACCAGATCAGAGTGAAATAAGGGAATATTGTGGTTGAGGATATAAAAAGAAAAAATCTTAGGAGAGATGTTTTGAGTGAATTGCAAATGGAAAGAGAAGAGAGGTTGGCAATGAAAACCAAACTTGTTAAAGACATCAGTGAGATCGGAAGCTTAGGAGGCAAGGATGATAAGTCGTGTCCGACTCTTGCGATCCCGTGGATTACAGCCTGCCAGGCTCCTCTGTCCATGGAATTCCCCAGGCAAGAATACTGGAGTGGGTTGCCATTTTCTTCTTCAGGGGATCTTTGCGACCCAGGAATCGAACCCAGGTCTTCTGCACTTCAGGCAGATGATATACCAACTGAGCTATGAGGGAAGCCCAAGGATGATATGATGTACTTTAAATTCTATAAATACAATGGATACTGTATAACAATGATGAGATGCCAAGTGTGACTCATTAGAAGTCACATGTGAATCCATTTACAGCTAGCCATGGTGCAAATGCAAGATGTATCGCTTAGAATATAGGTTAAGGTGCTGTGACCAACTTTGTGTGTGAAGGCATTAGCTTTGCAGTCTCTGTGTGTGCTAAGCTGCTTCAGTCGTGTCCAACTCTGTGAGACCCTGTGGACTCTAGCCTGGAAGGCTCCTTTACTTGGGATTCTCCAGGCAAGAATGCCTTCCTCCAGGGGACCTTCCCAACCCAGGATCTGTCCTGCGTCTCCTGCATCTCTTGCGTTTGGCAGGTGGGTTCTTTACCACTAGAGCCACCTGGAAAGCCTTATCTTTTCCCTAAGTTGCTAAATCTCATCTGCAGTTTTGCATTGGCCAATGTGTATTCAAAAATGCCTTTTTTTTTTTTAATAACAAAATAATTCTTTTTAAAAAAGTTTCCGCCAAAATACTGTGTGAGTTTGTACTACCCTCAAAATGCCATTGAGAGGAAAATGCACTTGAGAACAAACATCTGTTAGCTCGTCTGAAGCTGTGACAGCCCCAGGATTTAGCACTCACTCTTTGGCAAGAACAAGTCTTCAGTTTCTTTAAAGTTGAGCACAAAATGCAGCGAGAGGTTTCTCTCTTTCTTTCTTTCTCCTCTTCGTTTTTGACTTAAATGCTTAATTGGGAGAATTATGCCCCTTAATTTAGTAATGCACTGACAGAGTTGCAAATTATTTCAGAGGATTTGTTACGTTAACATGGTGTAAGAAGACACCGCTGGATTGTTCTAGTAAAATAAATAATTAGTTCTTTCCAGACTGCCATACATCTCTCCTTATTGGTCTCATTGAAGCAAGATGCTTTGTGGTGTCAGCCACCAGCTGGTATAAAGAGTGGACCCTCTGTCTGATGATGCCTTCAGTTTTGGCTTTCTTAGCAAATCTTTCTGATTCCCTGAATGCCTGGCTGACTCTCCTCTACTTGCTAAGTGAACTCTCCTTGGAAAATTATCACATCAGATGACTGGGCAGAAGTGGTTATCATCACTATGTATGACATGAACGGGAGTCCAGGAAGGGAAGTGACTGCATTTTGGAAAATATTTTGAGTTACAGTAGTCTCCTGTTTTTTTTTAAAGACCTGAAAAAACTACGAGGTAAGACCAATGCTTTTCCACCTTTATAGCAAGAAGGTATTTTTCTGTTTTTGCAAAATTCACCATTACATAACTTCGTAGTCTACTTATACTTCAGTTCAGTTCAGTTCAGTCACTCAGTCGTGTCCGACTCTTTGTGACCCCATGAATCACAGCACGCCAGGCCTCCCTGTCCATCACCAACTCACAGAGTTCATTCAGACTCACGTCCATCCAGTCAGTGATGCCATCCAGCCATCTCATCCTCTGTCGTCCCCTTCTCCTCCTGCCCCCAATGAGTCAACTCTTTGCATGAGGTAGCCAAAGTACTGGAGTTTCAGCTTTGGCATCATTCCTTCCAAAGAAATCCCAGGGTTGATCTCCTTCAGAATAGACTGGCTGGATCTCCTTGCAGTCCATGGGACTCTCAAGAGTCTTCTCCCACACCACAGTTCAAAAGCATCAGTTCTTTGGCTCTCAGCTTTCTTATAGTCCAACTCTCCCATCCATACATGACCACTGGAAAAACCATAGCCTTGATTAGATGGGCATTAGTCAGCAAAGTAATGTCTCTGCTTTTGAATATGCTATCTAGGTTGGTCATAATTTTTCTTCCAAGAAGCAAGCTTCTTTTAATTTCGTGGCTGCAGTCACCATCTGCAGTGATTTTGGAGCCCAAAAAATAGTCTGACACTGTTTCCACTGTTTCCCCATCTATTTCCCATGAAGTGATGGGACTGGATGCACTGATCTTCGTTTTCTGAATGTTGAGCTTTAAGCCAACTTTTTCACTCTCCTCTTTCACTTTCATCATGAGGCTCTTTAGTTTTTATTCACTTCTGCCATAAGGGTGGTGTCATCTGCGTATCTGAGGTTATTGATATTTCTCCCAGCAATCTTGATTCCAGCTTGTGCTTCTTCCAGCCCAGCATTTCTCATGATGTACTCTGCATAGAAGTTAAATAAGCAGGGTGACAATATACAGCCTTGACGTACTCCTTTTCCTATTTGGAACCAGTCTGTTGTTCCATGTCCAGTTCTAACTGTTGCTTCCTGACCTGCATATAGGTTTCTCAAGAGGCAGGTCAGGTGGTCTGGTATTCCCATATCTTTCAGAATTTTCCACAATTTATTGTGATCCACACAGTCAAAGGCTTTGACATAGTCAATAAAGCAGAAATAGATGTTTTTCTGGAACTCTCCTGCTTTTTCAATGATCCAGTGGATGCTGGCAATTTGATCTCTGGTTCATCTGCCTTTTCTACGTATACTCAGGGGCCAGGAAAATAAAATTGGGTTTCCCAATATGTCTCATGAAGGGACTTCATCTTTGGCATTTAAAATCATTTCATTTTTTAATTTAATTTTTATTTTATACTGGAGTATAGTTAATTTACAATGTTGAGTTAGTTCAGATGTATAGAAAAGTGATTCAGTTATACATGTACATTTATCTATTCTTTTTCAGATTATTTCCTTATATAGATTATTGTAGAATATTGAATAGTTGCCTGTACTATACAGTAGATTCTTGTCAATTTTCTGTTTTATATACAGTGTGTGTATATGTTAATCCCAAACCCCTAATTTATCCTGCCTCTCCCCACCTTTCCCCTCCGGTAACAATAAGTTTGGTTTTTGTTGTTGTTGTTGTTTTTGTTTTAATTTTAAAGATGCATATTGAAAAGTAATCAGAGTACAGTCTCTAACGGGGATGAGATATATGATGAAAGGGCAGTGCAAAAGCAGCTTAATATGAGAGGCCCTCTTTACATGATTTTGCTGCACAGGTCATCACAGGTAAGCCATCACCTGAGCAGTTCTCAGCAGGAATGGTGTTTTGGTTGGTTTTGAAAGACAAAAGGGAGAGGAAAGCTAATTCTAGAGAGTCTATTAGGGAACCAAAGAGGCCTGGAGACGTGGAGTTGGCTAGACCTGCCACTGCCCTGGGTTCTGTGGTTTTAGCGAGTTGTTTGACTTTTGCACACTCAGTTTTCTCATCTGTGAAATGGGAGATGTTCCGTGAGATCCTTGAGATCCTGGCATAGCATGTGTGCCCAGCCAGTCCCTGTGCCAGATTACAAGGGCTCTTGTTTTATGTCACCTCTGTGCCCTGGAGAGCTCTCAGTTGCAACTTAGATCCAGTGATTTATTTGTAAACATTTACATGAGGGTTTTTCTATTTGACCGAAAAGGAAGGAGGGTAGTTTGGGCCATTAGTGTATGGAGGGGTGGGAGGGATGGAGATTAGGATGGAAATTGGAACAGCCAGGAAGCATCTGGGTCCTGCTCGGCCAACATTGTGTCTTAGTCAGAGAGGAAACTGTGGGCAGAGGGCAGGAGCAGCCCTTCCTGAGAGTCCAGGAGATACTGAGAAGGGAGGATCTGATGTCCCGTGGGCATAGCACAGTGCTGTGCAGGGTTGCCTCTGACCCATACAGTGTTTTTGTTCAATTTAGGTGCCTTGGTTCTGATTAGGAGAAGGTGCTTCTTCCCTGAGTAGCTATCATCCTAAATGGGGCACTGAGCTTAGCATGCAGAAGAATGGGTTTTTACTTCTTATTATTCCTGACCCCTTAACTGGGTGTCCTTGTGCAGTCAACAACCTGTGCAACTGCACATGGAGTTTCTAGTGTCCCAGGCCCCTTGGTGAGGCTACAGTTCTACCTGAGGATTCTCCCCAGTAGGTGGGGTGGACTTTACTAGTTCCTCATTGAGTATATGGGCACAGAACAATCATGAGGGGCTTGCAGTCCCTGACCCTTTGAAGAGGCGAGAGCTACCCTAAGGGTAATCCTGCTTGCACACCCCATGCAGTACATGGGGGAAGGTGAAGTACACCTGGTGAAGGTGAGGCAGCTGTTTTGCCTCAGGCAATGAGGTCTGAGTTGGTGCTGTGTGCCCCAGGCTGTTGTCCAAACTGGGCGATGTGGCAACATGGCCCACCTTGTGAGGAAGAGGAACCCCCTTGGGTATGACTGTACCTGCCTAAGAAGACCCCACGCTGGCCCTTGGGTTCGACAGCAGACATCCTCATCTGTAAGCTTCCCTGGTGGCTCAGATGGTAAAGAATCTACCTGCAATGCAGGAGACTTGAGTTCAATCCCTGGGTCAGGAAGATCCCCTGGAGGAGGAAATGGCACCCCACTTCAGCGTCCTTGCCTGGGAAATCCCATGGACAGAGAAGCCTACAGTCCATGGGGTTGCAGAGTTGGACAGGACTGAATGACTGACACTTTTTCTTCTTCGTCTGTGAGACACTGGTGAGAAGGAGGGTGTCTCCTGACTGCTAACAGGGTGAGACTGGAGGAGAGGTGCCCTCAGCCCTTCATGTGGTCCTGGGCTTGACTTATATCTGCACAGTCCCCTACTCTATAATCTGAAGTGGGCTTCAAACGTGAGCTGATTTTTATGAAGTAAGGACCGAGGCTCACGAGCTGTAGCGGCTGCTCTTCCTGTTGAAACGTGAGTCATTGGTTAACCAGATCTTAACAGCATGAGAGACAGTCAGTACCTCACGGGCTACTGGCCACTTTACAGTTTGGGAACCTGAGTCCCAGAGCAAATCCGTGCCTTGCTTTCAGTAATGCAGCTAATTGTGGATAGAACCGAGACTAGGACATAGATGTCTTCCCCACCCCATGCCCCAATTAAGTGTTCTTTCTATAACTTTCTTTACAAACATTAGAAAAAAAAAAACATCCTTCCAAGTCTGATAGAATTTTTTGTAAGAGCTTTATTGAGGTAGCTTCTTCCCTGGTGACTCAGACAGTAAAGAATCTGTCTTCAATGCGGGAGACCTGGATTCAGTCCCCGGGTCAGGAAGATCCCCTGGAGAAGGGAATAGAAATCCACTCCAGTATTCTTGCTTGGAGAATCCCATGGACAGAGGAGGCTGACAGGCTACAGTCTGTGGGGTTGCAAAGAGTTGGACACAACTAAGGAACTTTCACTTTATTGAGGTATCATTTATACACCATAAAATGCACCTGCTTTAAATGTGCAATTCAATGATTGTTGGTAAATTTACAGACTTGCACAACTGTCCCCACATCATTTGCCAGTTGACGGACATTTGAATTGTTTTCAGTTTTGCCTGTTAATGCTGCTGCTATGGACATTCATACACAACTCTTCATGTGGACATATCAATACATTTTTAAAGTGAATTTGCAGTGTTTCAAAGAGAGTTCATTTTAATTAATGCTGAAAACAGCAGCCTAACAGCATCTGTCCCCTCCCAATCCTGCTCCTAGTCACAGGGTATTACCACGACTGTAACACGGGGAAGAGCCAGAAAACCATGCGTGACCTCACCAGCATCATTAGCTCACTGCCAACAGCCTTTAATAGGCTCTAATTCTTCCTAATACTTGGGATGGGTAAGAGATACATTTTTTTTTTCTATAAAGTAGGTTTTTTTGCTATTAATTCATATTTTCTTTTTTTTTCCCTCTAAAATGTTTCCCTCCTTGTCATAAACAGTGAGAATCTTCATCAGAGGTGATCAATGTGCAAGCTTTGGACTGTTCTCTTCAAAATCCCCTAAGTGTCATAGGACTGGCATCTGAGGCGCACACCCTTCCTTTACCCTCGGTGCTACTGACACTGAATTCTTTGTGGTGAGGGGTGTCCTGTATCTTGTTGGGTGTGTTAGCAGCATTGCAGCCCATGACCCATTGCACGCCAGAAGTAAACCTCCCAGGGATGACAGCAAAGACTCCAACATCCGCCGGGGGGTGGGGCAAATGATTCCACTGGAAGAGGAGGTTAGGGGAGGGCTCGAGACCACCTCCTACTCTTTCCCTTGAAGGGGTGAGGGTGGGTGAGCCAGCCAAGCCTCTCCCAGCCCCTGGAGGACCCCAGGGGGGCGCTGACAGATGCAAGACAAGGCGGTCTGTAACTGGATCCATGTTACCCCAGGACTTTTGGAACAACACTAGCTTCATTGTGAAGGGATGCGGTTTGGGCTGGGAGGAGGATGTTGTGGGAAGCAAGTAGATGAGAGCATGACAGTCTGGAGGGGAAACAGCTTTTCCTTTGACTCTGATGTGAAGTCAAGTGCTGCTTGAGTCAAAACGGCCGCCCACCAGATGGCCACATCTGTCACTTAGCAAGGAACTGGTGCTCTGTGTCCCTGCAGAAAGGGCAGAGGGACACTTTGATCTTTTGCAGGAAAAAAAAAAAGAGAACAGCTTTCCACATGAAAGGTTTGCCTGTGCACTTTCAAATGATCCTGCCGACTATGAGGTTAGCTTTTAGGGCTTCCCTGGTAGTTAATGGGTAAAGAATTCGCCTGCAATGCAGGAGACCCCGGTTCGATTCCTGGGTCAGGAAGGTTCGCTGGAGAAGGGATAGGCTACCCACTCCAGTATTCTTGAGCTTCCCTGGTGGCTCAGCTGTTAAAGAATATGCCTGCCATGCGGGAGACGTGGGGTAGATCCCTGGGTTGGGAAGATCCCTTGGAGAAGGGGAAAACTACCCACTCCAGTATTCTGGCCTGGAGAATTCCATGAACTGTAGAGTCCATGGGGCACAAACAGTCGGAAATGACTGAGTGAATTTCACTTTTAAAAGACTTCCAGGCCACTCCCTTGTTTGGGCTTAGAGTGGAGCTGTGAATACTTCCTTAGAAAGAGGTGGATTTAGGGTTTTCATTTGTAGGACAAGCCATCACCCCAATTTTCAGGGACTGAGAGGTTTCCCAGGATGCAGGACTTTCAGGGTTGATGCCAGGACAGTTGGTCACCTTGCTTGGAAAAGGTGGAAGACCCTGGCTGGCCTTGTCACCTTAAGGAGCCCTCCCACCCTGAAGCTGCAGATTCTTCTCTTGGGGTGTGGGTGTGATTCTTGTGTTCCTGCTGGAGCCCCAGGCAGATGGGTAGTGGCTCCGAGCAGGGAGTCGGTGTGAAGGGCTTCATCCAGAGTGGAGGGTGATGGTCAGCTAGCAGCCAGGCGCCTGCTGCGTGGTCTTGTCCAAGTCAGGTATTATCTTGTATGCTCATTCCCTTGGTTGTGTGCAACTCTGTGTGCCAGGCTCCTCTGTCCAGGGGACTCTCCAGACAAGAATACTGGAGTGGGTTGCCATGCGCTGCTCCAGGAGGATCTTCCCAACCCCGGGATTAACCTGTGCCTCTTGCGTCTCCTGCATTGGTAGGCAGATTCTTTACAAATTATCCTACTGTGTTTGGATACTTAACCCATCCCCTTAAACCATCTTTGATGTCTCCATCGGACACACCCCTTGGTTGACTCTCTTGCTGTCAAGTTGATGCTGAGTCTTGAAGAGCAATCTTGAGGTCTTTGGAAGCCCCTGACATCTCTGTTGGGGCTGATTTATCCACCTGCCTGCAGAGCCAGCTCACTGGGGTCCCAGGAGATGCACGGAGGGCAAGGCGTCTGGCAGTGGGAGGAGTTGGGACATGTCTGGTGTGGTGACCTTCACCTTTCTGACTGGGGGGGCCCTTAGAGAGCAGGATGGAGGCTATGGATCCTCTCCATGTAAGTATTCACATATACATACCATGGAGAAGGGGGTGGCAACCCGCTCCAGTATTCTTGCCTGGAGAATTCCATGGATGGAGGAACTGGCGGGCTGTGGACTGTGGGGTCACAAAGAGTCAGACAGGACTGGGTGGCTAACACACACATATACACACCACAGGTCCAAGGACCCTCCCTGACACCCAGCCATAGTCCCCTGGGTTCAAGGGTCAGGATAAGGAGACCCTGACCCAGAGCTTGGGTTCTCTGTGAGCTGGGAAGAGTCCCCACCTGAGGGACCCCCAAGAGCATGGGGAAAACCAGAGGGGGAGAAACTTGAAGAGATGCCTCGTGCTGCAAGAAAATGCTTCTGCTCGGACCTGTGTGCGTCCTCTGGGGGCTGACGGTGACTGGTTAAGCGTGAAGGCCTGAAGCGCCATATCTACTGAGTCCTGGAGACACTTTCTGAAGCACTGTAAGGGATAAGCAATGAAGGCTTGATGTCAGGGAGCTGAGAATAGGGGGACCCCAGCACGCTGAGCAGCTGCTCCCTGCCAGATGAGGTACTGAGCCCTTTCAGTCTTCAAGTGCTTTCAGTTTTTGAAGCCATTACTTTTCTCTCCAGCCCTAAGGGGGACAAAATAGTTTTAGCTGTAAAGTTCAAGGACACTTGACAATCATGCTGGTATAGAGTGTATGTGCCTCCAGTTCTCAAGTGGACATAAATAAGAGCCAGATTATAAATTACTTCTGGTTGCTGTCTAGAAAACACTGACTAAACAGCCAATGGGCATGCTTTGAGAACCAAAATGCTAGAAATATCATTATTACCTTATTATTGAGTGGAAGGTGAAAGGTGGCAACATAGATACTATACTAAGAAATATCATCTTCAATACAGTAGGGGCTTTAACATTTGCTGAATGTCAGGATCACTCTTCAAATGACTATTAAAAAAAACCAAAACAACCCTACTGATATTTCAAAGCACACTGTGACCCATTTCTGAGTCTATTTGAGGTATACAATAATTTAGATTTTTTTAAAGGGCATTTTTGTAAAGATATTGTCTCAGAAAAGACTACTTAGAATAACTTTGTTTATAAATAAATCTTCATAAGCATAAGCAGTCATCTTTATTTTATACCAAAATTATTAAATTTATTAGTTTAAAAAGTTGTCATTTTAACATAGGAGCTTGAGAAAAATACGTGAACCGTGAACTCCCTGATGTTCAAGCTGGTTTTAGAAAAGGCAGAGGAACCAGAGATCAAATTGCCAACATCTGCTGGATCATGGAAAAAGCAAGAGAGTTCCAGAAAAACATTTATTTCTGCTTTATTGACTATGCCAAAGCCTTTGACTTGGAAAAGTCTCTGATGCTGGGAGGGACTGGGAGCAGGAGGAGAAGGGGACGACAGAGGATGAGATGGCTGGATGGCATCACTGACTCCATGGACGTGAGTCTGAGTGAACTCCGGGAGTTGGTGATGGACAGGGAGGCCTGACGTGCTGCAATTCATGGGGTCGCAAAGAGTTGGACACGACTGAGCGACTGAACTGAACTGAACTGAACTGAAACAACCAATCAAACTTAGAAACTGAATTAGTTAAATTTCCTTAAACACTTTAAAACTCTGTTCTTGAAATTTAATATATCTGAAATATTTCATATATTCCACAGGACAGACTTACAACGCAACAAACAAATTCCTTCTAAGCAGCACTTATCTCATGTTAATGTAACAAGTGAATAAATCAAGGTCTATTAAACTATCAAACACTCTTTATAAACATAATCAAATTCTCTTCCTTTCACACTAACACCACAATTCTATAATCAACTGAAAATTTAAAATCAACCCTCTGGACCAATATGTCATATGCTGTAATATGCTGAAATCTCATAGATTTTTTTCAACTGATTTAAATGACATGGATTTTTCTAAAATGCTGGTAACATAATTCATTCCTAAATTCAATATGCGTGCATGCTTGCATGCTAAGTCACTTCAATTGTATCCAACTCTTTGTGACCCTATGGACTATAGCCCACCAGGCTCCTCAGTCCATGGGATTCTCCAGACAAGAATACTTGAGTAGGTTGCCATTTCCTTCTCCCGCGGGTCTTCCCAACCCAAGGGTTGAATCCACGTTTCTTATATCTTCTTCATTAGCAGGTGGGTTCTTTACCATATAGAAGAACTAATATTGTGGGTTAGATTAACCTCAGTTCAGTTCAGTTCAGTCGCTCAGTCGTGTCCAACTCTTTGCGACCCCATGAATTGCAGCACGCCAGGCCTCCCTGTCCATCACCAACTCCCGGAGTTCACTCAGACTCACGTCCATGGAGTCAGTGATGCCATCCAGCCATCTCATCCTCTGTCGTCCCCTTCTCCTCCTGCTCCCAGTCCCTCCCAGCATCAGAGACTTTTCCAATGAGTCAACTCTTCACACGAGGTGGCCAAAGTACTGGAGTTTCAGCTTTAGCATCATTCCTTCCAAAGAAATCCCAGGGCTGATCTCCTTCAGAGTGGACTGGTTGGATCTCCTTGCAGTCCAAAGGACTCTCAAGAGTCTTCTCCAACACCACAGTTCAAAACCATCAAATTCTTCGGTGCTCAGCTTTCTTCATAGTCCAACTCTCACATCCATACATGAGCACGGGAAAAATCATAGCCTTGACTAGATGGACCTTTGTTGTCAAAGTAATGTCTCTGCTTTTGAATATGCTATCTAGGTTGGACATAACTTTTTTTCCCAAGGAGTAAGTCTTTTAATTTCATGGCTGCAGTCACCATCTGCAGTGATTTTGGAGCCCCCCAAAATAAAGTCTGACACTGTTTCCACTGTTTCCCGATCGATTTCCCATGAAGTGATGGAACCAGATGCCATGATCTTTGTTTTCTGAATGTTGAGCTTTAAGCCAACTTTTTCACTCTCCTCTTTGACTTCATCAAGAGGCTTTTGAGTTCCTCTTCACTTTCTGCCATAAGGGTGGTGTCATCTGCATATCTGAGATTATTGATAGATTATCTTCACGATCTTTTAATTTTTTTCTTCACTTTTCTGTTTACAAAGTTGCTTAACTGTCCCAAGGGAGCTTACTTATCACTAAGACTCAGTTCTGGAAAGTGGTTTGGGATCCAGGTTATGTTTGTGAAGTCTGGAGCCACTGTGTCCAGAACTATGGACTCGTAGGTGACAGGAATTCTCAGAGCATCACTTTTCCTGCCTCCTGAGATGGTTCATGCTGTCTCTCTCCCTACTTTTGAAAACTTAGTAACCTAATAATTCACAACTCAGAATGCTTTGAGTTAAGTGGATAAGACTCTGCACCCTTTAAGGGTTGCATCTGGTTTCTTTCTTTTTCCTTTTTTAATAATATACTTACTTTCCCCCCCCCCCCATTTGCTTGTTTACTTTTGGCTGCACTGGGTCCTTGTTGCTGTGCAGGCTCTCTCTGGTTGCGGCGAGCAGGGCTGCTCTCTGGCTGCGGTGCGCAGGGGCCCACTGCAGTGCCTTCTCTTGTTGCAGAGCTCGCACGCTAGGGCGGGTGATCCTCAGTTGCTGCACACAGCCCTAAGCTGCGCCTCCCCCCCCCCCTCATGTGGAATCTTCCCTGATCAAGGGTTGAACCTGTGTCCCCTGCACTGATAGGCAGATTCCCAACCACCAGAGAAGTCCTGCATCTGGTTTCTCTTCTGTTTGGACCACATTCTGCATCCAAAGCCAAACGGTTCATCACCTCCAGACTGAGGGCTTGGTGCTGTTCTTAATGAAGAACTACAGCTAATGCGTACCCCATGGAAGCAGGTAGGGTACTGGGGCTCATTTTACTGTGTCTCCCAAGGGCTGCTTTCTTCTTATGCCCTCTCAAGCTAACACTCCCCTTTTCCATCTGTCTGTAAGGTTTCCCTCTTTGTGGTATTTGGTTTCCTTTGAAGTGATCAAAGCTTAGTTTTCTCTTTGTTACTTGAGTTGAAAGAACTACCTCTTTACTGATTATCCCTTAACACCATGAGTAGCACGGAGTTGTTTTGAAAAACAAAAATTTCCCAACGTGAGTGTTTTATCCCCTTTTATCTTCACTTACTTTATGTAACTCTTAATTTCTAGAATATACCTCAACACATACCGTATTTCCCTTGATCCCCTACCATGCCTCCATAAAACCTATAAAGGAAAAAAAATGTGCCTCCATTATTCTGATTAGTGCTTCTTTTTTGGGACTTCAGTTGGTTGAATGTGGTCCTTTGCAGCCTCTTAGTTGCCTTCATGCTCTATTTGTAGATGAGCCCAAGGACATTCTCTTTAATGAAGGTGTTCTCTTTTATGTTATGTTATCCCTACCAGCAGAGGGAAGAGATCTGAGCTTCTTGCTCTTAAATATTTTTTTTTTCTTAACGATTAGACTTTGGATTTTATTTTATTTATTTTTGGCTGTGCTGTGCAGCTTTCTGAGATCTTAGTTCCCTGACCAGCAACTAAGATCTTAACTTCCTGACCAGGAACCGGAGGATCCGTGGAGCCTCTGCCCCCTGCGCTGGAAGCATGGTGTCTTAACTACTGGACAGCCTTGAAACTCCCTGGGCTTCTTGCTTTTAACCATGAGATTGTCTTCACCTTCAAGAGCATGCACCTGGATTTGAGGTAAAAATGAACATTTTGATCAGGATTTCACCAATTTAAAGATGAAAATTGGAAAGGATTACATAGGGGCCTTCATCTTCTTCCTCCCAATGAGACCTATTTTTATCTCCCCAAGAAAAGATTTGTATATAGATCTTTTTCTTGTTACACACACCACTTTCCCCACGAGATTAATGATCACTGCCACATTTCCTCCTAAGTTGTCAAGCGGGAGTAGTCATTTGGGAGCTTTCCAAAGATGTAGTATTGACACTTGAGCAGAGAATTATGGGATTGCCAACATTCATACTTACTTTTGAATTTTTTATTCTTTTGGAAGAAAAAGTCTGTTGTCGGAAGCTTAGGTGCAAATAATTTTTCCTCTTCAAAAGTCTGCTTGGTTGTTGGCAACATTTGTAACCCAACTCAAGATGGTTAGACATTTCAAAGTTAGGATATATGAAGAAAGTCTTCTTGTTCCAGTAATAATGTCATCTACCCCAGGTCTTTATATTTAGAGGCTACCAGCTGGAAAAGCAGAGAAGGGAATGGCACCCCACTTCAGTACTCTTGCCTGGAAAATCCCATGGATGGAGGAGCCTGGTGGGCTGCAGTCCATGGGGTTGCGAAGAGTCAGACACGACTGGGTGACTTCACTTTCACTTTCTGGGCGAATTCACTTTCACTTTTCACTTTCATGCATTGGAGAAGGAAATGGCAACCCACTCCAGTGTTCTTGCCTGGAGAATCCCAGGGACGGGGGAGACTGTGCCGTCTATGGGGTCACACAGAGTTGGACACGACTGAAGTGACTTAGCAGCAGCAGCTGGAACAGATGAGTTCATTATGTATCTATGACCTTGACAACCTAAGAAATTTTAAAATAGTGGAAGTTCACGATCTCTTCAAAATTATAGTAATATAAATGTCCATGCAGGTACATACATATATATGTGCATACCTATACATGTATGAAATTTTCTTGAATTACACTGCTTTAATCACATGTAAAAGCAAATACTATCAATTTAATATGTATGCACTCACACATATAGTAAAAAACAAACTTAGATTAACTCAGAAAATATCATAATAACACCAAAATAGTTAAATGCTCTTCCAAATATTCTTCCCATTAGTGTTTATTTTCTGATGTAATTTTAGGTTTCTTTTACACAGAACCAAATGATGCCATCATAATATGGAAACATAATTTGGGAGGAGAAGAAGAAAAACTAAATTCAGACAAAATGTCCTCTCACAAATGTAAAGTGTGGAGGTGAAAATCACCAAAAAGTCCTAGTTGTACTTGAAACCAAATCCCAGTGCCTCAAGGAAGTCGGTTTGAAAACTCTTGATTTTAGTTTGTTTACACGACTGAGTGACTTCACTTCACTTCACTTCACTTCACCCAGATTCAAATGATCCAGGGCAGGAGGCAATTTCTCTTAACTATAAATAATCAGTAACTCTTTAGAGAGGTAAAATACTCCAAGAATAAGTCTTAAAATGTATACAAATATAACACACTTTTGTATCTGTGAAAGTGTTAGTTGCTCAGTCATGTCCGACTCTTTTGAGACCCCATGGACTGTAGCCCACCAGCCTCCTCTGTCCACAGGATTCTCTGGCCAAGAATACTGGAGTGGGTTGCCATTCTCTTCTCCAGGGGATCTTCCTGACCCAGGAATCAAACCTGGGTCTCCTGAATTGCAGGCAAATTCTTTACCATCTGAGCCACCAGGGAAACATCACCTTAATAAGTTTCATCCCATAAAGAGCATCTTTGTAAACTCAGAACCCCAGGAAATGTGGACAGAGGATGGTAAGTGGTAGTTATCATTTTTAAGCCCATTTAACAGCAGAACACTGAGGCTCCAGGAGTCAGCAAATCAAACCTGGGGTTCTGGGTGTGCTACTCAGATCCTAATTCCTGGTGGCTCTCAGCACTATATGACATCTTTCTCTTTCCTGCCCCCTAAATTATAACATATTTATTTATGCAGTGGTCGTGAGAGTGACAGTGAGGATTCCTGTGCTCACAGAACAGCTAGATGGCTCTGCTCCTAGTTCACAAACAGCTCCCTACACAAGTAGACCTCCATTCCCCACTGCATCAGAAACCCCCACCCATAGTCACCTAGGAGGTGTTTAAAAACTTGGATGCCCCAAACCAAGTGAACCTCTGAGGGTGGAGGCTAGGCATTAGTATTATTTTACAAAACATTTCTAGGTGATCTTAATGTGCAGCGGGGGTTGAGATGGGGTTGAGACACCCAATCTGCCCTTGTTATCACACTTCCTCTGATGAATGGAATAACCCTGGGGTGTTTCTTCCTCTTATGCCATGCGTTGGGGCCCCAGGATGCAGAGAGGAATGGGGAGGGCAGTCCTATTGACCCCATGATCCATGCACATGTGTGTGTGTGTATGTGTGTGTTCATTCTAGCATAATACACTTCACAGCTATGAGGCCACTGCCACTTATAATGCTACTTGTCACACTTTGTTGAGCACGGGATCCCCTGCAGATCCTGTTAATGTTCTGAGGCAGTGGGTCTAGGTTGGGATCCAGCAGTTTTGCATTTCTAGTAACAACCAACTCCCAGGGGACATCCATTGCTCTGCGTCACAGCTGTACTTTGAGGAGCAAGGCTGCAGAGTATTTAAAGACTGATCAGCAAATCTTATTTTACACACACACAAATACTATATTTCACCGATCATGAGTTTTCAATTTTTCCCGCAGTTCAATAAAGGTGCAACAGAAATGAATCTTCCAAACGATGATGTCTTGTGCTTGCTGTGGACCAGGAAACCACAGCTGACATTGCCCTGTGTGGGTCCTGGCTTGGTTCTGGTTGTCACACTGCTGGCGCTTCAGGGAGTCAAGAGTGTGGCTAATAACTACAGAGTTGAGTTTATCTGATGATTAAAATATCTCTGAAAATTACATATTACTTGATGTTCAAAGGAAAATGTATCAAAGACATAAAAGGGCATGAAAATAGAGTAGCAGAGTATAAATATGTTAGCAGAGCAAATATGGCATTATAGTAGAATGGCCAGTCTCATCTCTTGCAAAGTGCCTGCCAAAAGCCTAATGGCAGATTATAATATTGGGTCAAGATATTCACTGCCCCTCTCTACTAGATCCATCCCTCCTTCCTGCATCTACTGGTGGAAGGAGCTGACTTCAATCCCAGTCATGTCACACTTGATCATGTGACTACTTTTGGTCAGCAGGCTCACGGGTGTATTTCTGAACAGAAGACTCAGGAGCCATCACACCATTCTTCTGCTCCTCTTTTGCGCTGGCATGAGAATGGCACGTCGGAACTGTGGAGGTGAGCCATAGCCAACCTGAAAGCATACTGAACCTAGCGAGAACTGAACTTTTGTTGTTGTAAGCCCCTGGGATTTTGAAGGTGGTTGTTACTACAACGTTACTTATCCAAAGCTGAATAATAGACAGAGTTAAGAAAAGAAGTTGTTATTATTCAGTTGCTAAGTCATGTCCAGCTCTTTGTGACCCCATGGACTGCAACATATCAGGCTCATCTGTCCTCCACTATCTCCTGGACTTCGCTATTCATGTCCATTGAGTTTTGGATGCTATCTAACCATCTCATTCTCTGCTGCCCGCTTCCCCTTTTGCCTTCAATCTTTTCCAGCATCAGGGTCTTTTCCAGTGAGTCAGGTCTTCACTTTAGATGGCCAAAGTATTGGAGCTTCATCTTCAGCATCAGTCCTTCCAAAGAATATTCAGGGTTGATTTTATTTAGACTTGATTGATTTGATCTCCTTGATGTCCAAGGGACTCTCAAGAGTCTTCTCCAGCACCACAATTTGAAAGCATCAATTCTAGCAGTAGGTGAAAATCAATTATTACTAAATCTGTGTGGAAAGATTACATGGTGCAGGGCAACCAAAGCAACTGAATGCAGGAGAAATCACCAGATCCCTAAGAATGGAACAAAGGGATTCCAGGTAAGGAGAGAATGGTGTGATCAATTCACGCATCTTATTCACAGACTGTCATTTAGGCATCCTTCTGTAGCTTAATGTACAATTTACTTTTCTCAATCATTTCAAAATTAAAAGTGTGTCTTACAGTCGTGCCGAGGTGCCATGTTTTGTATGGAAATTTTATTCCATTTGCATGCTGAATCACTTGTGCCCATTTCTCAAGTATTTTGAATTGAAAATCTGTGAAAGGATTTGTTCATATCAAGGCAGTTTAAAGAAGAAAAGGACTATGTGTATGTATATCCCTGGAATAAGGAATACCTAGTAATTTTATTCCATTTGCATGCTGAATCACTTGTGCCCATTTCTCAAGTATTTTGAATTGAAAATCTGTGAAAGGATTTGTTCATATCAAGGCAGTTTAAAGAAGAAAAGGACTATGTGTATGTATATCCCTCGAATAAGGAATACCTAGTGCCATTTTTTAAAAAACAAATGTCAAACTGTTCCTAGAGGGAAGAGCTAAGGCTTCTCCTGGTTGTCTTGCTTTTGAAGTCAATACTTTGTATCCAACGCCCTAGAGGAAGCCCTCCCCACTCACCACCTGCTTGATACTCCTTTTTCTTATTTAGATGAAAGTTCTTCTAAAACAGTGGATAAGTTGTCTGGGGGTAAGGGAGGAATATGACAAGAGGGTAGTGCCTATCAGCTCATTTTTGTTGCATTTGCTTCTGAACAGAAAGGGACATTTATCATTATGCAATCATGATACACATAAGAAAACAGATACTCAGGGAACACAGGCGCCTGCATCAGTATAAGCTCATGAGTTGTTCGTGCATAGCCCTTACTTATGAGTTGGGGGGAAATAACTAATCTGAGAGCACACTTCTATTTTTTTTCTCTTAATTCTGTCTCTATATTTTCAAGAAAATCTATTTCTTGTTTTAGAACACCAAACATTTTTACTTTTCACTCACAATCTCCAGTCTGTATTCTTTTCCGAAATACCCTAATAGCTTCTAATGAGTTAAATTGTGGTTCAGCTGAAATCAACCCACAGGCTACACAAGACCACATTTCTCTTTGAGATAAACAAAAGGTGAGAGGAATTATAATTATATTTCCTTTTGGCTTCCTATCTCTTCCTTTATTCCTTTTTATTTTTAAAGAGACAAACATCTTAACAGAAGTGCTTCTACTCTCATCTACCTGTTGGAAACTCTTTAAATTCCAAGAAATAACTTTTGAGGATTTTCAGGTCAGAGATAAGGGTCAGCCACGCTTGGTGACTGACAGCGAAATAACTGGATGCCGGTGGGGATTAGTTGAGCCGTATTAGGAATGCACAGCGGAAGTGATGGGATATAGTTCATTTGTACAGCCCCAACTTGACTTGCCCAAGGTGATACCGTCTGTCATCCTTAAGCTGCCTACAGGGTGAGGAGTCAGTTGAAGTTCTGAAAACCCACTCCTGCATTTGGACGTTGCAAACAGACAATTTAAAGCATTCAGGCAGAGAACTCCGGCTTAAGCCTGCAAATTTGGATCGGGCACACGTATACCTACTTATCTATGTGATCCTTCAGCAAGAAACCAGAAAGTCTCTAGTCTCTGCCAGTTCATCAGCAATATGAAGGGGCTGATAGAGATGATCTCTTGACCCCCAATGAATGCTGACCACCCCATGGTTCTGCTCCATCCTCACCCTGTGAGGCTGTTGACAAGCTCTTAGCAAGCTCCCTTTGTGCCCAGCTCTGCAGAATGGCCTGGAGCCTGCCATGTTAAGTTGATATGCCTAAAGCATCTGCTAGCCAAGTGCTGCTGGTCCAATTGCTGTGATTCTGCAAAGTCTAATCCAGAGTGCCTCACGACTGTGAGAAACCCTGGGTAAGAACTTCATTTTAACAGCACGTGCTGCACTTGGCAGGAGATGTTTGCCCTTGCTTCTGCTCTAGCAGCCTTTGCTCAAGTGCACACAATCTCCAGGGACCTCTCTTTCAGACTTGATGGCTGGTAAGGATTTCTGACAGTGTCTCTTGCGAAGTTGCTGGAAAGGAGTAGCCCTGGGGTTGCTTAGCACACAGGAGATGTTCGGTTCTTAATTGCCTGGGAAGACAGTCAAGGAATAAATTACCTAGTTCTGATACTTCTGAAGTGTCACTGCCATTGGGCTACTTCGCTTGGGACAAATGATTGGCAGGTCAGCAAATGTTTGCAGCCGTGTTTCAGGGCATTGCAGTCTCCCCAAGGGAAGGCCTTTCATCTGCAGAACCACTTGTAGAAATTGAGTATCTTATATTTCCATCAGGCTGGAAAAAATATCCTGGCTACTAGGCTGCTTTTATGTCTCTTGGCTTTTTAAAATTTCAGTTTTATTGAGGTATAATTGACATATAAAATTTCATTTAAGTATTTAATGTGTACATCATGATTTGATACATATATATATATATATTGTGGAAAGAGTCTACCCTATAATGTTACTTGGCTTTTTATAATAACGACAAAGGGGGAAATGAAGACTCAATTATAAACACCATATAAAATAGAAAACCCAATTAATTCCTCTCTACTACCCTCCTTTTGCATAATGTTCTCTTTTAAGCTTTTGGGTACGAACATCTAAAAGGAAATTTTCTCTTAAATGTGTATACCTGTCAGTTCAGTTCAGTTCAGTCACTCAGTCATGTCCAACTCTTTGCGACCCCATGAATCGCAGCACGCCAGGACTCCCTGTCCATCACCAACTCCCGGAGTTCACTCAGACTCACGTCCATCGAGTCAGTGATGCCATCCAGCCATCTCATCCTCTGTCGTCCCCTTCTCCTCCTGCCCCCAATCCCTCCCAGCATCAGAGTCTTTTCCAATGAGTCAACTCTTTGCATGAGGTGGCCAAAGTACTGGAGTTTCAGCTTTAGCATCATTCCTTCCGAAGAAATCCCAGGGTTGATCTCCTCTAGAATGGACTGGTTGGATCTCCTTGCAGTCCAAGGGACTCTCAAGAGTCTTCTCCAACACCACAGTTCAAAAGCACCAATTCTTCGGTGCTCAGCCTTCTTCACAGTCCAACTCTCACATCCATACATGACCACAGGAAAAACCATAGCCTTGACTAGATGGACCTTAGTCGGCAAAGTAATGTCTCTGCTTTTGAATATGCTATCTAGGTTGATCATAACTTTTCTTCCAAGGAGTAAGCGTCTTTTAATTTCATGGCTGCAGTCACCATCTGCAATGATTTTGGAGCCCCCCAAAATAAAGTCTGATACTGTTTCCACTGTTTCCCCATCTATTTCCCATGAAGTGATGAGACAGGACTATACATTTCCCAGTATTACACTTGATAAGTACCTGATACATGCTTCCTAATGCCCTCCTTTTTCCTGACTCCATCTCACAATCATTCCTTGTTGAGCCATTTACTGGCCAAGGTGTTGGGAACCTAGGGGAGAATCTCTGCTTTTAGGATGTTCATAGGTGTCAGTACCTGCACCAAAGTGAAGTTGCTTAGTCGTGTCCAACTCTTTGCAACCCCATGGACACCAAGCTCCTCCGTCCATGGGATTTTCTAGGCAAGAGTACTGGAGTGGATTGCCATTTCCTTCTCCAGGGAACTTCCCAACCCAGGGATCGAACCTAGGTCTCCCACATTGTAGACAGATGCTTTACTGTCTGAGCCACCAGGGAAGTCACCTGCACCAAAACAGATCATTAAATGCAACCCAGTGTGTTCCAATACCTTAGGGAACCATAGGGAAGTTACACTGAGATAGACCAGGGGTTGAATTGCCAGCACTGATTGTAAGTCATTTAAGGAAAGGTTCCTGGAAGACTGTGAGCACTTGTGAAGCACAGAGGAGAGAAATGACGTGGTTTGTGTGGAGAAAGTTCAGCTGCAGGAAGAAAGTGCAGGAAGTAATTGGTGAGGCTAAAGAGCAAAGTGTGGGTCAGATCATAGAAGACTGCATTGCCGCATGAAGGAGGTTATTTCTCACTCTTCATGTTCTCTTATTTCACAAACAACCCTTCTAGTTTTTAGCAATTTTGATCCTTTCCATTTCGTAAACTAAAGATTTAATCCCTTAATCTTCTAGGAAGGCTGGTGTCAACTTCTGCCCCACATTAGAGTCACTTGAAGAGCTTTCTACAAACTCAATGCTTAGCTGCTTGCAATATCAATTAAGTGGGATGCAGGCATCGGTACTTTTAAAGCCTTTTAGTTGGTTACAGTGTTCAGCCTGAGTTGAGAACCACATTACCATAGTCTATTCAAGGAAGGTCAGAAAGGCAAATTCTAAACGACACTTACTCACCTTTGAAATTCACATCCCTTCCTAATGGCAGTGGTATTTCATCATTTTGTGCTTCAAGGTTTACAGCATCTGTCAAAATCATAGATAATCTTACAGGTAATTAAAGGAATGGAAATTTCAATAGTATCTTCATCAAAAGCTCTCAAACATCTTTTTAGGAAATATACTTCCAGAAATGGCGGACATACACAGCAACTTTAGAACTGGTAAAGTTTCATAGGTCACCACTCTACTCCCTCAATTCAGTGCCTGCAATCCCAGGTTTCTGCCTCTTGTACCACTTTCTAATGACCTACTGGCCCATGGTGCATGAGCTAATGTTTCTGTTCTGCCTTTGAAACTAGACCCTTGAAGTGTAAACACATCTGGCTCCAAAGTCAAGTCATTGATTTTAAATAAGCAAAAGAGAAGTGAAATGGTTCTCTGCAGAGCAGCTGTGTCTCGGATTCCCCCAAATTTCAAAACTTTTTGGCCTGCTTTGTTTCTTTGTATACTTTCAATGGTCACAAAACTTTGGAGGGTAGGTTTGGGAACAACCAGATCTAGATTTTTCTGAGCAAATGAGATATTCCTGACTCAGAGATCGAACCCGAGTATCTGAGCCACCAGGGAAGCTTAAGAATCAGAGAAGGTACATCAAATTGTCTTTTTTAGAAAGCAAATTCATTTTATCTTTTATTTTTTAATATAAATTTATTTATTTTAACTGGAGGTTAATTATTTTACAATATTGTATTGGTTTTACCATACATCAACATGAATCCGCCACAGGTATACCCTCTCCTGAAGATGCAAACTTACATCATGAGTACATGTCTTTAAAGGTATGAGCAGAAACTTAGGGGTAAATAGAGGCATATGGAAAGATCCAGGTGTCCACATAGCTCTCCTAGTAGGGGAGTGGGGTGATCGGGGGGAGCTGGGAGGAGAGGGTGGCAGTGGTATAAGATCTCATTCCAGTATTGATATGTGAGCATGGCTTCAAAATAGGATGCATCCATTTTTGTTTATGTTGAAAAAGATGTAAGTTCTTTAATATGGAAGACTGTTACGGGCTGAACTGTGTCTCCCAGAAAAAAAAGATATGCATCAGATTATGACCTTATTTGAAAACAGGATCATTGCAGATATAATTGATTAAATTGAGATGATGTTATCTGGAGTAGAGAGCTTCCCAGGTTGGTGGTAAAGAGCCCACTTGTCAATGCAGGAGACGTTAAGAGACATGGGCTTGATCCCTGGGTCGGGAAGATCTCCTGGTGGAGGGCATGGCAACTGACTCCAGTATTCTTGCCTGGAGAATCCCATGGATGGAGGAGCTTGGTGGCCTATAGTCCATGGGGTTACAAAGAGTTGGACATGACTGAAGCGACTATGTATGCACACCCGCATGCATGCATCAGGTGTAGAAAGTGAAAGTGAAGTTGCTCAGTCGTGTCCGACTCTTTGTGACCCCATGGACTGTATCCCACCAGGCTCCTCCATCCATGGGATTCTCCAGGCAAGAGTACTGGAGTGGGTTGCCATTTCCTTCTCCAGGAGATCTTGCCAACCCAGGGATCAAACCTGGGTCTCCTGCATTGCAGGCAGACGCTTTACCGTCTGAGCCACCAGGGAAGTCTGGTGTAGAGTGGGTCCCTAATCTAGTGCGCCCTTTGTCCTTGTCTGAAGATGGCCATGTGAAGGCAGACCCACAGGGGAGCACCGCATGAATGATGCTGGCAGGACGAAAGAACACCGAGGACCAGCAGCCATCAGAAGCTGGGGGAGGTGAGGAAGGAATCCCCCCCATCTTGTTAGAGACTTCGGAGGGTGAACAGCTCTGCCCACACTTTGATTTTGGACTTCTGCCTTCCAGAACTGTGAGAGAATAGATTTCTCTTGTTTATAGTCACAGAGTTTGTGGCCCTGGAAAATTCATAGAGACACCATTCTTGATTCTGTTTTATAACCTGACTTTTTTCATTTAACAAAATACGGTGAACATCTTTCCATGTCATTAAAGTTTCTGCTACAATGTCCAAGATGAGATTTTATTTCTAGTCTGGAGGTATGGCTGCATTTTGTGTCCTGTGAATTGACCTCATAAAGTGAGCTGTGGGCCTTTCTACTCCAGCTGGACTCTCGAGGGCAGGTTGGGGTCGGGGGAGGGGCCTTTTCACCGATGCTTACACAGCAGCCAGGCACCCTGTTCCTACTGCCTGACTGTGGTCATTTCTTCTTTGCCTGTGCTGTGTGCAGGGCATCCTCTAGGCCTTGTACCAGGGGATGGGAACACCTGCACCTGAGGTGTGTCCTGACCTGTGGACTCCTGGGAGACCTGGACAGAGTGCCAAGGTCCAGGCCTGGCTCAGGAATGCCAGACCTGCTGGAGATCTCAGGGCCAGGCAGGGGTCTGTGTGGACAGACCTGGGACTACTCATATCCCCGGGCCCAGGGTCTCTCCCTTTCCCAGATGAACCCCTGAACACCAGAAGTAAGTTTCCTGCTGGTCTGGTTAGATAGATGTTCAGAGTCAAAATTATATTTATTTATAGAAAATTAGGGCTTCCCAGGTGGCTTGGTGGTAAAGAATCTGCCTTGCCGATGCAGGAGATGCAGGAGATGAAGCTCCAATCCCTGGGTCGGGAAGATCCCCTGGAGGGGGAAATGGCAAACCACTGTCGTATTCTTGCTTGAGAATCCCATGGACAGAAGCGCCTGGGAGGTTACAGTCCATGGGGTCGCAGAGTCGGACATGACTAAACACACATGCATACACAGAAAATTAAGAGTGAATGATCATAGTAGGCTTTTCTATGGTACAAAATGTTGGGTGTTATTGTTCAGTTGCTCAGTTGTGTCCTATTCTTTGCGACCCCATGGACTGCAGCACTGCAGGACTGCAGTCAGGCTTCCCTGTCCTTCACTATCTCCCGGAATTTGCTCAAACTCATGTCCATTGTGTTGGTAATGCCATTCCACCAACTCATCTTCAGTTGCCCTCTTCTCCTTTTGCCCTCAATCTTTCCCAGCATCAAGGTCTTTTCCAATGAGTTGGCTCTTTGCATCAGGTGGCCAAAGGATTGGAGCTTCAGCTTCAGCATCAGTCCTTCCAATGAATATTCAGGGTTGATTTCCTTTAGGATCAACTTATTTGGTCTCCTTGCTGCCCAAGGGACTCTCACGAGTCTCCTCCAGCACCACAGTTTGAAAACATCAGTTCTTGGGCACTCAGCCTTTTTTATGGTCCAACTCTCACATCTGTACATGACTACTAGAAAAACCATAGCTTAGACTACAAAGCTTCCCTGGTGGTTCAAACAGTAAAGAGTCTGCCTACAGTGCAGGAGACCTGGGGTCGATCCCTGAGTTGGGAAGATCCCCTGGAGGAGGAAATGGCAACCCACTCCAGTATCCTTGCCTGGAGAATTCCATGGACAGAGGAGCTTGGTATGCTCCAGTCCATGGGATTGCAAAGAGTTGGACACAACTGAGCAACTACTGCTTCACTTCACTTTGACCGCAGAATGTTCAGTATCATCGTTTATGTTTATTAACTTATTTAAACCTCACCACCTCCGAGTGCCCTCGATACTGCTGTCACTCGTTTTACTAATGTAAAACTGAAGCACAGAGAGGTAAGGCCACCAGTCTGAGGTCACAGAGCTAACAAGAGGAGAAGCTAGGATTTGAAGGGAGACGGCTCGGCTCCCAGAGACTGGCTTGTGACCATGAGACGATACACCCGGAGACCCCCGGAACCTCTGGCACTCAGCAGGTGCCCTTTCTAAATGTGTCATATTCATCAACTCCTTAACTGCGCACGGTTGCTTCTGACATCTGAGCTTGCAAGCTGAGACGCATCTTAGCTACTGTATATTTCACAACATTCTGGCCTTTCTCAGAAGATAATATATCATTTTGGTGTCCATATTTTAAAGCTCTAGAAATAGCCAAGAGGGGAAAAAAAAAAAAAAACCCCAAAATAGAATAGTCTTATTTCTTTAAAAGGGTATAAAAGACTTTTATTCTGGAGGGAATCAGACCCAGAAAATTATTCAGGAGTTTGAAGTGTGGTTACTCAAAGAGGAGGATTGAGGGGTTCAGGTCAGACAAGAGGAAGGATTTCCTGTGTAGCAGGACAAGCCCAAAGGTGATTAAGTAGCACCCGAGCCCCAGCCCCTGTGGAGTTCAGATGGATACAGTCTCACGTCATCTGGTTCCCCAAGGATGCTGGCTGGGGCGCTCCCCAGGACAGGCAGGCCTTGGCATCAGCTAAGCTGACCAAATGCTCTAGGGGTAGCTCCTGTTTCCAGGGTCAGTTGAGCCTGCTGATGTTATTTCCTTTTGAACACGACTGAGCGACTGAATTGAACTGAACTGAACTGAAGGAGTTACAGGCTTCCCAGGTGGCTTTTAGTGGTAAAGAATCTGCCTGCAATGCAGGAGACTCAGGTTCTGTCCCTTGGTTGGAAAGATCCCCTGGAGAAGGGAATGGCAACCCACTCCAGTATTCTGGCCTGGAGAGTTCCTTAAACAGAGGAGCCTGGTGGGCTACAGCCTGGCATGGGGTCGCAAAGAGTTGAACACGACTGAGGGACTAACACACACAAGGAGCTAAAGTAGAATCACTGAGATGATCTTTCCAGATGCCTGGGTGAGACGATTCAAGTGTAAGAAGAGAGACACAGGTTGTAATCATTAGATTATTTTCGGTGAAGGGGAGCCAGGCTAGGCAGGCATTTACAGGCCAGATTTGAAAGTTAATGGAGTTCTCAGAAGCCAGTCGAGGGAACAGAGGGGAAAGCAGTGGGGCTGCAGCGATCTGATGGAGGCGGGAAGAAAGCCCCCTTGCACAGTCATCGGCAGCGGAGGACCGTCTGCAAAGCATGCGAGCACTGGCTGTCAGCTCCAGCCACACCCACCCAAGAGCCATGATTCTCTCCTCTTTTTCGGGAGTGTCTCTACTTTCCCGGTGTCCTCACTCAGAGGAGTTTTACTGGTTCTGATCGCAGTCTGTCAAATGTTACCAAGGTGGCGCTAATGGTGAAGAACCTGCCTGCCAGTTCAGGAGATATGAGAGACATGGATTCCATCCCTGGGTTGGGAAAATCCCCCGGAGAAGAAAATGGCAACCCACTCCAATATTCTTGCCTAGAGAATCCCATGGACAGAGAAGCGTGGTGGGCTACAGTCCATAGGGTCTCCAAGAGTCGGACACGACTGAAGCGACATAGCACACCATCAAATGTTAGCCTTTTTGCCCCATCTGTTTCCAGAGAAGAACCACCCCCTCTTCCCCCCAAAGATGTTTTTTATAAGTAGGAATCCTTTTCCTTGACAATGCAACATTTAGTGCCAGCATTAGAAAGCAAAGGAAATGTTATTGCCTTTAAAAGTGTTTTGAAGTCATTGGTGAGGCAGATGTGAATTCTAACACGCACACCTTTTAGTCTCTATTTAACGTGCTTGTGAGTGATGGAAGATAGGTCCCCGATGGCTGGAGGGGGAGCAGCTGGTAGACTTGGGACTCTAAAGGGATGCCTGGCTGGGTTTGGGAAGCCTCTGTTTGACCTGCTCTGAGTCTCAAATTTTCAGATTAGTTTCAACAAGATCAGGACTTACTGTGCGGGTGAGACCTCCCCCTCAAGATGCCAACCTGGGAGAAGTCAGCTTATTATGCTCATTTTTTTTTTTTTTTTAAATTGGAGTATAGTTGCTTTACAATGTTGTATTAGTTTCTGCTGTACAGTGGAGTGAATCAGTTGTACGAGTACATATATCCCCTCTTTTCTGGATTTCCTTCCCATTCAGGTCACCGCGGAGCACTGAGCGGACTTCCCTGGCTGTACAGCAGGTTCTCACTAGTTATCTATGTTATACATAGTGGTGTGTACATGTCAATCCCGATCTCCCCATTCATCCCACCCTCCTTCCTCGCTTGGCAACCGTAAAGTTTGCTCTTTCATATCTGTGATTCTATTTCTGCTTTGCAAATAAGTTCCTCTGTACAGATGGCTCAGTAGGTAAAGAACCTGCCCGCCAGTGCAGGAGCCACTGGACACGCAGGTTTGACCCCTGGGCTGGGAAGATCCCCTGGAGGAGGGCATAGCAACCCACTCCAGTATTCTTGCCATGGACAGAGGAGCCCGGTGGGCTACAGTCCATTGGGTTGCAAAGCGTTGGACATGGCTGAGCACACATGCAGTGTGCAATATACAATGTTGAACATGTGGTTCTGAAGGGGTGAGAGCAGAGTGGGGGCACCTGGAAATGGTCCTGTGTTGTAAAAGCAGTGCTCATTTCCAGATCTTCCAGAAACAAGCAAAACCAGGCCCGCTGCACCTGGGCAAGAAGATAATGAGTTCGTGCACCTCACAGTAACTGGCCTCCCTTTCATCTCTGAAGGCGCTCATTAGACGGAGGAGCTCTGCTGTGGTCTGGTTGTCTCCCCCTCAAATTCATACGTTGAAATCTTACCCCCCAAGTGATGCTATTAGGAGGTGGGCACTTTGGGAGGTGCTCAAGTCATGAGGCTGGAGCCTACAGGAATGGAATTAATGCCTCCTAAAAGTGGGGTGCCCTTTCTGCCACATAAAGACACAAGGAAAAGTCTTCATCCTGAAAGAAGACCACCCCCCCTCAACCACACTGGTGCTCTCATCTCAGACATCCAACCTCCAGAACTGTGAGAAGTAGATTTTGTGACTTACAGTATTTTTTGTTTGTTCAGTCTCTCAATTGTGTACGATTCTTTGTGAATCCATGGACTGCTGAGCATCAGTCTTCCCTGTCCTTCCCTATCTTCCAAAGGTTGCTCAAATTCATGTCCACTGAGTCAGTGATGCTATCCAACCATCACATCTTCTGTCGCCCCTTTATAGTATGGTTGGTAGTATATTTTGCTTTACCAGCCTCAAGGACTAAGACAAGCTCCCAGCGCCCTCCTAAAAACCCATGTCTGCCCTGTCCTGGGGACTGTTCAAGGTGCCTTAATGAGAGGCAAGTCCTGGTCCTCACAGAGCTTTTACTCTACTGCAGGAGAGAGATGAGGCCTGATCACACCAAGATACATTCACAAAAAGGCTCATTTCTTCTGCACATGCCAGGCTTCCTGTGTGCATGTGGGAGGCTTTGTGCAAGGAATAGAAAGGCTACATTCTAGGGGGAAAGCTAGACTAGACAGGTGAAGAGTAGGTCAAGCATAGTGAGGAGGCTATGAACCCAAGATAGCGTCAGAGCAGGATGAGGAGAGTCGGAGCCCTGGGGTGGACAGGTGTGCAGGTGGGAACAATGGGCTCAGAAGGCCTTGATGAGAAGTCAGGTGCAAGTAAAGACTTGAAGGAGGCGGGAGTGAGCATGTGGGTATCCGAGGAAGAGAATCCCAAGCAGAGAGAATGTTCTGGAGTCCAGGCCCTGGCATGCACCTGCTATATTCAAGGGCTTCCCTGATAGCTCAGTGGGTAAAGAATCCGCCTGCAATGCAGGAGGCCCTAGTTTGATTCCTGGGTCAGGAAGATCTGCTGGAGAAGGGATAGGCTACCCACTCCAGTATTCTTGGGTTTCCCTTGTGGCTTAGCTGGTAAAGGATGGATACATAATACTGGAGGCCTGGGTTTGATCCTTGGGTTGGAAAGATCCCCTAGAGAAGGGAAAAGTTACCCACTCCAGTATCCTGGTTTGGAGAATTCCATGGACTATTCTGGAGAATTCCATGGGCTTTATAGTCCATGGGGTTGCAGAGAGTCAGACACAACAGAATGACTTTCACTTTCAGGGGCTGTGTGGTCAGAGTGGCCCTCACAAAGGGCAGAGCAAAGAGTCTGGTCAGTGAGTGAAAGGGGCAGATCCTGTAGGGCTGGTGGACCATGGTGAGAACTTGGCTTTTATTCTGAAAGTAAGGTGGAGGTGCAGCATGGTCCACAGCAAATGAATGCAGTGTTCCAGGTTACACAGGAAGAGGCTCACTGGGGTTGCTGTTGAGATTAGGGAACAAGGGCAGAAGCATTTCAGAGGTGATGACAGCATCCAGATCAAAGGTGACAGCGCTGGGGGCCACCGTGGTCACAGAAGAGGCTGTAAGAAAGGGAGAGCCGACAAGATTCACTTGGCTTGAGGGATGTGAACAGGAGGATGACTCAGCGGCATAAGAATGGGCTGGTAGGATGAAGTTACCACCAACTGAGATGGATGGAGAATTTGGCATTAATGCTCAACTTTGAAGACTGTGTTGGGTCTCCAAGTGGAGGTATTGAGCCAGCAAACAGATACACAAGTCTGGGGTTCAGAAAAATGGCCTGGCCTAAAAATATGGATTTTTGGTATCATGGCACATGGATGGTTAGTTTTATGTATTCACTTGGTTAAGCTATAGTACCCTGTTTTTTAATCAAACACTAATGTAGGTGTAACTATGGAGGTATTTTATAGATGAGGTTAGATGTAGATTTGGTCAAATCTATTAACTTCATGAAGATTATGCTCAATAGTGCTGAAGGACTTAAGACAAAAAAACTGGTTTGCTACAGCAAAAGATATTCTGCCTCGAAACTGCAGCATCAGCTTCTGTATGAGGGTCAAGTAATTTATTTATTTAGGTTTTATGGTAAGATGAGATGACTGATAGCAGGTTTCTTTGGTGATGGGGATGAGGTCGTCTCATCTATGAGGTCATCCCACCTCATAGAAAGAAGGGGAGATTGATAATACAGGAGAGCAGAGGGCCTTGCTAGAGCAATGCCTTTATGTAGGACAGAGGGAATGGGATACACAAGGGGTTGATCCTGGTTGGAATCATGGGCTTCTCTTGAGCAGTGTTTGTCAAACTTGCACCCGTAGTGGAATTCCTCGAGTGCTGGTTCAAACACAGAGTTCTGTGATGTGGCCTGTGAATCTGCATTTCTCACAAGTTCCCAGAGCCCCCTATGCTGCTGGTCCAGGACCATGCTCTGAGAATCATGGACTTCGGTGAGCAGATGCAGGCAGAATATGTGAACACAGATGCTTAGAAGAAGAGAGACTGGTGGAGAGGATCTGAACATCCACCTAGGATTTCTTTCAATTTCCTAGTGAAGTAGAAGGCCAAAATACTAGCTGAAAGTGAGGAGTGGAGAGAAGGTTTGCAGAAAAACTGGTGAAATGGTCATCCAGGAGAAAAGGGAAAGTGAGTAAAGCAGGGTTGATAGATCGCATGCTTGGCATCACTAAGCGTCCACCTTAGTTACTTCATCATGAATTTCAAGTGAGATCAGTCAGCATGTACTTTTTTCCAGCTACATCCAATTGATAGGAATGGATTACAGGGTAGTGGTTTTGCCAAGCAATAATGAAAATGCATGAGAGCGAGAGAGTCAAAGATGTGGGCAAAGAAAAACTGCAATGATCCAAGGAATGGGAGCCGAGACAGGAGGGGAGGGAAGGAGGAAAAGTGGAGGGGCTGAGGCCACATGGAGAAGAAGAATTCAAGGAACTAAGCAAGAGTCCAAAGGCTGGACGTGTTATCTATGTTGTTCAGTCGCTCAGTTGTATCTGACTCTTTGTGACACCATGGAATGGAGCACGCCAGGCTTCCCTGTCCTTCACCATCTCCCAGAGTTTGCTCAGATTCATGTCTATTGAGCCAATGATGCCATCCAACCATCTCATCCTCTATTGAAATTTCCAAGAATAAAATAGAAGTGGTGTTGGGAGAGTTACATTGACTTAGGAAATCATATCTGCTACAAATGAGAGGCAGAGTTGGTAGCCACATCAGGAGGTCATATAATCTGGGGACATGCGATTCAAAGCTGGGAGCTTTAGGGAGGAGAGAGAAGGATGGTGAGTGCCATGAATACAACAGAGCATAGCAATGGCATGGTGGGGAGGGGCCAGGACAAGGGCAGAATAGGACAGTCAAGGCAGGTCCCTCTGAGGAAGGAACATCTGGGCTGAGTCTTGTAGAAACCAGCCCTGTGGGCTACAGGTAGACCATTTCAGGTGGAGAGAGTGCACAGGCTCCTAGGAAGAATGTAATCAGAGTGTGCAGGAAACACAAGGATGAATAGATAGCATGTTAGATGGGACTGAGCCAGGAGGGTCCTGATCTGGCAGCAGAGGCAGCCAGAGATGGTGCAGGAGAGACCATGCTTGTGGGCCCCAGGAAGAATGTGGACTTGATTCTAATAAAACGTGGAAACCAGTGCAGGGTGATGTGGGAGCAGAGGAGGGACAAAATCTGTTTCTGTGGTTTACGCTGGCTGCTGCCAAGGAGATGGACTGTGAGGGGATGAGAATGGAAGGAAAGAGATCAGCCAGGAGGCTTGGTGAAGACCAGGACTCTGGAAGATGGTGCTTCTATGTGCCCCTCAATAACCCCAAGAGGTGGGAAATATCACTTCTCCCATTTTACAACTGTGGAATTGGAGGCACAGACTTAACCCAGCTAAAGAGGGGCAGAGGATGGATTCCAACCCTGGTAGTCTGGGTCTATACCTCTATCTATTTATAGACTCAGAGGCAGGTGCAATGCTATATCTCTTGAGCAAGAGATTTATGGCTCAGATATAAGATGAAGTAAGAGAGTTGGTGAGAATAGACAAAGTCAGGATATATTTTTGAGATGGAACAGGCAGGTATGGATTATACTTGAAGTTCAGGGTAAAGAGAAAAATGCAGAATGACTTTGGATTTGAGGTCCAGGGGACTGTGTAGGTAAGTGCTTCCACTGGCAAAGACGGGAAAACATATGAATGGAGTAAGTTTGGATCAAATAACAAGTTTTGAATATGATAAGGGATGGATGCCTTATAGAAACTTTTATGGGTCTGTGGAGTAGGGAGGTGGATACACTCACTGCGGGTGTGGAGAGGTTGGGGCTAGAAAGATGGGTTTGGGTGCCATCCATGTATGGGTAGTGTTGAGATCCACGGAAAGGAAGAGACTGCAGGTAGAAGAGAAGGAAGGTGAGGATTGAGTTTGAGGCTCACCAACCTTAGTGTCAATGGAGGATCACAACAAACTGTGCGTGTGGATCACCACAAACTGTAGAAAATTCTTCAAGAGATGGGAATACCAGACCACCTTACCTGACTCCTGAGAAATCTGTACACAGGTCAAGAAGCAACAGTTAGAACAGGACATGAAACAACAAACAGGTTCCAAATTGGTAAAAGAGTACATGAAGGTTGTATATTGTCACGCTGCCTATTTAATTCCTATGCAGAATACATCATGCAAAATGCCAGGCTGGATGAAGCACAAGCTGGAATCAAGATTGCAGGAAAAATATCAGTAAACTCAGATACGCAGATGACACCACCCTTATGGCAGAAAGCAAAGAACTAAAGGGCCTCCTAATGAAAGTGAAAGAGGAGAGTGAAAAAGTTGGCTTAAAACATTCAAAAAACTAAGATCAAGGCATCTGGTCCCATCACTTCATAGCAAATAGATGGGGAAATAATGAAAACAGTGAGACTTTATTTTTTTGAGCTCGAAAATCACTACAAATGGTGACTGCAGTCATGAAATTAAAAGAAGCTTGTTGCCTGGAAGAAAAGCTATGACCAACCTAGACAGCATATTAAAAAGCAGAGACGTTACTTTCCCAACAAAGGTCCGTCTAGTCAAAGCTGTGGTTTTTCTAGTAGTCGTGTATGAATGTGAGAGTTGGACTATAAAGAAAACTGAGTGCTGAACACTTGATGCTTTTGAAATCTGGTGTTGGAGAAGACTCTTAACAGTCCCTTGGACTGTAAGGAGATCAAACCAATCAATCCTAAAGGAAATCAGCCCTGAATATTCATTGGAAGGACTGATGCTGAAGCTGAAACTCCAATACTTTGGCCACCTGATTCAAAGAACTGACTCATTGGAAAAGACCCTGATGCTGCAAAAGATTGAGGGCAGGAGGAGAAGGGGATGACAGAGGATGAGATGTTTGGATGGCATCACTGCCGGGATGGGCATGAATTTGAGCAAACTCTGGGAGTTGATGATGGATAGGGAAGCCTGACATGCTGTAATCTATGGGGTTGCAAAGAGTCAGACACGACTGAGTGACTGAACTGAACTGAACCTTAGTGTCAATGGAGGAGATTTTAGTAAGAGACTAGGGACCAGCAGCCAGGGAAGTGGGAATAAACCAAATGAGGATTCTATGAACTCCCAGCTCTGATCACATGGTGAGTAATCACCCCACCCCAGGGACTTGCTAACCTTCTCCCCCACCCCACCCCCGTGCACTTTAACCTCTGCTGGTATTGTATGCTTGTTCAGCTCAGCTCAACTGGTTCTCTGGCTATTGCCTGAATTTGGGAACAGACAAGGAGAGACCCTTGATCTGAGTCAACCCTCCAGGATAGGACTTTCTGGGACAGAAGAGAAACCAAGGCTTGACCTACCTTGGGAACACCAGTCTGATTTTGTGTAGGATTGACAGTCGTGTATGAGGACATGACAGGCTGAAGGATGGATTTGGATCTGTGATCGCAGTCTTATCAGGGGTTATGAGACCCATCCAACCAAGGTGGTTCCCAGGATCCTTTAGGGGAATCAGAACCAGCCCGGGTAGATCTGCAGTGTAAGAAATCCTACATCATGGACTGTTTCCCGTTAATTGTTTTACCCCCTGATGGAAGTTGCTCAGTTGTGTCCAACTCTTTGAAACCTCATGGACTGTAGTCCACTTGGCTCCTCTGTCCATGGGATTTTCCAGGCGAGAATACTGGAGTGGGTTGTCATTCCCTTCTCCAGGGAATCTTCCCAACCCAGGGATCAAATCCATGTCTCCTGCATTGCAGGCAGATTCTTTACCATCTGAGCCACCAGGGAAGCCCAATGATCAATAGATGCAGAAAAATGTTCTGCCAAAATTCAGTACCCACTTATGATAACAAAAATACTCTCCAGAAAGTGGATACAGAAGGAACATATCTCAACATAATAAAGGCCATATTTGACAAACCTTCAGCTAACCTTCAGTTCCATTATACTCAATGGTGAGATTCTGAAAGCATTTTCTCTAAGGCCAGAATGAGACAAGGGTGTCCACTCTCACCACTTTTATTCAACATAGTTTTGAAAGTCTTAGCTATGAAAATCAGAGAAGAAAAAGAAATCAAAGGAATCCAAATTGGAAAAGAAGTTAAATTGTCACTGCTTGCAGATGACATGATCCCATACATAGAAAATCCTAAAGACGCTACCAGAAATCTACTAGAGCTCATCAATGAATCTGGTAAAGTTGCAGGTTTCAAAATTAATACACAGAAATCTTCTGCATTTCTATACATTAACACCAAAATATTAGCAAGAGATTCAAGAAACAATTCCACTTACCACTGCATCAAAAAGAATAAAATATCTTAGGAATAAACCTACCTAAAACTCTGTGCAACCCCATAGACAGCAGCCCACTGGGCTCCCCCATCCCTGGGATTCTCCAGGCAAGACTGGAGTGGGTTGCCATTTCCTTCTCCAATGCATGAAAGTGAAAAGTGAAAGTGAAGTCGCTCAGTCGTGTCCAACTCTCAGCGACCCCATGGACTGCAGCCCACCAGGCTCCTCCGTCCATTGGATTTTCCAGGCAAGAGTACTGGGGTGGGGTGCCATTGCCTTCCCCTAAGGAAACAAAAGACCGGTACTCTGAAAGCTATAAGATGTTGATGAAAGAAGTCAAAGATGTTCTTCCAACATCTCTGCTTTGTTTCCTAAGGGAATCCCCAAGAAGGAGGCCTGAAGTCTGTCTGAGTCGTGATCATCAGCCAGCTTCAAATGTAAAATAAAAAAGGTAAAATTAAAGAGTAGAACATTTTTGATGACTCTTCTTCTGTTTACACAGAAACTGATTTTAAATCTAAAGTAAGCATGCATAAATATTTATTTAACATTGCCTGGTGGATCAAATGGTAAAGAACCCGCCTGCAATGCAGGAAACCTTAGTTCAGTCCCTAGGTTGGGAGGATCCCCTGGAGAAGGGAACAGCAACTCACTTCAGTATTCTTGCCTGAAGAATTCCATGGACAGAGGAGCCTGGTGGGCTATAGTCCATGGGTTCATGAAGAGTTAGACACAGCTCAGCAACCAACACTTTCATTAAAAATATAAAACACCTACATAGTCAGGATTATGTACATTTGTTGAAGGTTTTCCACCGGCAAAATAGAAATATTCCATTAGGTTGCTTTTATAGATGGATGAAATGATTTGCTCTACAAAATGCATTATGAGGTCCATGGCTTTTGCTCTATTCCTTTATAAAGCTTGGCTATGTTATCTGGAGATTGATGAAGAATAAATCTGAAAGGCCAGGTAGCACTCTGGCTATGAATAACTCAGCCATGTGTGATCACAGAGCACCAGACAACAAGAAATGCAGTCAGATAAAAGATTTATAGAAGGAAATGGAAAGGTGTTTCTCATTGTCTTAGGCCACCTTTCTGGCGCATGTGACACACTTTTACTTTTGTCTTAAGGTAATCTAGTCTCTGTCCTTCTGGGACATGAAAACACAGTTTTAATGATGTGCTCTCAATTTATTCCAGGGGCACTTTGTGAGAACTTGCTGTGGAATGAGGTCCTGGCCCGTTTACTCTTATATTAGGTGTTCCATTATTTTCATCTCCGTATGTCTGGCTGTCAGGTTCCCTGCCGTCATCATGAAGGGGCTCTTCAAAGCTTTCCAGACCGTCTGGCATCCAGCGAAGGAAGGGTTGTTCCCTACCAGGCTCGCTGTCCATGGGATTCTCCAGGAAAGAATACTGGACTGGGTTGCCATTTCCTTCTCCAGGGGATCTTCCTGGCCCAGGAATCGAACCCGAGTACCCTGTATCTCCTGCACTGCAGGTGGATTCTTTACTACTAAGCCCCCAGGGAAGCCCTCTACATTTGGAGGCATCTCCCAAATGGTTGTTGTTCAGTGACTAAGTAGTGTCTGACTCTTTGCAACTCCATGGACTGCAGTACGCCAGGCTTCCCCGTCCTTATCTATCTTCTGGAGTTTGCTCAAATTCATGTCCACTTAGTCAGTGATGCCATGGGCCCTAAAAATCAACAATGTGGGTGTGATATTCCCAAGCTTGTGGAGAAGTAGCAATTGAAATACTGATCTGGAATGGCCTTTTCTTTTTTTTTGATATTTCACTGACTATCTGTATTGTATGTGTGAAGGTTTGACTGGCATTTATTCATACTTACTTGGTACTAGAGTTGTATCTGGTTCTTAACATATATTATTTTAGTTAAATTATTCCAGTTAACTCCATATCAACTTGGGAACATATATTTATTATCTGAGATTCATAAAAAACAATAAATTTGTCTGTGTTAATATAAGAAAAAGAGATAGTCAAAGTTCAATGCTGTTTAAAACTTTGCAATCAGTACTTCATTTATTTTTATTTCAATTAATAGCTAATAACTTTTTATTAGTATAAATCTACATATGCTTTCTATTCCCAATTAGTGCTAGTGGTAAAGAATCTGCCTGTTGATGAAGGAGACACAAGAAGGTGGGTTCAATCCCTGGATCAGGAAGATGCCCAGGAGTAGGAAGTGGCAACCCAGTCTAGTATTCTTGCCTGGAAAATTCCATGGGCTGAGGAGCCTGGTGGGCTACAGTCCATGGGGCCACAAAGAGTCAGACACAACTGAGCACATGCTCATTATAGAGAAAATTTAGTGGTATGAATGACAAAATTAATATAATTTTCTCCCATCCAGAAACAACAACTCCATTTCCATGTTAACGTTCAGGTTTATTTCTAGATGTATATTTGTGTATGTGTGTTATTTTAACATATATGTCTTCATGCTATAAATAAAGTTTATATTCTACTTTTCATCACTTGATCTTATATTGTGAGTGTGTTCCCTATTATTAATTTTTCCCCAGAAATCGTTTTTTATAAGTAATCTCATGGCTGTATCATGATTTATTTATTCTTTCCATTGCTAGTGGCTGTTCAGGGGGTTGCCCATTTCTTAACTGGATTTTTAAAAGGTGCCATAAACAATTTTATGCATAAATCTTGGTTGAAATCTCTGGCTTTTTTTTTTTTTTTTAAAGACTGGCTCCTAAAACTAAGATGACTGGGTCCTGTCCATCTGCTCTTGTTTGATACATTGGGAGAAACTGTTTCCCAACAGAGCCTTCTGTGAGTTAGGATGGAGAGGGTGTGAATGACCTGGAGGAAAAAGGTGAAAGTGAAGGTCGCTCTCAGTCGTGTCCAGCTCTTTGTGACCCCATGGACCGTCCATGGAATTCTCCAGGCCAGAATACTGGAGTGAGTTACGTTTTGCTTCTTTAGGGGATCTTCCCAACCTAGGGGTCAAACCCAGGTCTCCCGCACTGCAGGCGGCTTCTTTACCAAGTGAGCCACAAGGGAAGCCCAAGAATACTGGAGTGGGTTGCCCATCCCTTCTCCAGTGGATCTTCCAGACCCAGGAATCGAACTGGGGTCTCCTGCATTGCAGGTGGATTCTTTACTGACTGAGCCATCGAGGAAGTCTAATTCTTTTTAAATTTGCCTTTTCCTTATAAAAAAATTTCTTCCTGGTCCCAAGTGATAAGCTAAGTGACTCTGAGTCTTAGTTTTGTTGAAGGTGTGAATTTTGTCTCTATAGGCAATATATATTTTATTAATATATCTGTATCTAATACCCATATATAAATAGGATGCTGGGAGCAGCTCAAAAAGCCTAGTCAGAAATTATTTTAATCTTAAAAACCCCAATCCTACTAGGACCGTTTAATCTGAAGGATATTTTCCAAAGTGAGTTTTGATATTTATATAGAACTAAATGTTTTCCTAAAAAAGCAACAAAAAATGTGGGACAAATATGAGAAGTCCTACCAGGGGAGGAAAAGTAATTGCCATATTTTTAGGAAGATTTCAGATGCATAAATGATTTATAAGCTTTTCCAGAATTAAAGTAAAAAAAATGATGAATCTTGCACTTAATTTTTCAAAACCTAGCCTTGTCTCCCATAGACTGTCCATCACCCCTCTGCTCCCCAGGCCCCTTATCATTCTGCAGTCTGACTGTTAAAGACATGACCTTTTAATTTATTTTTGAGTAGCATCCCTGTGGAAATCTAGGGAGGATAAAGGCTAGGAGGTCATTTCGATTTTCCTTCCCATCTTTTGTATCTTCTCTTTTATCCTCCCTACATTGTCCAGTAATTAGATTCTTGCATTATTTTCCTTTTTGAACTTTCTATGAACATTCACTTTTATTTTCCATGTGGTTTTACTAGCTAAACAATGCGGCTCTAGATTGGTGAGCAGCACACAACAATTCATTTGAAAATTGTCCGTTTCAAGTTTATTTCCTACCCCTGTGCTCCTGGCTTAAAAGGTGCCATAAACAATTTTATGCATAAATCTTGGTTGAAATCTCTGGCTTTTTTTTTTTTTTTTAAAGACTGGCTCCTAAAACTAAGATGACTGGGTCCTGTCCATCTGCTCTTGTTTGATACATTGGGAGAAACTGTTTCCCAACAGAGCCTTCTGTGAGTTAGGATGGAGAGGGTGTGAATGACCTGGAGGAAAAAGGTGAAAGTGAAGGTCGCTCTCAGTCGTGTCCAGCTCTTTGTGACCCCATGGACCGTCCGTGGAATTCTTCAGGCCAGAATACTGGAGTGAGTTACGTTTTGCTTCTTTAGGGGATCTTCCCAACCTAGGGGTCAAACCCAGGTCTCCCGCACTGCAGGCGGCTTCTTTACCAAGTGAGCCACAAGGGAAGCCCAAGAATACTGGAGTGGGTTGCCCATCCCTTCTCCAGTGGATCTTCCAGACCCAGGAATCGAACTGGGGTCTCCTGCATTGCAGGTGGATTCTTTACTGACTGAGCCATCGAGGAAGTCTAATTCTTTTTAAATTTGCCTTTTCCTTATAAAAAAATTTCTTCCTGGTCCCAAGTGATAAGCTAAGTGACTCTGAGTCTTAGTTTTGTTGAAGGTGTGAATTTTGTCTCTATAGGCAATATATATTTTATTAATATATCTGTATCTAATACCCATATATAAATAGGATGCTGGGAGCAGCTCAAAAAGCCTAGTCAGAAATTATTTTAATCTTAAAAACCCCAATCCTACTAGGACCGTTTAATCTGAAGGATATTTTCCAAAGTGAGTTTTGATATTTATATAGAACTAAATGTTTTCCTAAAAAAGCAACAAAAAATGTGGGACAAATATGAGAAGTCCTACCAGGGGAGGAAAAGTAATTGCCATATTTTTAGGAAGATTTCAGATGCATAAATGATTTATAAGCTTTTCCAGAATTAAAGTAAAAAAAATGATGAATCTTGCACTTAATTTTTCAAAACCTAGCCTTGTCTCCCATAGACTGTCCATCACCCCTCTGCTCCCCAGGCCCCTTATCATTCTGCAGTCTGACTGTTAAAGACATGACCTTTTAATTTATTTTTGAGTAGCATCCCTGTGGAAATCTAGGGAGGATAAAGGCTAGGAGGTCATTTCGATTTTCCTTCCCATCTTTTGTATCTTCTCTTTTATCCTCCCTACATTGTCCAGTAATTAGATTCTTGCATTATTTTCCTTTTTGAACTTTCTATGAACATTCACTTTTATTTTCCATGTGGTTTTACTAGCTAAACAATGCGGCTCTAGATTGGTGAGCAGCACACAACAATTCATTTGAAAATTGTCCGTTTCAAGTTTATTTCCTACCCCTGTGCTCCTGGCAGAGTCCAGAGCACCGTCACTGCGCTGCTGATGGCTCTAATTCTTTGTGAAACCCGGGGCTCCTGGTACTGTCGCTCTTCCTGGGGTTCCCTTTGTTCTCTGGATTCTCTTTCCTCCCCGCTCTGCCCCCTGGCAGAGCAGGGTTTCAGATGTTGTTGCACAGCTGGTGCATTTATAGACAATCTCTTCTGATTGTTTCCTTTTCTAGATTTTCACTGGGATTCACGGAGTCATAGAATGAAAGCTGGCCTTGCTGTTTTCTCTCATACATAATATTTAACACCCCCTTTTTTGTGACTTTCTCAATTCTGCTTCTTCAGTTTATTTCAAATCCTACAAAACTAATTCTCCAAAAGGTTCAGCTTAAACAAGGTGTTGATACGGGCCTTTTTGAAGATGAGCAAAAGTGAATTTATACTTGTGTCTCAGCAGCTACCTTCTATTATCACAAATGCACATATATTTTTCTCTGGAGTGGCCATGTATAAAGAGGCTTTCTGGAATATCATCTTTTGTTATCTTGGCGTGTGTTTGTAGAAGAGAATCCCACTGAGAAATGGCAATGGACATGTTTTTTCTTTCTCTTTGATAGGAATTCCCCAAAGAGAATTCTTTCTGTTTCCAATTTAGGCGAAGCTTCTCATCCCAGAGGAAATATTTCCGGCATAAGGTTAGAGACAAGGAGCTCTTACAAATTGCAAATCATTCCCCATTGCCGGAAGGGTGTTTTTGAAAGAAATACTCTCCCCAAGTGGTACAAAGTTTGTCACCCTTTCCTTTCTGAACTCTAGCAAGTAGGTGTCAAGTCTAAATTTGCTAGCAGCTTTTGTGCTATCTGTTAAGAATGGGGAATGAAAGGGAAAGATTCAGATCATTGCAAACTTTCACATAGAAACCTGATTTGGAAAAGGGAAAGTTCTCTGGACAATGTACCAGCTTTTTGTGGTGACATACTTACACACTTATGTGTGTAGTGACACAAATAGGCTTTGTTGTGGGTGAGAAAAGATGCATTCCTAAGTAAATAATTTAGTTTGAAATGCCGTGAAACCTAATGTATTTTTTTTATTTTCTGTGAACCTGATGATACAAACTGGGTTTTAGTTACCATGATAATCCAAGATTGGGTTCCTTTGGCCTTCCTGAAAGATATAAAAGATCTGGTCTTGCACCTTTATGTATAGAAATTCCTTTGAATAGATATTTTCCTTCTTAGGGTTCCTTTATTTTGTGGGCTATGTAGGTGGGTGTGGGAACAGTGAAAGAGTGCTGTGTAGGCTAGAGACCCAACCTTGGCAGCTTCAGCTTGCTCAGTAAGGATGTGTTGACTGAAAAAAGTACACACAACCTAAAAGTTGAGAGTTATGCTTTATTTGGCAGAAATTTTTAGGACTTCAAGCTAGGCAGGCAGCATCTCCAGTAACCCTAAGAGAACTGTTTTCTCTCATACATAAAAGTCTCCTTCAGACTCTGAGGAGATGAGAGGGAGGAGAAAAGTTAAACAAAAAGATTTGCAACAAAGGGCAGGTAGTCCAAACATCAAAAGATCATTGTTAATTAAAGAAAGCTTGATATTTCAAGTGAAGGAGCTTAGCGCTTTTCTGTGTATGGAAAGATGCACGGGTCTGGGCTTGCTGAAATCATTCTTTCGATTTGCATCTCAGCGATCCTGGACCGGTATCCTGTTTTCTCCTCCCGAGTTTCCTCAGGGCAGCTAGTTACAGTCGATGGCTACTAGGTGGTAGGTATTCTCTCCTTTCCTGAGTTTCCTCAGGGCTCACTGGCTTATGCTGGAGAGCTGTAATCATTGATGAGCGTGACATCCTTGTTTACTGATGTGGTGGGAAATATTCCATTTCTCAGGTGGCAGGAATTTAGACAGGCTATTCTACAATTGGCTGCTGCTGTCCGACTCTGTGCGACCCCAGAGACAGCAGCCCACCCGACTCCCCCGTCCCTGGGATTCTCCAGGCAAGAACACTGGAGTGGGTTGCCATTTCCTTCTCCAATGCATGAAAGTGAAAAGTGAAAGTGAAGTTGCTCAGTCGTCTAGGTGAGGCTTAAGAAAGCGTACCCACATTTTCATCTTGGAAGAGGAGGTTGTGGTGCTTTGGAGAAGCCCTCTGGCTCTTCAAGGGCTCCGAGCAGTCAGGAAAATGATGGTGGATTGTGCAAGGCTCATGAGGACCTATATGCGCCAATCTAAAGACAGTGCCCCTTAAAGCCCTCCAGGTTCCTACTGCTCCTTCTAGCTCCTCCTCCCCAGGGCAGGTAGCTTCAGGATTTGGAAATTTTGTTAGATTTCAGGATTCTGGAAAACCGTTCAGTGGAGCTCCATAAAAAGCTGGGTGAAGTAGGCTTCATGAACAAAAACTATCTGGAGCCAAACTAAATGTCCAGATGTGATCTGAACATTTATGCCTCATTTTATTGCAGTGATTACTGAACTGTTTAGTAACAGGGCAATAATTACTATTACAGTTCTTGTGTTTGATGACACGCGTGCATCATCAGAGAGCAGGCACAGAGACTCATAACTCCCTGGATAACTGAGCCAAGGCACCAAGCATCTATACAGAAATATTTCAAAAGGCAGATGGAATTTAGAGAAAATGATAAATAGCTCATTTAAACTGAATGCATAAGAAAGAAGAAAACCATCAAAATTATTTTGTGAAGGTATTAGCACAATTGCCTCTATCCTTCTGAACCTTTGAAGTAGCATAAAGATTAAATCTTCCATTTTATCATTTGTATAAAGGAAGGATAAATCCCCATTTTCCTTCATTAAGCTATAGTTTTTTTTTTTTTTTTCTGTTATTAAATTATAGCCATCAAGACCATCTTCTTGATTTAGGTCACTTTCTAGTTAATACCTGACTCTTGACTAGAATCCTTACTCTCATCAAACTCCAAGGAAAATTTGAAATGAATATAAAGTAGTTTTAAAAAAGAATATGTTGTCCTACTCAACCAGAAGATAATTAATTCCTCAGGTGAAGGTGTATTTTCTCCTTAATTTGGCCACAACCTTCTCAGAGTGCAAAGTTAATTTATTTGGACTTAACACTTTTCCATAATGAAATATAAACATCTATAAGGAAGCAACTGCCTTTTGTATGTTAAGCTTCTACCCTTTGAGTTTGCTATACTCTTTTATTAGCTCCAGAAGTTATTCTGTAAATTCTATGGAATCGTTTGCATAGACAATCATGTTATCTACAAATAAAGGTTTTCGTTTTCTTCTTCTTTTCCAACCTGTATAATGTTTATTTATTTTTCTTATTGCACTAGTTAGAATTCCTAGTATGGTGTCTAACAGGACTGGTGAAAGAAGATATCTTTCCCCAGCTTATGAGGAAAGCATCTAACTAAAACCCTTCAAGGTCAACAGAGGCAGAACACTCTTAGACATAAACTGCAGCAAGATTCTTTTTGACCCACATCCCAGAGTAATGAAAATAAAAACAGAAATAAATAAAAAGTGCTTCCCTGGTGGCTTAGTGGTAGAGAATCCACCTGCCAATGCAGGAGGCGAGAGTTTGATCCTTGGGCTGGAAGATCCCCTGGAGAAGGAAATGGCAGCCCACTTCAGTATTCTTGCCTCGAGAATCCCATGGACAGAGGAGCCTGGGGTTGCAGAGAGTCAGACACAACTTAGCAACTAAACATTTTATATTTATAGAAAGAAACTTTCAAAGTTTTGTTAATGCTTATATACTATTATTCCTCATCAAAATCTTCATAGTATATAAAAGGTGGGGGTATTAAAAGTAGTTAATTTTCTTCTTGAATATTCTAAAACATGTCAATTTGGATTAGCCTTCAGATTTTAAGGGCTTGTAGAATATGCACAAAGTGTGTACATGCATGCATGCGTGCTAAGCTGTGTCTAATTTTTTGCAACCCTATGGACTGNTATATAAAAGGTGGGGGTATTAAAAGTAGTTAATTTTCTTCTTGAATATTCTAAAACATGTCAATTTGGATTAGCCTTCAGATTTTAAGGGCTTGTAGAATATGCACAAAGTGTGTACATGCATGCATGCGTGCTAAGCTGTGTCTAACTTTTTGCAACCCTATGGACTGTAGCCCACCAGGCTCCTCTGTCCATGGGGATTCTCCAGGCAAGAATACTTGAGTGGGTTGCCATGCCCTCCTCCAGGGGGTCTTCCCCACCCAGGGATCTAACCCACATCTCTTACGTCTCTTGCATTGGCAGATAGGTTCTTTCCACTAGTGCTGCCTGGTAAGCCCGCACCAAATGCACCCAAGAATATTTCAACATGTTTAGAGTCAGTTTGTTTACATTATGACAGCAATACTTTGGACTTGCAGATATTGAAAAAATTATCTTAAGTACACAGAAAAGGCATTTTAGACCATTTGCTGCTGCTGCTGCTAAGTCACTTCAGTTGTGTCCAACTCTGTGTGAACCAATAGACAGCAGCCCACCAGGCTCCCCCGTCCCTGGGATTCTCCAGAAAGAACACTGGAGTGGGTTGCCATTTCCTTCTCCAATGCATGATAGTGAAAAGTGAAAGTGAAGTCGCTTAGTCGTGTCTGACTCTTAGCCACTCCATGGACCACAGCCTACCAGGTTCCTCCGTCCATGGGATTGTCCAGGCAAGAGTAGGGTGGGGTAGAGTGGGGTGCCACTGCCTTCTCCTTAGACCAAGTTACTTATTAGTAAAAATAACACATCAGACAGTTATTAGTTGTGCAAGCACCCCAGGTGAGTACAATGCAGTACCCTGCTGACCTTTTACTGAGAACACTACCATTGACCTTGTACTGGAAAGGCCTTCAGAGGGCATTCATCTTGACCTTTCATTTAATGAGGGAGATCCTGGACTTCTAGAGGGGGCAGTGCAGTTAGTCAGGGTCTGTGCTGGAAATGGCCCACGATTTCAGCTTCCTTGTATTATACTATGGTGTGCTACTCAGGACACTGGTGATGAATGTCCAGCTTGACTATCCAACTAAACTTTGAATGTATTTTAACGATCATAAGTAAAGAATAGAAATATACTTACTTTAGAAATTACAAAGAGCATGAGACAGATATGTTTCATCCGCAAGATTAGAGATGTGTCTCCACTGTCTGCTTTGATGTCAACAAGGTCAGTACCTCCTTGGGAAGGCAGTGCAAAATGATGTGGTCCACCAAGCCAGCTGAATATTCTAGACACAGATGCTTACCTATCACACTTCACTCATTAATTGAAATTCAGAGCAGTCGCTCAGTCCTGTCTGACTCTTTGCGACCCCATGGATTGCAGCACGCCAGGCTTCCCCGTGCATCACCAACTCCCGGAGTTTGCTCAAATTCATGTTCATCCAGGCAGTGATGCCATCCAACCATCTCATCCTCTGTCGTCCCCTTCTCCTCCTGCCTTCAATCTTTCCGAGCTTCAGGGTCTTTTCCAATGAGTCACTTCTTGGCATCAGCTGGCCAAAGTATTGGAGCTTCAGCTTCAGCATCAGTCCTTCCAGTGAATATTCAGGGTTGATTTCCTTTAGGATGGACTGGTTGGATCTCCTTGCAGTCCAAGGGACTCTCAAGGGTCTTCTCCAACACCATAGTTCAAAAGCATCAATTCTTTGGCACTCAGCTTTTTCTATGGTCCAATTCTCCCATCCATACATGACTACTGGAAGAACCATAGCTTTGACTAGACAGATCTTTGTTGGCAAAGTACTGTCTCTGTTTTGTAATATGCTGTACTAGGTTGGTCATAGCTTTTCTTCCAAGGAGCAAGCTTCTTTTAATTTCATGGCTGCAGTCACCATCTGTAGTGATTTTAGAGTCCAAGAAAATAAAATCTCTCACTGTTTCCATTGTTTCCCCATCTATTTGCCTTGAAGTAATGGGACTGGATGCCATGATCTTCATTTTTTGAATACTAAGTTTTAAGCCAATTTTTCCACTCTCCTCTTTTACTTTCATCAAGAGGTTCTTCAGTTCCTCTTCATTTTCTGCCATAACAGTGGTGTCATCTTCATACCTGAGGTTATTGATACTTCTCCTGGCAATCTTGATTCCAGCTTGTGCTTCATCCAACCTGACATTTCACATGATGTACTCTGCATAGGAATTAAATAAGCAGGGTGACAACATACAGCCTTGACGTACTCCTTTCCCTATTTGGAACCAGTTCCTTGTTTCATGTCAGGTTCTAACTGTTGCTTCTTGACCTACATACAGATTTCTCATGAGGCAGGTAAGGCGGCCTGGTATTCCCATCTCTTTAAGAATTTTCTACAGTTTGTTGTGATACACAGTGTTGAAGACTTTGGCATAGTCAATAGAGGAAAATAGAATCTTTCACGTGTGTTTATGTTTTTAGGAGAGTTGTGGTTTTATATTTGAAAGCTATTCTTTACTGACTTGGAGGTCCCACTAAGATGTTAGAACTCATCTGACAGGTTGTCTTGCTGGAGCAGCTTACCTCTTGGGCTCAGCCCGTGTGCTTTTTGTTTTTCTTGGTTTTCAGTCTGAGTTTCAAATGACTGTAGAACTTTAATATTGTTGATGCTCTATTTTATTTTCTTCTTTTCCCCTGATTTTGTGTTTTGTCTTTGCTTCTGTTTCACACAGGTGGTTCACACAGAACCCAATTTACTTCTCACTGGGGTCAGCAATGATTGAAAACTTCCTTCTATCCCCGATGGCTTATTAATTCCTATTGATGGAAGACAGTGATCTGCTCTCTCTTGGATGACAGACAATGGAGAATTCATATTTTCAGTCCTTTTTGTTTGTTTATTTTCTACTTTAATCAATTAAGAATTTCTGGGACAGGCAAAAGCTCTTTGAGATGTAGGCCACAGAGTTTTTGTGTGTCTGTGTTTACTTTTGACCTGAGGCTGATATTGTAGAACTGAAGCTCTAGGTTCTCTACATGTCTTCATGAGTATGTGCCTGTGTGTATAATTAAGAAAGGCATTTCTCAGGAATTTCTCCTATCACCAGAGGATATTAATGAATTAAGTTGTTATGTCACTTATAGAAGCTCTCTTTTGATTGTTTATAGAGGTAAAATACACTTATAAGTTATGACCAACCTAGATAGCATATTCAAAAGCAGAGACATTACTTTGCCAACAAAAGTCCATCTAGTCAAGGCTATGGTTTTTCCAGTAGTCATGTATGGATGTGAGAGTTGGACTGTGAAGAAAGCTGAGTGCCAAAGAATTGATGGTTTTGAATTGTGGTGTTGGAGAAGACTCTTGAGAGTCCCTTGGACTGCAAGGAGATCAAAGTAGTCCATTCTAAAAGAAACAACCCTGAATATTCATTGGAAGGACTGATGCTGAAGCTGAAGCTCCAATATTTTGGCCACCTGATGCCAAGAACTGATTCATTGGAAAAGACCCTGAAGCTCAGAAAGATTGAAGGGAGGAAGAGAAAGGGACGACAGAGGATGAGATGGTTGGATGGCATCACTGACTCGATGGACATGAGTTTGAGCAAACTCCGGGAGTTGGTGATGGACAGAGAGGGCTGGCATGCTGCAATTCATGGGGTCGCAAAGAGTTGGACACAACTGAACTGATATAAATAAAATATTCCTAATGTTTCCCTAGAGTAATGAAATTGTATTTCTAATAATTTAACAGAGTTGCCCTCAAAATATGTTGCTAGATCAGAAACATTTTAAGGGTTCAAGATTGCATAATTATGATAGAGTTTTGGCAAATTGGATTGGAGTAATTATTACAGTTTTCAAAAGAAATCTATGTCTTTGCCTGATTTATCAGTATTAACTATATATAAGCATGCATATTATTTTTTAGTTGATTGATTCATGAAGAGAATAGACTGCATTTCCTAAAATTATTCTCACACAAAGTTAAAGATTATGAAAAGTAATTTGCACTCAACTAAATTGAATCATTACTCCAGCAAACTTTTTATATCAGTAGTAATTATGTTTTGTAGTGTGTCAGCTTAAACATAATTTCTAAACTCTTTAGGTGATTTAAAACCTTAAGCTAATATTAAATTGAGCTAATTAATGTATAATTCTTGGATGGCTAGATATTTTCTAAGTGATATGGAATACTGAGATACTAAATGTCCAAGTATGATTTGAGGCTTCATATTCCTATGCCACAAAGGTCTATATCTTTGGGTCGTGTTACTGAATGTGTTTGTTTTTGCCACTTAAGGTACACAAGCAGTGAGTGTGGCTGTAGAAAGCTGTCTTAAGTATATTCACAAGCTATGTCATTCTGCTAAAAAGCTGCAGAAAGACAGGCTGTTCTCAATAGTATATTCTCTAGTTTTCTCTGTGAAATAGAAAACTTTCACCTTGGTGAGAATTTATAATTAATATTTATGGTTGAGACTATGCTACAAGCAATGAGAATGGAGAAATGCAAGTGGGTGTGTGCCTTTATTTTCTGAGGAAAAAAGTAGTTTTGTTCTCATATGAGTAAGTTCCTTCCAGAATATGAAAGAGCTTGAAAAAGACAATACTTGAAAAATAAATTTTATTAGATTTGCCTTATCATAACTGAATCTGAAAAGAAGGCATAAGTTAAAATTTTAGCTAAGTTTGTTCATTTTTGAAGGGTTGTTTGGTTTCATTGGTTCACTGACTAATGCCTTGGTTTACAAAATGAAAGAACAGTTTTTTTACCTTTTGCAAAATCTGTCTACATAGCAGAGAACCTGTGTCCGCCAGAACAAATTTTTTTGTGTGTGTACTCCATGTTGACTTTACTATGTTCTTGATTGTTAAAAAGAAAAAACCCAAAGAACAAAGTTTTCTCACTTGTGCAAGAGTTCAGGTTCTTTATGAGTTTATTACCCTTTATGTGTAATTCAAAACACTTTGTTGTCAATTTGATTAAATAGGTCACCATGCAGTTGGTTCTCAGGCACCTAATATCCAGGCAAGATCAAGTGCCCAAAATCTCCTCTGACAGCTGGTTGGCTTTTTACCTTACCAAGATCGGATCCTTTATTTAGAAAAAAAGAAAATAAAAACTTTAGGGTATCTTTAATACCTAAAATGATGTTTGAGATTTCACAAAGGCCCCAGAGCAATCTCCAAGATTTATTTTTTACCTTGTAAAATGAGAAACACTAGAAATAATTAAGTTAGTTTAACATGCTATATATCTCTTAAATTAGCTCAGTGCTATCGCAAGAGCTACATGGGAAAAGTCATCAAATTAGATGAGACATTTAGCCTTCTCTTGAGTTTGTTGAGGACAATTCTATTAATATAAATATTCCAGACAGTATGTGCCTTCTGAGAAGACTCTGGAGGTTTGTCTTACTCTCAGGGACACATTGATACAATCCTTATGAAACAATTAGGTACTATCCTCCTGTAGGGAGTTTATCCTCTTGCATAACGATTTTATCGATGATAGTAATTGGGGCTTCCCAGGTGGTGCCCTGGCAAAGAATCCACCTGCCAATGCAGGAGACACAAGAGACCTGGGTTTGATCCCTGGATCAGGAAGATCCCCTGGAGGAAGAAATGGCAATGCACTCCAGTATTCTTGCCTGGAGAATCCCATGGACAGTCTATGGGTTCGCAAAGAGTCAGACGTGAATGAGTGACTGAGCACGATGATAGTAATCACTGTTTGTTTTCTACAGGTAATCATTGTCTTATTCTGAGGCTGAAGGCTCTACTATAAGGTACAAGTAGTCATTTTTGCCTTTAGACTTAAATCCTGATGAAAAGATTTTTAGCAGCTACTTTGATCTATTGACTCTTTCAAGTCAAGGCTCTTGGGTACAGGTTTCTGAACTGACATCACTTAAAGACTGTCAAATTTTACCACTGGCTTGAGGTAGGAGCCCAGGACTCTTAGTCTGGAAGCAGATGGCTTCACGAAACAGGTTGACAACCCATGATTCAGCAGAAGAGACCAAATAAACAGAAGACAGAGATTTTGTTGTGATTAGTTCCTTGGAATTTTTAAAATACGTTGTTCATGTTCTATTTTTTCATGTTTATATTTAGAAGTCCTGTTTCTTTCTGAGTCATCATTAACTGTTCAGTAAACTCTGCTTTTGTAAAGTGAAATAAAATATTTTGAAATGATATCTGATTCTCACTCATCCCTCAGAAGTCCCCAATTCTTAATGAATCTTTTCATGGCATTATAGTTATTTATGTAGATTTTATGCAAACCTGGGGCTTCCCTGGTAGCTCAGGTGGTAAAGAATCTGCCTGCAACACTGGAGACCAGGGTTCGATCCCTGGATCAGGAAGATCTCCTGGAGAAGGGAATGACAACCCACTCCAGTATTCTTGCCTGGAAAATCCAATGGACAGAGGAGCCTGGTGGGCCATAGTCTATAGGATCACAAAAAGATGGACATGCCTAAGCAATTAAGCACTGTACCCTAGACTTCGGAATTAACTCACCTGACCAATCCTGTGTCTCATCAACAAAAATTTAAAACCTAAAGTGGAAATTATAGGAAGACAACACTGGACAAGAATTTAACACCAACATCTTAGCTGCTGCTGCTACTGCTAAGTCACTTCCGCCTCTGTGTGACCCCATAGATGGCAGCCCACCAGGTTCCCTCATCCCTGGGATTCTCCAGGCAAGAACACTGGAGTGGGTTGCAATTTCCTTCTCCAATGGACGAAAGTGAAAAGTGAAAGTAAAGTCACTCAGTCATGTCCGACTCTTCGCGACCCCATGGACTGCAGCTTACCAGGCTCCTCCATCCATGGGATTTTCCACGCAAGAGTACTGGAGCAGGGTGCTATTGCCTTCTCTGGACATCTTAGCTAAGAATCTCTAAATGAAAGTTGTGTCTTCAAGCACTAAAATGGTGTGTGTTAATTGGGAGGCTAGAGGGCTTCCCTTGTGGCTCAGTTGGTAAAGAATCCACCTGCAATGCGGGAGACCTGGGTTCAATCCCTGGGTTGGGAAGATCCCCTGGAGAAGGGAAAGGCTTCCCACTCCAGTATTCTGGCTTGGAGAATCCTACGGTCAGTCCATGGGGTCACAAACAGTCGGACACGACTGAGCGCCTTTCCCTTCACAGAGGCTGTAATGCTGAGGACAGAGGCCCTGAGACTGTTTCTTGCCATTGCCAAAAGTTAACCATGGCTGCCAGGACACTGACTGTCACGACACAAGTGCACCCGTCCTAGTGAGACATGGCCCCTCTCTCACACCTGAAGATGGATTCAGCCTCACCCTAAACACACTCTGAAAATGCCAGGATGGAAAGTGTTCCTAACTGAATGTAAAGCATTTTTTTTTTTTTTTTTTTTAAAAGATTGCCAGTCTTTGCCGTATGCCTGTGGGTACTGATCATGCTTTTGAGTCATATTAAATCTTTTCTGGTTTCATTCATTTCCTTGGGAACTACCAACCATAATACTCTGACATCCTAGAATTTCTCAGTTTGGTTTCTATGTGCAAATTAAAGTTTGGAGAAATGAAGACTTTGTAAGATTACCTGTAATGTACTGCCAAGTATTTAATGCACAATTAGTCAAGGACCCAATTAGAATGCAAGTAAAACTGAACCTATGGTTAATTAAAGCAACTGGACAGTGAAGTTGAGAGCTGGTGGTTTAGGTATCTTAGGGCATTAAGTTAGAAAACTTGGTCCATTAAGAATGGCTCATAATCATTTTAAAGTTTATTCTTTGGATAAGAGTTTGTGCAGAACACTTCAGTTCAGTTCAGTCTCTCAGTCATGTCCGACTCTTTACGACCCCATGGACTGCAGCACGCCAGGCCTCCCTGTCCATCAACCAGCTCCCAGAGTTTACTCAGACTCATGTCCATTGAGTCGGTGATGCCATCCAACCATCTCATCCTCTGCTGTCCCCTTCTCCTCCCACCCTCAATCTTTCCCAGTATCAGGGTCTTTTCCAATGAGTCAGTTCTTAGAGTCAGGTGGCCAAAGTATTGGAGTTTCAGCTTCAGCATCAGTCCTTCCAATGAATATTCAAGACTGATCTCCTTTAGGATGGACTGGTTTGATTGCCTTGCAGTCCAAGGGACTCTCAAGAGCCTTCTCCAACACCACAGTTCAAAAGCATCAATTCTTCTGTGCTCAGTTATCTTTATAGTCCAACTCTCACATCCTTACATGACCACTGGAAAAACCATAGCCTTGACTAGGCAGACCTTTGTTGGCAAAGTAATGTCTCAACTTTTTAATATGCTGTATAGCTTGATCATAGCTTTTCTTCCAAGGAGCAAGCATCTTTTAATTTCATGGCTTCAGTCACCATCTGCAGTGATTTTTGAGCCCCCCAAAATAAAATCTGTCACTGTTTTCATTGTTTCCCCACCTATTTGTCATGAAGTGATGGGACTGGATGCCATGATCTTAGTTTTTTGAATGTTGAGTTTTAAGCCAGCTTTTTCACTCTCCTCTTTCACCTTCATCAAGAAGCTCTTAAGTTACTCTTCACTTTTTGCCATGAGGGTGGTGTCATCTGCATATCTGAGGTAACTGATATTTCTCCTGGCAGTCTTGATTTCAGCCTGTGCTTGATCCAGCCTGGCATTTCACATGATATACTCTGCATATAAGTTAAATAAGCAGGGTGACAATGTAGCCTCGATCCCCAATTTGTAACCAGTCCACTGTTCCATGTCCAGTTCTAAGTGTTGCTTCTTGACCTGCATACAGATTTCTCAGGAGGCAGGTAAGGTGGTCTGGTATTCACATCCCTTTCAGAATTTTCCACAGTTTGTTGTGATCCACAGTCAAGGGCTTTAGTGTAGTCAGTGAAGCAGAAGTAGATATTTTTCTGAAATTCTTTTACTTTTTCTATGCTCCAACAGATGTTGGCAATTTGATCTCTAGCTCCTCTGGCTTTTATAAATTCAACTTGAACATCTGGAAGTTCTTCGTTCATGTATTATTGAAGTCTGGCTTGGAGAATTTTGAGCATTACTTTGCTAGTGTGTGAATGAGTGCAATTGTGCAGCAGTATAAACATTCTTTGGTATTGCCCTTCTTTGGGATTGGAACAAAAGTTAACCTTTTCCAGTCCTAGGGCCACTGCTGAGTTTTCCAACTTTGCCGGCATATTGAGTGCAGCACTTTCACAGCATCATCTTTTAGGATCTGAAATAGGCCAACTGAAATTCCATCACCTTCACTAGCTTTGTTAGTAGTGATGCTTCCTAAGGCCCACTTGACTTCACATTCTAGGATGTCTGGCTCTTGGTGAGTGATCACACCATTGTGGTTGTCTGGGTCACTAAGATATTTTTTGTATAGTTCTTCTCTGTGTTCTTGCCACCTTTTCTTAATTCCTTCTGCTTTTGTTAGGTCCATACTGTTTCTGTCCTTTATTGTGCCCATTTTTGCATGAACTGTGGTGTTGGAGAAAAGTCTTGAGAGTCTCTTGGACTGCAAGGAGATCAAACCAGTCAATCCTAAAGGAAATCAGCCCTGAATAGTCATTGGAAGGACTGGTGCTGAAGCTGAAACTCCAATACTTTGGCCACCTGATGCAAAGAACTGATTCCTTGGAAAAGACCCTGATGCTGGGAAAGATTGAAGGCAGGAGGAGAAGGGGACGGCAGAAGATGAGATGGTTGGAAGGCATCACCGACTCAATGCATATGAGTTTGAGCAAGCTCCGGGAGTTGATGATGGACAGGGAAGCCTGCGGTGCTGCAGTCCATGGGGTTGCAAATAGTTGCACATATCCGAGTGACTGAACTGACTGAACTGACTTGCATGAAATGTCCCTTGGTATCTCTAATTTTCTTGAGGAGATCTCTACTCTTTCCCATTCTATTGTTTTCCTCTCTTTCTTTGCATTGATTACTTAGGAAGGCTTTCTTATCTCTCCTTGCTCTTGTTTGAAACTGGTCCTAAACTTTTTCTTGAGGGGGGAGGGCAAAGAACATTTTGTTGTCTTATGGAACCTGTGAATCCATTCTATAAAAGTAAAATCACACCTCAAATATATTCCAAAATCTGCACAGTTTTAGGAGCCCTCATGATATATCCATCTGCACGCGTGCATGTTATGTTGCTTCAGTCGTGTCCATCTCTTTGCAATCCTATGGACTGTAGCCCACCAGGCTCCCCTGTCCATGGGATTCTCCAGGCAAGAATACTGCTGTGGGTTGCCATGTCCTTCTCCAGGGGATCTTCCTGACCCAGGGATCGAATCTGAGTCTTTGATGCCTCTTGCATTGGCAGGTGGGTTCTTTATGACTAGTGCCATCTGGGAAGCCCAATATATCCATCTACCCCAGGTTAAAAGGCTCTTGATGCAGCTGTCTCCATTTACATATAAGAAACCAGACTAGAAGTGCTTAAGGACATCCAACCGATTACTAGGAGAGCAGGGTCTGGGGGCCCCTGACTCTTACACTTCTCTTGTCATCCTGCGTGCCGTGGGCACATCTGTTCAGGATTGGGTACTATGCTTTCCTCTGTCTAATAGTTTAATCAATCAGCAGGCAAAGGATTTCAAATATAGCATTGTATTTCTGCACCTTCTGTGACAGCTGTATAATAGATCTTTGAAAGCTCTCCACAACATTTTGTATCTGAGGGTACATCTAGCTGATGCTGCAAAAGTCCTGTGATTTGCCTTGCTTGTTCTAAAGAGCTAATGGTTAATCTTCTCTAACCTGGGAGGACACAGCTGTCTCCATTTGATTGCCAACTGGGGGTTAATTTGGTGATTTTGTATTTGATTACTGCTTTTGAAAGTGCTCCAACTGTCTGCAATCACACCGAAAAAGAATTATGATGACATATGTGCTGTTTCTAATGATGAAAGTGGTAAAGTGACCATTTTCTCTCTAATTATTAGATAAATCACATTGTATCGATTGCTGGGCCTCTGTGATAGAGACTTCTGGTCTTTAACAAAATTGGGTTTTCTTTTCTCTGGAGTAATTGAGGAGTTAGACTTATAGTTAAGCAAGGATATAACTAATTCTGGTCAATGATTTCAAGTGGACGTGATGTGGGCCATTTTCAGACCAAACCATGCAAAATCTGAGTAATTGAAGAAAGTTTACTAAAGAAGTGAGTTGGATTTCTTAAGTTTACATAAATGTTTTCAAAGGGGGTGGGCTAGGTTTTAAGAAAACAGCAAGGAATGGTGGTACAGTCTGCTCTATTAACAGTAAGGTGGCATTACCTGGGTTTGGAAAGAGAAGAGGGCAGCTATCATAACGCATGGAGACAGAGACAGACAGAAAAATTCTGGTCCTCAGTAGAGAGATGCAGCCAGGCTAGCATGATCCCACAGAGTGCGAGTGGAGGAATAACACCCGGAACTCACTTAGCTTCTGCTTCTGTGGTCCACCCCATTGTTCAAATGCATTGAGAACCAGACAGCAAGATCACACAGATCAGACTCTTGTGACTGAACAGCTGGAGAATGCTGGCGAGGGGTTCTGGATGGGCAAAGGGAGCTGTCCAGCAGAGAGCTGCTCATTCACTCCCATTGCTGCAGTGGGCACAATGGAGGAGACACAGTTTCAGAGCAGCCTGAAAAGCTAAGCCCTGTGCGTGGAGGACAGCAGTCCTGGAGGGTTGCTGGCTCCATCAGTAGCTTTGCATGAGCAAGAAATGATCTTGTGTTAATCCACTGAGATTTCTTTGTTGTACTTGATGAAGACAACTGCTCTGAATAGGCCCTTTGCAGGGGAGGAGATTGGATTTTCTTCTTGTTCATGTGCAAAGATAATAATACCTTCAAAGCCTGGATAGAGGAGTGAAATGCATCTCCTTGTTTCCTTGTGGACTCACTAAGCTTCCTTATCCTATACAAGATCCCAGAAGGGAATTTTGTTACTGGTTCAACCTAACCTCACGTCTCCCATGAGTCATGTGGTTTAACATTCCTGGTCATTACTTTTGGTCATTTCAGTATCTGGAATATTGTGCTTAAAATATGTACATGTCATACATGATCAGTAATTCAAAGTTTTTCCAGGGCCAGCCACAGCACTGTGCCAGGGTTAGTTTTTCAGAGTTATCAGTCACCCTTTTATCCACTTAACCCTTGTCATTTTTTTAGAAGCAGACTTCAGTGCTTGGGTCTATACTCCAAGGTGATGGTCATGCAGAATCATTCCTCAATGTTCACATCACATTCTACAAAAGCCTCTCTTGTATTGAGATGGCTGTCTCAACTTAATAATGTGTAAACTCATTCTCCTGTTACGTTTTAAAAAATATTGCATCCCAGTCTTCCAAGAAAAATGCCAGAGATTAGATTGTGGAAATCTTTAAGGGCCATTTATTGCTGTTCATTTGCACAGTCCTGTGTGACTCTTTGCATCCCATGGACTGCAGCACGTGAGGTTTCCTGTCCTTCACTATCTCCTGGAGTTTGCTCAAACTCATGTCCATTGAGTTGGTGATGACATCCAACCATCTCGTCCTCTGTCATCCTCTGTCGTCCACTTCTCCTGCCTTCTGTCTTTCCCAGCATCAGGGTCTATTATAATGAATTGGCTCTTTGCATCAGGTGGCCAAAGTATTGGAACTTCAGTTTCAGCATCAGTCTTTCCAATGAATGTTCAGGGTTGATTTGCTTTAGGATAGACTGGTTTGATCTCCTTGCAATCCAAGGGACTCTCAAGAGTCTTCTCCAGCACCATAGTTCAAAAGCATCAGTTCTTCAGTGCTAAGCCTTCTCTATGGTCCAACTCTCACATTCATACATGATTACTGGAAAAATCATAGCTTTGACTAGAGGGACCTTTGTCAGTAAAGTAATACCTCTGGTTTTGAATATGCTGTCTGGGTTTGTCATGGCTTTTCTTCCAAGGAGCAAGCATCTTTTAATTTAATGGCTGCAGTCACCACCTGCAGTGATTTTGGAGCCCAAGAAAATAACGTCTGCCATCCTTTTCTTTGTTCCCCCATCTATTTGCCTTGAAGTGATGGGACCAGAAGCCATGATCTTAGTTTTTTGAATGTTGAGTTTTAAGCCAGCTTTTTCACTCCCCTCTTTCACCTTCATCAAGAGGCTATTCAGTTCCTCTTTGCTTTCTGCCATAAGGGTGGTCATCTGAATATCTGAGGTTATTGATATTTCTCCCAGCAATCTTGATTCCAGCCTGTGCTTCATCCAGCCTGGTGTTTCACATAATGTACTCTGCAAGGGCCATTATTCTGCCTGAAAGTATCAAAGTGTTAGTATTTTAGTCATGTCCAGCTCTTTGCTATTTCATGAACTGGGCCCACCAGGCTTCTCTGTCCATGGGGTTCTCCAGCCAAGAATACTGGAGTGGGTTGCCATTCCTCTCTCTAGGAGATCTTCTGGAACCAGGGATCAAACCTGGGTTTCCTGTGTTGAAGACAGGCTATTTACCATCTGAGCCACCAGAAAAGAGCATTATTCTGCTTCCCATAGGCAAAACTTTCTTTCCTCATGGAGCTCATAACCCAGTGACACCATAGGAGACTCAGCTATTTCTTCATATACATTCATGCTTGTAATAAGTAATCCTGATTAAGAAGGTTCATTACCAAGGTTTAATGAACACACTACATTTTGTTTATGAATTTATGGTTCCCAAAGTTGTGCTCTCATTCAACTAAAAAGAGTAGTCAGGCTTCCTCTCTTGTTTCCCATTCCCACCTCATTTTCTATAGAAACTAAAGAATATGCCTTTTAATTTTATAACTTCTACATATTTAGGGAATGTTGATGACTTCTGTATGGATGTGAGAGTTGGACTGTGAAGAAAGCTGAGCGCTGAAGAATTGATGCTTTTGAACTATGGTGTTGGAGAAGACTCTTGAGAGTCCCTTGGACTGCAAGAAGATCCAACCAGTCCATTCTGAAGGAGATCAACCCTGGGATTTCTTTGGAGGGAATGATGCTGAAGCTGAAACTCCAGTACTTTGGCCACATCATGCGAAGAGTTGACTCATTGGAAAATACTCTGATGCTAGAAGGGATTGTGGGCAGGAGGAGAAGGGGACGACAGAGGATGAGATGGCTGGATGGCATCACTGACTCGATGGACGTGAGTCTGAGAGAACTCCGGGAGTTGGTGATGGAAGGGAGGCCTGGTGTGTTGCGATTCATGGGGTCACAAAGAGTTGGACATGACTGAGCGACTGAATTGAATTAATGACTTCTGAGCCCAGTATTGGACACTGAGAAGGGAGGACTCTGCAAAAGTATGGAAATTCCAAAGATGTAATTAACACAAACTAAAACAGTTTGACAGTCATATCTTACAGAATCCAAGGAAAGTCAAAGGATGTACTTTCAAGGATTCAGGCTTAATAAGGTCAAAGATGGGAAAAAGAAAGCATGTCATGAGCTGGTCTTGGGCAGAGGGGATGGGAAGAAGGCATCCCAGGTGTAGGAATTTACAGGCAATTTGGGTGAAGAATGGTCTGGTCTAACATTTTTGCCAACATATCCAAAGAAGAATGATCCAGAATAGTAAGTGATATCAAATTAGATGCATTTGGCTTTAAACTCTGTTATTTAAAAATTGTTTGGGGAAATTATATTCCATTTAGAAAAATATAAAAATGAAAGCACATATCCTAAACATAAAAATGTGCTAACAAGTTTATGTATTTTTAGATCAGTTCCAAAAAGATTATTTTCCCCTCCTCTCCTCCTCATCTCTTGCCCTCAGGAATAATTCACCCGGAAACATCTTTCTAAAGTTCTGTCATGAGAGGGTTTACTTGGTCTAGGGGAGAGAACTTAAGATCCTCTGGAAGCAATGCCAATTGCATGTCACGTACAATTTGTGACTCTGCCTAGGTTCCATAAGAGATTCATATTTATGCAATTTTGTGTTGTATAACCCACATTCATTTATATTTCCACGACTTACTGGTAATGGCACTAATTATGCAATTGGCAGACAGGAGTGAAGTGACAGTTATGACAATTTTGTCAACAGTAGGGTGTTTGATTGTAAACTGTTTCCATCGAGAAATCCTCCAAGTTAATTTATTTTTTCCATTTTGCCGGCAGAAAAGAGTAGCACTGCTTGACTCAGACGGTGAAACTTAGAACTCTCCCGACATTATTAGCATCCAGAAGGGAGTCCTGGGAGAGAGAAGAGCCAACGGGAGTTGCTTCTGGCACTACTTAACAGTAAAGTCAAACATCATAGTTAGTAAAGATAATCTGGAACTTTCCGCAAGTACAGTCTCTTTTATGAGCTGTCTGGTTGGAGCAAATGGAAAAGAAATGAGCACTGGCATTTCCCTGCATCACTTATTGCTTTCCACATGTCAGCAAATTCGAGTTTGCCCTTCTGATTTGTTCCAGACCGAATCATTTTTGTTGTTTTTGTTTAGTCACTAAGTCATATATGTCTCTTGCTGACCCCCTGGACTGACACATACAGGCTTCCCTGTCCTTCCCCATCACCCAGAGTTTGTTCAGGTTCATGTCCATTGAGTTGGTGATGCTATCTACCCATCTCATCCTCTGTCATCCCGTTCTTCTCCTGCCCTCAGTCTTTCCCAGCAGCAGGGTCTTTTTCAAATGAGTCAGCTCTTCGCATCAGGTGGCCAAAGTATTGGAGCTTCAGTATGAGTCCTTCCAATGAATGTTCTGGGTTGATTTCCTTTAGGAGTGGCTGGTTTAATCTCCTTGGTGTTCAAGAGACTCTCAAGAGTCTTCTCCAGCACCAAAATTTATAAGCATCAATTCTTGTTTATGCTCATAATGTTGCCTAGTCACTCCTCAAATTTGAATTTACCACTCTGTGCTCTGCCCCTTTATGTCACCAACTTCCCCTTTTCAATTCTAATCTAGACATGCATTTTATATTATCTTTTGGGTTTTCTCCCTTGCCATCTAGGGCTTCAGGCTGGTAAAGATTTTCGGCCTCTCTTGTGAATGACACTAAATTAGGTTCAGCTGAGCCTCACCAAACTGGTAACACCTCCCAACTCAAATCTTCTCAGCACGTGAGGTTGCTAAAGTGGTGCGTGATGACAGCAGGAATTGGAGTTAAAGTAAGTTTCAGGTATGGAAAAAAAGGGTCCCTGTAGTCAAAGCTATGTTTTTTCCAGTAGTCATGTATGGATGTAAAAGTTGGACCATAAAGAAGTCTGAGTGCCTAAGAATTGATGCTTTCAAACTGTGGTGCTGGAGAAGACTCTTGAGAGTCCCTTGGACTGCAAGGAGATCAAACCAGTCAATCCTAAAGGAAATCAACCCTGAATATTCATTGGAAGGACTGATACTGAAGCTGAAGCCCCAGTACTTTGGCTACCTGATACAATGAGCCAACTCATTGGAAAAGCCCCTGATGCCAGGAAAGATTGAGGGCAGGGGGAGAAGGGGGCACCAGAGGTGAAGATGGTTGGATGGCATCACTGAATCAATGGACATGAGTTTGAGCAAACCCTGGGAGATAGTGAAGGACAGAGAAGCCTGGCCTGCTGCAGTCCATGGGGTTGCAAAGAGTCAGACATGACTTAGCAGCTGAGAAACAAATGGGAAAAAAGAACCAAGAATTTTCTTTTGTTAAGAAAACCAGTAGTAAACCTTTTCGTTGTTTTTCACATATCTTAGCTGTAGAAGTGAGGAGAACTAAGAAGTTAGGGACAAATTCAAAGATATGTTTTTTCCCACCTGAAATATTTGTCCCTCTAAGCTTGGATTTTCCTGTATTTGCATGTAGAAAATATTATGTTAGAGATAAAATGTCTAAATACTTTGTGGGGAGTACCGTTGTTTTGCTAAAAACGCAGTATGGGTTTGCATGACACTTCTGGAGCAGGGATGCAGACGGAATTTTACCTCTATGGCAGTCAGCTAATGTTTTCAGGAGGGTGACACTCGGAAAATGAGGGGGACGTGGATGCTCTGTTTCTATGCCTATTCCTTGGAGCTCATGTGTTAACAAACGCTGCGAGGTTAACAACTCTCTTATTTGAAATCTTGTTTGTGCTGTTGTCCGTTACATGACAGTAGAGTGAAAGCCTCATTAACAGTGACATTTCCAGTGTAGAGCAGCCTCACCCACAGAAGGGAAGACATCTGAAAAGCAGAGGAGCTCCTGGAGCCAGAAACTGCCTTCAAGGGTCAGCTGGCTCGTTTCCCTCCCTCCCGCAGTGCGTTCAAGTCCAGTTTGGGCCAGCCTGTTGCCCGGATGTGGGGCGGAGACCCGCCAGATCCGGCGTTTCCTGGCTATCTCTGAGCTGGTTAAGAACAGATGAGACACAGCAGGTCCCCCTTCTGCTACACCTGCCAATCGACTCACAGTTCTGCTTTCCAATGCACACAAAATAAAGTCCCTCTTTTCTTTATGTAAATCTTTCCTGTGGTAACTTTTAACGCATTTCATGTCAACGTCCAACATGAATAACATCCGTCATTCTGGGGAGAACGTGGTGTTTTGCCACAGATCAGGAACTTAGAATAGTGGGAATTTGCTGGTGACTTTCAGGCATTGGCCTCCACGGGGTGCTTTGGAGTGTTGTGGGCTGGAAATTCACTAGGACAGGAGATAGGGGATGGGTCCATTGCCAGCTTCCCCTAGGCCTTTGGGGAATCTCACTTTACCTGGAAGTCTATCTCCGATGGGTCAAATGAGGAGCGTAAGGTAGAGTGAAAGTGAAAGTGTTGAGTCGCTCAGTCGTATCCGACTCTTTGTGACCTTATGGACTGCAGCCTGCCAGGTCCCTCTGTCCATGGGATTCTCCAGGAAGAATACTGCAGTGGGTTGCCATTCCCTTCTTCAAGGGACCTTCCTGACGCCGGGATCAAACCTGGGTCTCCTGCATTGCAGGCAGAGTCTACCATCTGAGCCACGGGGGAAGCCCTGTGTAAGGTAGACGATCTCTGTAATTCCCTTCTGATGGCAAAGCTGCCTGCATCTGTGGATGCTGAGGGATAGGGTGGTTGTATTCTCCACATCCTCTGTGACACCGTGTTAGCAGTGGTTTGTAGAATTTTAGTGGAGGGAAAGATATAATGATCCTACTCAAGTGGCAGAGACTGGTTGATGAAGAATGGCATGGAAGAGGAAAAATACCTAATTTCCGTTCAGAATTTAATGAGAGGTTGCTTTGGGGCTAAGCTCTGTTTATAATAAGGCCCACCTGAGACAGATCGTATTGTTAATAAACGTCTTTGAGTTTCTCGGCTGCCACCAGGAAGCATCAAAAGAACTAATTACTCAGATACTTGTTCAATGGTGCTTATCTAAATAACTTAGGAGCTTTTGAGTGAAAACAATAAAAATGCAAATGATTATGGTGCAGTGTAGCATAATAAAGATATTTTCATAATCAGAAATGAAGGAGTCACAAACCCAAGAGCATGGACCTGCTAGTGAGGTTACCTGCTCAAGAGTTCTGTCAGATTCAAGGCTTGGGGACCTGCGGTAATGGAGGTATCTTTGCTTGTTTCTTAGCTTCCGTCTCTTAATCTGTGTGTGTGTGTCTGGGGGGGCTCAGTCTCCAAGTTGTGTCCAACTCTTTGTGACCCCGTGAGCTATACCCCACCAGGCTCCTCTGTCCACAGAATTTTCCAGGCAAGAATACTGGAGTGGGTTGCCATTTCCTTCTCCAGGGGATCTTCCTGACCCAGGGATCAGACCTGTGTCTCCTGCATTGGCAGGTGGATTCTTTACCACTGAGCTACCTGAGAAACCCATGGCTCTTAACCTGCACCTGCTCTGAAATAATACTCCAAAAGCTGCTCTTGGGTCGTGGAAGGCAACTGCGGGACAAATTCCAATGGACATCACAGTGTGCTAAGAAATTCCACAACTGAGGTGGCTGTGGTTCTCCAGTGTAAATTTGTCTTTAACTATATCCCCTTAACTTAATAGTTTTGAAATTCTTAGGGTAGTACTTTAGACAAGAGATAATTGTGTCACAGGGCTTCCCTGGTGGCTCAATGCTAAAGAATCCACCTGCCGAGGCAGGAGACCTGGGTTCAGTCCCTGGGTCAGGAAGATCCCCTGGAGAAGGAGATGGCAACTCACTCTAGTATTCTTGCCTAGAGAATCCCATGGACAGAGGAGTCTGGTGGGCTACAGTCCATGGGGTTGCAAAGACTTGGGCACAACTTAGCAACTCAATAACAACTGTACCATGGTGCCTTACTAGATTCACTGAAAAATGGTGCATGAAATAGTGCTGTGTCATAAAGCCCCGAAACTAGAATTGGAAGCTCCAGACTATCCCTGCCTTTATTACTTATTGACTGGGTCCTCCTTAGCACAAACTGTATAATGTCTTGGGGCTTCGTTTTCCCAGCATTTCTATTCACCTACAAATCAGTTCTAAGAAAAAAGTTGGCTGTTGTTGTTCAGTTGCTAAGTTGTGTCTGACCCTTTGTGACCCATGGACTGCAGCACGCCAGGCTGCCCTGTCCTCTACTGTCTCCCACAGCTTGCTCAAACTCATGTCCATTGAGTCGGTGATGCCATCCAACCATCTCATCCTCTGTCGTCCCCTTCTCCTCCTGCCTTCAAACTTTCCCAGCATCAGAGTCTTTTCCAGTGAGTCAGCTCTTCACATCCGGTGGCCAAAGGATTGGAGCTTCAGCTTCAGCATCAGTGCTTCCAATGAGTATTCAGGGTTGATTTCCTTTAGGATTGACTGGCTTGATCTCCTGGCTGTAAAGGGACTTTCAAACTCATCAGATAAGTGAGGAAAATCTTACATACTAGAACACTCATAATTTATATTAGTGTACCAAAGAACCTGAATAAATTTGACATAACATTTCCTGAACTTACTAAATAATGAAACACTTTTGGGTTAAAGTCTATCACTAACGAATGTCCCTGAGGAACATGGGACCAGATGACTTTTATAATCCTTCCCTACTCCATGAGGAGGTATGTAAGTTGCAATTTCTGCAAATTTGAGAAAACTTACTGAGATATGAATTAAATTCAATAACAAAGTTAACCTGCTTTAAAAAGACCTTGAATTCTAGAAGGACTCATTTAGTTGCTGTATTTCATAGAATCTAAAATGCCACTGGTTATAAAATGCACCATTATTTTATGTACTTCTAAGGAAAAAAATGCTGCTAGTTAAACTGTGACATGGCTTCGGTTATAAGACTCATCCTGATTTAGAGATATCTTAAATTCCCTAAATTCAAGTAGTACTCGTGTATTTAGAATTAGGAATGCTTTGGCTACTAGGCCTTGAAAGGAGGAGAATGAGAAGGGCATTAGAAAGAGATTTTAAGCATTAAAAGATCTTTATGCTTGAATCTCTCGAATATAATTTTTGCATGAATTACTTTTACCATAACTCTAAGGAATTGTTGGGAAGCATACTTGCCTTTTACGGACTTATAACAGCTAAGATGTAACAAGACTGGATGTCACCAAGGATGAGAGTGTGAATCCCAACACTTTTTTCTGGATGCTATTAAGAGTATGGGTTTACATGACTCACCTTTTTATTGTGACTACTTCAAGAGTATCATTATTTATTAATCCTTAGTTTTACTAATTCCATTTTCAAGTGAGTGAATCTGGAATCTAGTTTGGGTTTCCCTGCCTAATAAACAGACCCTACCGGGGTTGGTGAGGCAAAGCCTCTCCCTTTCTGAGGACTGTGGACACACCCAACCTGCAGGGGGCCGAGGAGAGCTTGAGGAGTGGACTGGACCAGGGGATAGGTCTGATCTCTGTTCACTGTGAGAGCATCCACTTCACCAGACAAAGGGACAGAGGGGAAGGACAACTGGATTTGAATGCATGGGAGTGAGGGGCTTGTGTTGTGTGTCTGTCTGTCTGAGTGTGCGTGTGTGTGTGTGTGTCTATGTGAGTGTGTGTGTGTGTGTGTGCTCAGTCATGTCCAACTCTTTGCGACCTCATGGACTGTAGCCCGCCAGGCTCCTCTGCACATGGAATTTTCCAGGCAAGAACACTGGACTGGGTTGCTATTTCCTCCTCCAGGGGATCTTCCTGACCCAGGGATTGAACCCACATCTCCTGCCTGTGTCTCCTGCATTGGCATGTGGATTCTTCACCACTTGAGCCACCTGCTCTATAAATAAACAAACACCGACTAGTGTCTTGGAAGAGGAAGTGCATGGAAGCAAGGGACCAGGTTCCATTACTGAGAAAGGTCAAGGCAGGCTTCTGTGTTTCTCATTTCCAGCGAACTTTTTCTGGAAGCAGGCAGGCGCTGAAGAAAATTTGTGGGTTTTTTTCAAAACTGAGTTAAAGCAGAAAAATATGATGATGTGAGATTGGCTTTTCCAGCAGCTTGTCATGGGAATTACTGGCAGGGCTTATCTCTCTAGTGTAAAAAGAAAAAAATTAAACTCAAACCTTAGCATATGTGCACCCAGGGAGAGAGACACCCATTGGAATATTTGAGGGCTGTCTGAAGGCCCATCTACACTGAAGCTCATCCTCTGAGGGTCTCCTGCAGCTGACATTTGGTTTATTAGTCATTACCTTGAGTCTGTAAGAGGACATGGCAACCCACTCCAGTATTTTTGCCTGGAGAATCCCATGGACAGAGGATCCTGGCAGACTACAGTCTATAGGGTCACGAAGAGTCAGACACAGCTGGGTATGAGCACACATGCACTTTGACACAAGACATAAGACAGTAAACAGATTTCAAGGCAAAGTATCAGAAGAGGGTATGACCGTTATCCCCTGTCACCCCCTGAGCATAAATTGGCTCATCACCCAGGGGGCTGGTCATCCCTTGGGTGCATACCTGCTAAGTTGCTTCAGTCATGCCTTACTCTTTATGACCCCACAGACTGTAGCCCACCAGGCTCCTCTGTCCATGGGATTCTCCAGGCAAGAATACTGGAGTGGGTTGCCATGGCCTCCTCTGGGGGATCTTCCCGATCCAGGGATTGAACCTGTATCTCTTATGTCTTGTCTTCTTCATTGGCAGGCAAGTTCTTTACCACTAATGCCACCTGGGAAGCCCTCGTCATCCATTAGTGCCCTGCAGAAACAGAAATGGAGTCAGGTTAAATAACGTAACAATCATTGCAGGATTGGCTAGTGACAGAAACCGTCCATGACTTAGACTAAACGAAAGTGATGCTGTTAGAATAACACAGGGTGGCATTTGGGGACCCAAAGTAAGGAATGTGCTTGGTCCTCAAAAAAGTTTAGAGTCAGGAACTTGAACCCTAGGAGATACCCTCTTCTCTGGTCTCCTCTCTCCCTGTCTACTTGCCCCACTTCCCTGGTTTATTTATTAGAAAAGAGGACCACTACCTGGTGTCACCTCCCCCAGCCCAGGGTTCCCAGAGACTGGCTTCTCATTCCAACAGGAGCTCCAGCTCTGGTTGGATCATGTCTCAGCCATGGGCTTAGCAACTCTGAGAATGGAATGGTAATAACTCCCTCCAAAATAGTAAGTTTCTACAAAGTAAAATAATGTACTACTAAGTCAGATTCTAAAGAGGAAAAAAAAAAATCCATTCCTGCCCAGAAGACGGGGGAGAGACAGAGAGAGAGAGAGACAGAGAGAGAGAGAGAGCGAGAGAAGGCCGAATATTGAAGTGACTTATATTCTTTTAATAAGCATGAGGGCAGCTGGAGGGCTGTGGGTCTCCCACCAGGTGAGAAGATCCGGATGAGGTAGACGGCCGTGTGCATGTTCTTGTGTGGGTTGTCTCAGGCATGCAAACATCAGGACAAAACAGCAAAGGACTCAGTCATGAGGAGCAGCCCCACCGCGGAGGGCTTCTGCGCCTTGGAGATGGTCTGAGAGGGGTTGGGAGACTTTGGCTCATCAAGGATGAAGTCAGGAAGGGCAGCAGTTGGACTCAAGCAGGGGAAGGTTAACTGCGCCTCTGTCCGTCAGAATTTGGTGTTGCTGTGCTTTGCTCAGCTGTGTCTGACGCCTTGCTAACTTACCCCGGCTAAGTCAACACGGGTAACCAATCATTCAGCTGCATGTCCACGGTGTCCTGCCTGCTCAGTTTGTCCACACTGGCATCTGGATGGAACCAGGAAAGGGAATGGCAGCACCTCAACTTCCTTGTGCCTGTCGTCTTGGGCTGACGACCAGCTCTCTCCCTGACCCTCACCGTCACCTCCAGAGGCTGGGTTGCCTGGGGTAGGACCAGGGCCTCTGCTTGCTCTCAAAACCATAGGGATAGTGGCATCTCCAGTTCAACCATTTGTCCATTTGTCAACCATTGGAATGACCCAATCAAAACTTTAGGTCAAAGAAAAAGGGTAGAGTTGCTGAAATCAACCAAGGTCTGAAAACATATAATGCAGAGAGAGTTTCCCCTCCAACCAGGCCCTCTTGGGGACCCACAAGACTTGACAGGAAAGAACTCAAGGCTGAAATAAGAGACTGTTCAAGAGAAGTGTACTTGTGGGTTTAGTTACAGATCAGGCTGACTTGGTTTGGATTCCCAGGAGATCCTGAAACAAGGGTTTCCACACAAGCACTTTGACAGCTACTCCAAATAACAGCATGAAGTGGATTTTGCTAGGCACACACGGGAGAAAGGGTGTATCTCCAAGCAAGTTCCCTCTGTGGCCATGTGGAGACAAGCCCATATGGGGATGGTTAGAGGGTGCACCTTAAAGTTTCCCACAAGAGGACCAAGGGTGCTGGGATGTTTACCCACCACTCTCAACCCAGGAGACACAATCCTGGACACTCTGGGTCTGCCCCACAAGAGAGGAGATGGGGCTTCTGGTTGACCCTGGAGCAAGGTGTGAGCACAGCGGGGTATTGACATGGTATTGACATGGGTACTGATGCATGTGCAATTGTGTCTTTCTGTGGCTTCAGCCAGGGACACTACAGGCAAGTCTTTCCAAGATTTGATTCCACTTATACGAGGTACCAATAGTCAAATTCATACAGTCAGAAGGTAGGCTGGAGTTGCCAGGGGTCAGGAAGTGGGAAGTGGAGATGGGGTATAGAGAGTTAGCACTCAGTGGGGACAGAGTTTCAGCTTAAGTAGGTGAAAAGTTTGGGAGGTGGATGATGGCGAGAGCTGCATGACAATGTGAATGTTCTTAGTGCTTCTGGACTGAACAGTTAAATATGGTGAAAATAGGATGTTTTTATATTATGTGACCTTTACCACAATAAAAACATTAGAAATTAATAAAATAAAGTAAGTTTAAATTAAAAAGAAGATTGGGGTCTCTCAAGGATGAATTCCGACTTTGCTGTGAGGTGAGGAAGAGAAAGAGGGGTGATAGACAAGGGTACCCTATCAACAGCATCCTTATGACTCCTTGGGACAAGGGGTGGACCATTCGGGGATGTTTTAATATGGAACTGTGTATTGAGAACAAGGTGAAGCTAGTTAAGATGCAAACAACACCAGAGGGTTTATGAGGCGTTCCCAGTATAAGGGAACAGGTCTAAGGTCTGCAAATTGAATGAATAGGGCCTTAACAGAGGTGACAAATAACCCAGTGCTCAGATGCTAAGGCCTTATGTCCTCTCTGTCACCCACTGGAGAACTTGGAACAAATATTGGAGGGAAAGTTGACTGTATCAGGGATCTCCATCTGGAAGGTAAAGGCAGGCATATTTTGGTTATGTGATAACTGTGCTGGTTTTTAAATGAAATCACACACTCTTTAGAAAGTTTGTTGTTTAGTTGCTATGTTGTGTCTGACACTTTTGCAACCCATGGACTGTAGTCTGCCAGGCTTCCCTGGCCCTGGGGTTTCCCAGGCAAAAATACTGGAATGGGTTGCCATTTCCTTCTCTAGGGGATCTTCCCAACCCAGGGATTGAACTGGAGTCTCCTACATTGGCAGGCGGACTCTTTACCACTGAGCCACATGGGAAGTCCCTTAGACAGTTACGTTTCTAAATAAAAGCAAACACTATTCAGGTCAGTCAAGAGGAATACAATTATATAATCGATTATTTTGAAATTAGCTATTTCTGTTAACACATTATTGACCAGAGACATATTAATAAGTCTTTTGTTACCTGAATGTTATTGACCAAAGATGTATCAATACGTTTTTAGAGAGGGATACAATTAACCTCACCGAGCCAAGTTGGTAGAGCTTAAAATTGATCAAAGGTTCATTATGCAACTTCTGATTGCTGCTATCATTCACATTTTGCTCTGTTAGATTTTTCTTCCAACTTTGGATATATTATAAGGGTAAAGTTTTTAAAAATGAAGAATTGAAAAATTTTGAATGAGGAATTTTTGGTGATTTTCATGCAGATGCTTTCTCTGATTTTCTGGTCAACATATATGCTCATGTCTCAGAGGACGATAGCTCTTCAGGGTATAGTTCTGATTCAGATGATGTGACTATTAGGCCAAGAAAAAGACAAAGAAAAAAATCCTTAATGATTGACTCTGATATGGAAAGTGAAAGTGAAAATGAAATTCATGGTACTGGAGAAATCTACTTTGCTTCTAGAGAAGAGTGGATTCCAGGCAACATTTCATGAAAATCAGAAGACTTTACACAGGTGCCAGGTGTAACCACTGAATGTAATAACCTGCAAAGTGTTAGTGAAATAACAGAATTAATTTCTGGCTGGCCAAAATAAAAATTGCCAAAGGACTTAGTTTCTGCAAAAATCCCCTGATCAATAAGGAGTTAAGTCAGGGAAACACTTCCTCAGTGGTTGGGGTGTAGGTTGTGGAAGAGGAGGGTCAGGCTTTCAGCTCAGGTTAGTGTCTCATCTATAAACACAAGATAAAAATATGTACATCTCCTAGTATTGCTATAGGAATTACAGGGGATTTTACTTGCAAAATACATAGTATGGAACTAGGTAAAGAGTACCATGTGTTGTCCCTAGAGTAAATGATAGATAGTCATTAATTTTATTAATGATTATGATTAATGATAAATAATCATTAATTTTATTTGTTCAAGCATCATGGGATTTTTTTGTCTTTTGTAAAAATTAATTTTATTGTATCATATATCTATATTGCTATGTATTTTTCTCACACCTTGACAATAAAAAAAATCTAAAATTTTTCTGTTCAGTTAATAATCTCAGCAAGCATTATTTTGGTTCAGATACAGGGTAATAAATCGAGATAATAGAATCAGTTTGTTTCAGCAAAATTTATTCCAAGAAAAGCAATGAAGGGTGGTGGGTGGGGGGAGCTTCCACTGCTAAAACAAAATATCGGAAGATATCAAGTGGTAGACGAAACTCTGGAATAATTTTGTGAGAAAACGATTTCATTAAAATTCAAAATGTCATAATATGCTTTTAACAGGGAAAAAAAAGCATTACAAGTTTTTGAAGTTTACTTTTCCCCCTTTGCAAGGTGATGATAAGCTGCTTAAACTTTAGATGAAAACCTGAGCTAATTGCTACTTGCAAAATCCAGCAAGTTGGCCTGGGTGTGCCCTGCAGGTGCTGTCCTTCCCATCAGCCTTCCAACCACAAGCTCCAGTCTCCATTTTTGAGGGGTGAGGTAAGAGGCGCCCTCTGCCAGATTACAAGCTGTGGTGAAATTAAAGGAAAATACTATGGGTTTCTTTCTCCAAAGCCATTTTTGACAATTCTTTATAGAGACTTCCCTAGCCCTTCTGTGGGTTCAGATCTGATGACTTAACTGAATCCTGAATCTTTTCCGTTGAGCAGAACCACTGCCTTGCTTGAGTAACTTCACAAATGTTTTCTCTAAAGGACCAGATAGTAAATGTTTCTGCTCTCTGGGTTATCTGGTCTCTGTCACAAATAGTCAGCTCTGCAGTTGTCACACAAAAGCAGCCAAAGACAAAGCCCAAATGAATGGGTGTGATCGAGTTCCAAAAAGCGTTACTCAACCACAGTGGCGATGGGCAGGATTTGGTCTCCTGACTATAGTGTGCTGACCTTTGAATTATACCATTTGTGAATTCTAGATGCTTCTATCGAGCCATTATTTGGATCTGTGATGGTTATTTCTATCAACCTGGCTGGGCTAGAGCTCCCAGTTATTTAATCACACATTAATCTAAGTGCTGCTGTGAAAGGTATTCTGGTATGTTTGATATGACATGGCATCTATAGTCCTCTGACTGTAAGGAAAGGAGATTATTTCAGTAATGTGGGTTGGCTTCATCTCATCCATTGAAAGCTTTAAAAGGGAAAAACAAAACAAATTATAACCCTGAGGGTTCCTCTAGGAAGAAAAAATTTTGCCTCAACACTGCGATACCAATCTCTGCCTAAATTTCTAAGTTTTTTTTTTTTTTCCACCCTGAAGATTTGATCTCCTTTACTGTGTCACTTTCTTTACATATTTATTTTTACTCAATATCTACCCATCCATCCACCTATCTATTCATCCAGCCATTCGCCTATCCATTCTTCCAACAATCTCGTCCATCTCACTAAGCCAGTCCACAGTTATTAAAATCCGAATCCTTGAAGGCAGGCCAGCCTCCTGTTTTTGCCTCTGAAACGTATTTCCTTCCCATCATTCACCATATTTCCAGGCTCCATCCTACTCCGAGCCCCTCTGTGGTCTGCACCGCATCAGTTTACCTGCACAGGTGCGGCACACCTGTGCATGAAGCACATTAGCTAGTAAGCCTTTATTGATTTTATGTACCTTATTTACTTTTAAAAATTGAACTACAGTTGATTTACAGTGTTGTGCCAATCTCTGCTGTTCAGCACCTTATTTACTTTGTTTACTTTCGTTCCAAAAGATAATCTCATGAAGATGAGACATTGCTTCAATTTCCTCTTATACACAGCCAAGATACACATTTCTTCCCTCAGCCTCCCTGCCAAACTCACTGTGAGACTCAAAAAGAAAGCAGTGGTGGAGAACCCAACCTTGTATGAAAGAGCCCAAAGTATAATTTTTCTCTTGGTTCTGTCTAAACCTGATTTTCATGTCACAGTGAGATTTGGAATCCATGTGAACCAAAATCATATTTTTGTCTTTTGAAAAAGTTCATATCTAAAGATAAAGAAGAATAGCAATCACTACCACTATACCCTATGATTTTTATATTCATATATTATACATAACGCCTTTAAAAAATAACAATGAGTTGGTATTTATATGTTTGTGTGTGTGCGCGCGTGCGTGTGCTTAGTTGCTCAGTCATGTCTGACTCCTTGCAACCTTTTGGACTGTAGATCACCAGCCCCTCCATTCATGGGATTCTCCAGGCAAAAATACTGGATCAGGTTGCCATTTAATTTTCCAGGGGGTCTTCCTGACCCAAGGATTGAACCTGCATCTCCTGCATTGGCAGACTGATTCTTTACCCACCGATCCATCAGGGAAGCCCATTTATGTTTATGAACTCTAAATTTCCTCTCCTAGAATTTCCTCTTCTGAATTCTTGCCTCTTTAATCTACATGTCCACCATTGATATATATTCAACACGGTTTCACTGCACAAAACTGAAGGAAAATGCCCATGGGTATCACCACAAAAAGTGAGAAAAAGGAAAAAAAAAAAAAAAAAAAAACCCCATTATTCCCCTTCTCTTTCAGCAGAGGCATCACGGATCAGCTCACATATTGGCAGATAACCTCGTTCTTTCAAATGACTGGTGGAGGATGGTAGTGTCATTCCTCAGGATAATAAGGAACTGATCATTAATCACTAACCTTTTAAAATAATTTCTTTAAAGGAACTATAAGCAAGGTGAAAAGACAGCCTTCGGAATGGGAGAAAATAATAGCAAATGAAGCAACTGACAAACAACTAATCTCAAAAATATACAAGCAACTCATGCCACTCAATTCCAGAAGAATAAATGACCCAATAAAAAAATGGACCAAGAAATAAATAGACATTTCTCCAAAGAAGACATATAGATGGCTAACAAACACATGAAAAGATGCTCAACATCACTCATTATCAGAGAAATGCAAATCAAGACCACAATGAGGTACCATTTCACACCAGTCAGAATGGCTGCGATCCAAAAGTCTACAAGCAATAAATGCTGGAGAGGGTGTGGAGAAAAGGGAACCCTCTTACGCTGTTGGTGGGAATGCAAACTAGTACAGCCACTGTGGAGAACAGTGTAGAGATTCCTTAAAAAACTGCAAATAGAACTGCCTTATGACCCAGCAATCCCACTGCTGGGCATACACACCGAGGAAACCAGAATTGAAAGAGACACATGTACCCCAATGTTCATTGCAGCACTGTTTATAATAGCCAGGACATGGAAGCAACCTAGATGTCCATCAGCAGATGAATGGATAAGAAAGCTGTGGTACATATACACAATGGAGTATTACTCAGCATCAAAAAGAATTCATTTGAATCTGCTCTAATGAGATGGATGAAACTGGAACCTATTATACAGAGTGAAGTAAGCCAGAAAGAAAAACACCAATACAGTATACTGACACATATATATGGAATTTAGAAAGATGGTAATGATAACCCTGTATGCGAGACAGCAAAATAGACACAGATGTATAGAACAGTCTTTTGGACTCTGTGGGAGAGGAAGAGGGTGGGATGATTTGGGAGAATGGCATTGAAACATATATACTATCATGTAAGAAATGAATCGCCAGTCTAGGTTTGATCCAGGATACAGGATGCTTGGGACTGGTGCACTGGGATGACCCAGAGAGATGGTATGGGAAGGGAAGTGGGAGGGGGGTTCAAGATTGGGAACACATGTACACCCGTGGCGGATTCATGTTGATGTATGGCAAAACCAATACAGTATTGTAAAGTAAAATAAAGTAACAACAACAACAACAAAAAACATTCCAAGAAATATGTGTACCTACACAAGCTGGAATCGAGATTGCCGGGAGAAATATCAATCACCTCAGATATGCAGATGACATCACCCTTATGGCAGAAAGTGAAGAAGAACTAAAAAGCCTCTTGATGAAAATAAGAGGAGAATGAAAAAGTTGGCTTAAAGCTCAACATTCAGAAAATAAAGATCATGGCATCCAGTCCCATCACTTCATGGGAAATAGATGGGGAAACAGTGGAAACAGTGTCAGACTTTATTTTGGGGGGCTCCAAAATCATTGCAGATGGTGACTGCAGCCATGAAATTAGAAGACGCTTACTCCTTGGAAGAAAAGTTATGTCCAACCTAGATAGCATATTCAAAAGCAGAGACATTACCTTGTCGACTAAGGTCCATCTAGTCAAGGCTATGGTTTTTCCTGTGGTCATGTATGGATGTGAGAGTTGGACTGTGAAGAAGGCTGATCGCTGAAGAATTGATGCTTTTGAACTGTGGTGTTGGAGAAGACTCTTGAGAGTCTCTTGGACTGCAAGGAGATCCAATCAGTCCATTCTGAAAGAGATCAGCCCTGGGATTTCTTTGGAAGGAATGATGCTAAAGCTGAAACTCCAGTACTTTGGCCACCTCATGCGAAGAGTTGACTCATTGGAAAAGACTTTGATGCTGGGAGGGATTGGGGGCAGGAGGAGAAGGGGACGACCGAGGATGAGATGGCTGGATGGCATCACTGACTTGATGGATGTGAGTCTGAGTGAACTCCGGGAGTTAGTGATGGACAGGGAGGCCTGGCGTGATACGATTCATGGGGTCGCAAAGAGTAGGACACGACTGAGCGACTGAACTGAACTGAACTCGCTCAGTACTCTGGCTAAACTCACTCACTCGACTCTAGTTGTCACCAATCTGGTTCAGAAAGGGCCTTTCATGGGCTTTTGGTTTCTGGAAGCTTCTTCATAACTTCCCAGACATTCTCGACAGGGAGAGAAGGGCGATAGTGCATCAGTAGGGAAAGTTCCTGAAAGTAAAGAGATGCCCTAGCTAGGATTAAAGTGACGTCACAGCTGGTCAAGAAGGTGAAAATCAAGACCGCTGGAGCATCACCTTCTCCAGGGTGCGGCAGGACCAGGAGGCCAGGCCACTGGGACAGACCCTTACTCTTCAGCCATCACCCTGTGATGTCAGAGATGGAGACCTCTTCCTGAGAGCTCTGCCCCTTGTGCAGAGGGGTGAGTCCTTCTTTATTATATCTCCTTTCCTGCAGTCTGACAGCCACCCACCAAACACACTCACACACCCCTGGCAAGCCAGGCCTGTGGGTCCCCCAGCCCTCTGCCCCCCAGCTTTACCCCAGAGTGTGGGTTAAGGGATTCCTTGGTGGCTTAGTGGGTAGAGAAACTGACTCCCAAGCAGGAGACCTGGGTTCAATCCCTGGAAGATCCCCTGGAGAGGGAAATGACAACCAGCTCCAGTATTCTTGCCTGGGAAATCCCAATGGACAGAGGAGCCTGGCAGGCTACAGTCCATGGGGTCGCAAAGGACACAACTTAGCCATTTAAGACAGGGTGCGAAGGCCAGGCCTGGGAGATAGGGAGGTGGCAGTGCCTGTGTGGCACAGTGATGCTCAGCTATCCTTGTCCCTGAACCAAGGGGAGCCTGGCCTGGTCTGTGCCTTGCCTGCTGCCTGGGTGAAGGGTCCTTGTCCTTAACAAGAGAACAGCTTACAACCCTCCACTGGGCCTCAGTTTCTCTTCAAGAACCTTCCTTCTCATTGTCTCAGGAAGCTTCTAGTTTCCTTCAAGAAGCAAGTGTGTTGAGTCTTTCAAACTCCCAGCCCCCAGATCTCGCCACGCAGGCCCGGGAGAGGACGGAAGGTGGCCTAAGCTCTACCTTCAGATGTGCCAGCTGCCCTCTGCTTCCACTCTTCTGGCCGGGGCTTATCCAGAAATGGCCTTCTCTGTTCCTTAGGCTCCGGCGTCCTGGCAGCTCCCAGTTTGTGTTCACTACTTACCTCCACCCAGAAAGGGCCGCACTAGTAGGGCAAGCTACCAAAATTTGGAGTAAATCGGTTTTGCACAAACCAGACTCCTTAGCTGCTGTTGTTCCATTGCTAAGCTGTGTCCACCTCTTTGCGACCCCATGGACAGCAGCACACCAGCTTTCGCTGTCTTTCAGTATCTCCCCAAGTTTGCTCAAACTCACGTCTATTGAGTTGGTGATGCCATCCTACCATCCCATCCTCTGTCACCCTCTTCTCCTCCTGCCTTCAGTCTTTCCTAGCAGCAGGGTCTTTTCTTCACAAGACTCCTTAGAGTCCTACTGTATTTACTCCCTTGAATATTTGGAAACACAGCACTCAATGGCATTTTTCAGCAACAATAGTGTCAGGAAAGATGGTGTATTTTGTCTACGAGAACTTGGATTTCAAGTAGTGAAAATCCCATGTAAACACAATGTTGTATTGGAATTTTGTTCATTTTCTACATTAAAAAAATTGAATTTTTATTAAAATATAGTTTCTTTATATTTGTTGCAGCCAAAGATGGAGAAGCTCTATACAGTCAGCAAAAACAAGACCGGGAGCTGACTGTGGTTCAGATCATGAACCCCTTATTGCCAAATTCAGACTTAAGCTGAAGAAAGTAGGGAAAACCACTAGACCATACAGGTATGACCCTAAATCAAATCCCTTATGATTATACAGTGTAAGTGAGAAATAAGTTTAAGGGACTAGATCTGATAGATAGAGTGCCTGATGCACTATGGATGGAGGTTCATGACATTGTACAGAAGACAGGGATCAAGACCATCCCCATGGAAAAGAAATGCGAAAAAGCAAAATGGCTGTCTGAGGAGGTCTTACAGGTAGCTGTGAAAAAAAAAGAGAAGTGAAAAGCAAAGGAGAAAAGGAAAGATATAAGCATCTGAATGCAGAGTTCCAAAGACTAGCAAGGGAAGATAAGAAAGCCTTCCTCAGCGATCAATGCAAAGAAATAGAGGCAAACAACAGAAAGGGAAAGACTAAAGATTTCTTCAAGAATATTAGAGATACCGAGGGAACATTTCATGCAAAGATGGGCTCAATAAAGGACAGAAATGGTATGGACCTAACAGAAGCACAAGATATTAAGAAGAGGTGGCAAGAATACACAGAAGGACTGTAAAAGAAAAGATTGTCATGACCCAGATAATCATGATGGTGTGATCACTCACCTAGAGCCAGACATCCTGGAATGTGAAGTCAAGTGGGCCTTAGAAAGCATCACTACGAACAAAGCTAGTGGAGGTGATGGAATTCCAGTTGAGCTATTTCTAATCCTGAAAGATGATGCTGTGAAAGTGCTGCACTCAATATGCCAGCAAATTTGGAAAACTCAGCAATGCCACAGGACTGGGGAAGGTTAGTTTTCATTCCAATCCCCCAAAAAAGCAATGCAAAAGAATGCTCAAACTACTGCACAATTGCACTCATCTCACACACTAGCAAAGTAATGCTCAAAATTCCCCAAGCCAGGTTTAAGCAATATGTGAACTATGAACTTCCATATGTTCAAGCAGGTTTTAAAAAAGACAGAGGAACCAGAGATCAAATTGCCAACATCCACTGGATCATGGAAAAAGCAGGAGAGTTCCACAAAAACATCTACTTTTGCTTTATTGACTATGCCAAAGAATTTGACTGTGTGGATCACAAGAAACTGTGGAAAATTCTTCAAGAGATGAGAATACCAGACCACCTGACCTGCCTCTTGAAAAACATGTATGCAGGTCAGGAAGCAACAGTTAGAACTGGACATGGAACAACAGACTGGTTCCAAATAGGAAAAGGAGTACGTCAAGGCTGTATATTGTCACCCTGCTTATTCAACTTCTATGCAGAGTACATCATGAGAAATGCTGGACTGGAAGAAACACAAGCTGGAATCAAGATTGCTGGGAGAAATATCAATAACCTCAGATATGCAGATGACACGACCCTATGGCAGAAAGTGAAGAGGAACTAAAAAGCCTCTTGATGAAAGTGAAAGAGGAGAGTGAAAAAGTTGGCTTAGAGCTCAACATTCAGAAAACGAAGATCATGGCATCTGGTACCATCACTTCATGTGAAATAGATGAGAGAACAGTGGACGCAGTGTCAGACTTTATTTTTGTGTGCTCCAAAATCACTGCAGATGGTGACTGCAGCCATGAAATTAGAAGACGCTTACTCCTTGGAAGGAAAGTTATGACCAACCGAGATAGTATATTCAAAAGCAGAGACATTACTTTGCCAACAAAGGTCTGTCTAGTCAAGGCTATGGTTTTTCCTGTGGTCATGTATGGATGTGAGAGTTGGACTGTGAAGAAGGCTGAGCGCCGAAGAATTGATGCTTTTGAACTGTGGTGTTGGAGAAGACTCTTGAGAGTCCCTTGGACTGCAAGGAGATCCAACCAGTCCATCCTAAAGGAGATCAGTCCTGGGTGTTCTTTGGAAGGAATGATGCTAAGGCTGAAACTTCAATACTTTGGCCACCTCATGCGATGAGTTGACTCATTGGAAAAGACTGATGCTGGGAGGGATTGGGTGCAGGAGGAGAAGGGGACGACAGAGGGTGAGATGGCTGGATGGCATTACCAACTGGATGAACGTGAGTTTGAGTGAACTCCAGGAGTTGGTAATGGACAGGGAGGCCTGGCGTGCTGCGATTCATGGGGTCACAAAGAGTTGGACATGACTGAGCGACTGAACTGAACTGAACTGATAGTTTCTTTACAATGCTGTTAGTTTCTGCTGTGCAGTAAATTGAATCAGCCATGTGTACACGTATATCCCCTCTTCCATGGATTTCCTTCCCATTTAGGTCACACAGGGCATTGAGAAGAGTTCCCTGTGCTATACAGTAGGTTCTCATTAGTTATCTGTTTATATGTAACAGTGTATATATGTCAATCCCAATATCCCAATTCTTCTCACCCCTCCCTTTCCCCCTTGGTATCCAATATGTTTGTTCTATGCAAATCAATCAATGTGATACACCATTTTAATAAATTGAAGAATAAAAACCATAGGATCATCTCAATAGAGGCATAGAAAGCTTTTGACAAAATTCAACATCCATTTATGATTAAAAAGTCTCCAGAAAGTGGGCATAGAAGGAATCTTCCTTATTTTTTGGATATTTCATTTATGATATCAAGGAAAGCTGTGCCAAAATCAGATTTGATGTACGTTCATGTGTATATTTCAGGTGACACAGCTGTCCATAGCATGGGGGTAGATTTCAATCTGCACTGTCCTGGTGTGCAAAGATGATATTTTTTGTTTTTCTATAATTTAACATTTGTGACTCCATTGCATTGGGGTGGTGGCAATGTTTGCCAGCTTGGCTTATCTCAACATGTCTGGGGTTGTATTTAAATTCTAGGAGGATTGTAAGAGGAGATAAGAGAGAGCTTATAACACCCAGCACTTGAACATCTAGAGTCCTCAGCATGTCCTCTAACATCTCTGCATCATCCTCCATCTCTGTTCATCTGGTGACCATGTTACATCTGCACCCAGGATTCATTCGGCCTCTTCCATGCACCCTGGACCAGAGCAACCCCGTGAGGCTGAGTGGATGGCTTCCAGTATCTTCTGTCCTACATCTCACTGGGGTCTTCCAGCAAGTAACCCTGTATGGGAATTTCTACTCTGGGTTCTTGTCGTTGTTGCTATTTAGTCACTCAGTCTTGTCCAACTCTTTGCCACCCCATAGACTGCGGCCTGCCAGGCTCCTCTGTCCATGGGGTTTCCTAGGCAAGAATACTGGAGTGGGTTGCCATTTCCTTCTCCAGGGGATCTTCCTGACCCAGGGAGCAAAACTGGATTGAACCTGGGTCTCCTGCATTGGCAGGCAGAGTCTTTACCATTGAACCACTGGGCTGCTTGATTATTTTCTACGTGGAGCCAGACCCAAACCCTCAGCCATTCTGGAATCCTTGTCCTCATGCCTGAGGCTTGGACCAGGGGAAGAAGAGGTGCCCTGCTTTGCTCAGAGCCTTCCCAGCATCTTTGCTCTCGTTACTTTTATGATGATTGTTCTTGCTCCAGACTGGGGATGTTTATCGTTCCCAGGCAGCAAGGGTGGACAAGCTTTTTTACTTGGAACCTAGGTTTGTAAGTCCCAAGGCCTTTACAGGGTTTCTGCTCTGACCTTACTTCTCTGAGCTCCTGAATTCTGCTCATTTTGGTTTTCCTAAGAGAGTGAAAGGGTAAAAAGTCCAAGCAAATACAGTAGAGTCATGCCAGTTAATACTGAAATGTTTTATCTGAGACCAAGACTTTCTCTTTTTCATCAGCTCTATTTATTAAATGACCATTTATGGAATGTCTGCTTTCTGATAGAAATGTACTTAGGTCTTAGAAGGCATAAGTGAATATAACACAGTACCTATCTCTTTAAGGTCTAATGATTCAGGAAGGTGATGAAAAAAAATGAGCTGCCTCGGGGTGAAAAGCTTGATAATAGGGTGTAGATAAGGCACTTTGATAGAGCTGGTAGGCCACCAGAGGCTCCTGCAGCACCCGCGTTGTTTCTTGGGTATCATTTGGAGCTCAGGAATCGCTGTGTCCAGAATGTGAAATGACTGCTTCACCACTGATGTGAAGCAATTGGGTCATCCTTTCCGAAATGATGGAGCAAGACGATTTGTAGATCCTATTTTAAACATTGAAAATGTGTCCCTCAGCTGCTCACCGTTGACAAGAAAATCTTCATCCGTAGTTGGTACACGAGTGTGGAGACAGGTCTTCTATGGGAAATACATCACACTGATGAACACTCTCTTACCAAAAGAAAGGTTGCTGAATTTTTTTGCTGACCAATTAAGTAAGATGTCTTACTGCTTAGCCCCTCTGTTTAGAAGTTCCTCTTTTAGATTTGGAAAATATATGAGAGAGGTCTTACCCAGTGAGCTCTAGGATTCCTTTAACAGGTTGACCCCATTCTCTCAAGAGTCCCCCCTCCATCCCTATGAATACCACATTATCAGGTGACTCAGTGACCCAGGAGCCTGTGCGGCTCCTGGATTGGGTAAAATTAATACTGTTAAGATGTTTGTACTACCCAATGTCATCAACAGATTCAATGAAATTCCTATCAAAATTCCAGTGGCACTTTTCACAGAAATACAGTCCTAACTCTTATCAATACTAAATCACATCAGCGTATCCAAAATGGATCACCCCCACAAAATGCTTCCCTGAATCCAGGGCTTAAAGCGTATCTTCTGGGGATTCTGTAAGTCTGAATTTATTGATCTTATCACTGCTCTGGAAGAATTACATTGCAGACAGTAATTTTCTCCCTAAATTGTTAAGTCTTGAGAGAAGTTTCTCTAAACCATATACAATTCTTTGCCCAGCGACTAGCCAGGTGGCTGTGCATGGTACGCACTGAGGATATGGTGGCCCCAAAGCCAATTCAGGGAACATGTGTTTGTAAAACTCCCTCAAGGAAGTGTTGGAGAAATATGGTCATTCTCGTACTCTGCCTGACTTCATGGTATCAGGAACTTGCCAGGTACTACCTGTGTTCTACACAAAGATATAACTTTTATCTATGGTTCACCAGAACTTGCTGAGTCTTGTCAGGAGAGCTGTTTAAGAAGAACACAAAGACTACATTTATAGTCCATCCATGGTGTGGAAGAATTTGAATAGTTTTTTTTTTTTTTTTTCTTTAGAATAAAATTGGGAAAAAATTTCTTTTTGCATATAATTTATTTATATTCTATCTTTTTGCCAAGGAAGATAGAAAATGGCTTAAGAAGATACAATATTTCAACATAATAAAAAATTTAGGAATGTCTAAGGGAAGCATTTTTCAATAGCCAAATAAAGGAGAAGGTTCTGAAGCTAAAACAGAGCCAGAGGGAGGATCTCCTAGCAGGTCAGAGAGCCTTAGCCATAGTAGGGGGTGAGCTTCAGGTTTAGTTCTGGCTCCAAAGGGGGCTAAAAAGAAGACACAAATGAAATCAGACTCAGAGCTGAATTTCAAAAAGGCATAGACTGATCAGGATAGTATCTGCTCTCCTGACACTGAGGGAAGAGCTATTTCTCCCTGCAGTCTTCACAGGGAGGGCTTTCTGCAAAAGGATGAATGTGATTATCAATCACGGGCCTGCTGGAGACAGTCTGAGATGTGCCCCACGTCCACAGGTCAGAGGTCATGAGGTCATCCCAAAGGGACGAAGGAAAACAGGTGGATGCTCTGCCTTATTTCAGTGACACTCGTCTCAGGGTTACTTTCTTGGGTCACTACGCTTTCTTTATCTCTGAATCCAATATAAAATCTTCTCGGAGCCCTACTTTACCCCCTGAATGTGTTTTATTTTTCAAATACAATTGCAAGTAATGCATTTGTATATAAGCAGGGACTGTGAAACTCTGTCTTTCTCATATGTTCTGTTAAAAAGAGTCAAGTGATCTATGTGCACTTGTTGTCCAATGGCTAAGTCACGTACAACTCTTTGCAACCCCATGGACTGCAGCACTCCAGGCTTCCCTGTCCTTCACTATCTCCCGGACTTTGTTCAAATTCATGTCCAGTGAGTCAGTGATGCCATCCAACCATCTCATTCTCTGTCGCCCCCTTCTCCTCCTGCCCTCAATCTTTCCCTGCATCAGGGTCTTTTCCAATGAGTTGGATCTTTGCATCAGATGGCCAAAGTATTGGAGCTTCAAGTTCAAGACCAGTTCTTCCAATGAATATTCAGGTCGATTTCCTTTAGGATTGAATGGTTTGATCTCCGTGCTGTCCAAGGGACTCTCAAGAGTCTTCTCCAGCACCACAGTTTGAAAGCATCAATTCTTTGGTGCTCAGCCTTCTTTATGGTCCAACTGTGTGCACTGCATGTATGTAAAATAGATAGCTAGTGGGAAGCAGCTGTATAACCCAGGGAGCTCAGCTCGGGGCTCTGCGATGATCTGGATGGGAGGGATGGGGGTTGGGAGGGAGGTACAGGAAGGAGGTACAGGAGGGAGGGGATGTATGCAGACTTACAGCCAGTTTACTTTGCTGTGTAGCAGACTCGAACGTTGCAAAGGAACTATGTGTGCATGCTAAGTTGCTTCAGTTGTGTCTGACTGTTTGGACCCTATGGCTCTGTCCGTGGGATTCTCCAGGCAGGAATACTGGAGGCGTTGCCATGCCCTCCTCCAGGGGATCTTCCCAACCCAGGGATCAAACCCACTTCTCATTATGTTTCCTATACTTCCTCCCAAAAGTCAGGTGAAGTGAGGACCCCAGGGCACTGACTTGCAGATGTCTCCAAGGAGCTCCAGCCCTGACCTACCTGAGGCCCAGGTGCCTACAGAGGGTGAAGGAGGTGGCCGATTTCTGACCCCTGGTCTCCTTCAGTTGCCCTGAAGCCGCCTGACACTGCCCTCATTGAGGGCTGGAATCAGGATGTGTTCCCTGCCGGTGGTCAGGGCATCCCACTGACACATGGATGTCTCTTCACCCCTAGACAAGGAGGAAGAGTCTCTGTCCTGCAGATGCCTGCATTTCTTTTCTTTATAAATTGTCTTTCTTTTTAATGACATAAACCCCAAGGATTTTCCTGGGCGTGACCCTGCTGGAGAACCCCGGCAGGTTGGTTGGGCTCCACCCCTGGGAGCCCATTAGGTATGATGGATGGGGTCATCCCTGACAAGTGGGGTCATCCCTGACTTGGGGACCAACAGCTGTGAGAGCAGGCAGAGGTCTCCCCAATGTTCTTAGTGAGGCAGCAGAACTTGGTGGGGCATCCCTAGGGGTCAAGAAGCCTAGGCCAGGAGAAGGCAAGGGGCTGAGACAACAGCACATGCTCTGGGACAAAGCCCAGCTAAATAGCGCTTCCCAACTGGGGTAACCTTGCTGCCCAAGGGACTTTTGTCAGCAGAGAGTTTTCATGGCCATGACCTTGAGCATCCTACCAGCATGTACTGGCCAGGGGTGATGCTCAGCATCCTACAAAGCACAGGACAGCCCCACAAAGAAGAATTATCCAGCCCAGAATGTTGGCAGCACAGGCTCAGAAACTGTGCTCCAGAAGGAAGCACAGAGGAACCTGAGCCAGCAAGCGGGGGTGCATTTATAGCAGAGACACGCAGAGGACAAAGAGCAAGCCGCAGGAGCAGGAGGGGCCCTAACACCCAAGTTCTTTTTAAATCTTTTTATTTTGTATTGGGATATAGCTGATTAACAAACAATGTTGTGACAGTTTCAGGTGAACAGCGAAGGGATCAACCGTCAGAGAAGTTGCTACCACGCACATAGGAACCAATGGTGAGTGAGACTGTTAGTCACTCAGTCGTGTCCAATTCTTTGTGACCCAAGGACTGTAGCCCTCCAGGCTCCTCTGTCCATGGGATTCTCCAGGCAAGAATACTGGAGTGGGTTGCCGTACCCTCCTCCAGGGGATCTTCCTGATCCAGGGATCAAACCTGCATCTCTTATGTCTCTTGCATTGGCAAATAAGTTCTTTACCAGTGGTGCCACCTACTAATATATAAATTTTTTGGCATATATATGGATATATACATATATATATGTGCAACAATGGTTTCTACCTCTTTGTGCAACGTCCATAGTCACTTATGCATAATATCTGTGATGACTGGCATTTTTATGTGAAAACTACTTACAATGTTCCAATTGAAATTTACAATTTACAGCATGTCTATTTTTTTCTATCATTTCAATACAGTCAGTAAATCTTTCATGTGTAGTAATGGAGCTGGTTTTAACATAATTATATCTTCTCCTGTGTCATACTTATTTACCATGAGCTACTTCTCTCATACAATCAAAGCAAGGAGAAATATTTGATTTGTATATTTTTAACTATTTCATACCTACCCTGATTTCTTAGGAGTCTTATATATCTCTTTTGAATTGTATTAAACATATAGGAACAGATCACTTTTTATCCAAAAAAGAGGAGATATATGTATACCTTTAGCTAATTCACTTTGCTGTACAGATAAAAACTAACACAATATTGTGGAGCAGCTATACTCCAATAAAAACTTAAAAATGAAAAATATTCAAACTCAGCAGATCCCCAGTGATATAGTTGGGAGAAAGTGACAAAATCAGAGACTCAACAATGGCCGACTCTCTTGCAAGTGATTTCAGATGCTGCCATTTCTTATCAGAAGTAAGTTGCCTCTTAGAAGATCACATGGAATTACTCAAAGTTCAAAGCCTAGAATGTTTCTCAATTTAGTTGAAATCACAAGTTATTTATAATGTCTGTATAGTTTGCAATGATATGTAAGCATTAAACTTTATCCAAAAGTGAAAGAGAAAGTTGCTCAGTCGTGTCTGACTCTTTGTGACTTCATGGACTGTACAGTTCATGGAATTCTCTAGGCCAGAATACTAGAGTGGGTAGCCTTTCCCTTCTCCAAGCGATCTTCCAACCCAGGGATCAAATCCAGGTCTCCTGCATTGCAGGCAGATTCTTTACCAGCTGAGCCTCAAGGGAAGTCGTTTATCTATTGACTTTCTATTGGGATAGACACAGAATTAGTTCAGACCCACTCTGCCTTCCCTGTCTGCATCCTTCCAGCAGAGCTTTACTACTCACTGCAGTGAATAGTGGGTGATTGTGCTTTACACTGAAGAGGCAAGTATGGTAAAGATGGAATCTCTCCTTCATGAAGTTTAATCACAGTTGGAGGAGACGTGTGGAAATCAGCAATTACCTTACCACAGGATAACTTCTGAGAGAGAAGTGTTCACAGAGCATAGACAAGATTCTCCAAAAATTGCTTAAGTCAAGTTTTAAAGGATGAGCAAAGTTTGCCAAAAAATCAAAAGTAGTGGTGTGGTGAGTGAAAGGATTAGAGATATTAGACTTTAAGCAGGAAATGTGCAAGAGTTTTAATGCTAGAGAGAACAAGTCATTCAAAGGACCCCACTGAGAAGGGATCAAGTACAACAATCCATGTGCAAAACTTACACAGTACTTTGGTCACCTGATGCAAAGAGACAACTCATTAGAAAAGGCCCTGGTGCTGGGAACTATTGAAGGCAGGAGGAGAAGAGAAGACAGAGGATGAAATGTTTGATAAGGGCGGCCGTACTCCAAGCATCCATTCTTGACATCACTGTGGGCTGTGAATATGCTTGCTCACTCACACTGTGCTTTTGATATCGGAGTGCTAGGTGGTATCTCTCACCGACCGGATGGACATGAGTCTGAGCAATCTCTGGGAGCTGGTGATGGACAGGGAAGCCTGGCATGCTGCAATCCATGGGGTTGCAAAAAGTTGGACACGACTAATTGACTGAACAACACCACCACTTAGACACTAAGCACAGGACCTGACAAATAAAGACACCTGATAAATGTGGGGTGGTGGTTTGGTATTTATTTGAAGTGATGATAATTTTGTTGTTGCTGGTGGTTGTTGCTGGTGGGGATGTTTGTGTCAGTTTTGTTGTGGCCAGTGGATGCCATGGTGGTCTTGTTGTTGCTGAGAGATATTGTGGGGGTGGTTTTGCTAATTTTGGTGGTGGCGGTGGTCACAGTAACTTTGTCGTTGTTGATTTTGTTGTTGGTGGTGCTTGCGTAGTTTTTGGTGGTGGTGCTGCTGCTGCTGATTTTGTTGTTGCTGATCATGCTGTTGGAGGTGGTTGTGATGGCGAGTAAGGAATTGTCCAGGGCAGGAGTGATAATAAGAGTGGCTACAGTTGAAGTCGGGCTCATTTCTTTGATTCGATTGCCTTCTGTTCACAAAAAAATGTTTTGTTGGGCCTCTGTAACACAATGGAAAGATGGGTAATGCAGTTCTGTCCCTCATAGTCCATAATGACAGCACACTTTCCCCTTGGGAAAAGACCACAAGCCCATAATAATTAGACACTAAAATACTGGCGCCTTGGAGCTATCGATCTCAGCATCTTTTGACAGAGAAGAGGCACAATCTTCATGGCAACGACAGAGAATCACTGCAACTATCCCCCAAATTTAAAGCTGTCACTCCATCTGCAAGCTGAACTGGCAAACGTGGAACCCCAGGACGGCAGATGGTGGCAAAGCTCCCAAGTGCCAGTTTGACCCCAGACTGAAATATCTCTGTGCACGCTGATTTCCATCCTGCTGTCCCTCACCTCCATCTGCTTGGGATGCCTGTGGCCCATCTGAGAACTGGGCACATCTTTTTTGTGCAGCAGAGGCTCACCGTGGTGGGGTGCTGTGTGGGGCCATCTCACAGCCTGAGTGACTGTCTCTAAGCCAGTGGTGTAGGCACGGCTGAGCCAGTGGCAACCAGCTAGTGGTCTCACCTGGAATGATAAGGGTGGCTGTACTCCAAGCATCCATTCTTGACATCACTGTGGGCTGTGAATATGCTTGCTCACTCACAATGTGCTTTTGATATCGGAGTGCTAGGTGGTATCTCTCTGTAGTAAGCTTAGGCAGTTGTGTGAGGGATTCAGTTCAGCAGAAGATAGCATAGGCAATATGAAGAAAGAAGACAGGACCATAGGTACTGGGCACCCGGGGAAAGAAGGTGGGAACTTAAAGGTTTGCTTTGCAAATCCGAGGCCAACCCTTGACGATGAGTCTTCACAGTTTTAGTTTTTTCAGTAGAATCCTGCACAACAGCCACGGCTTAAAAGGCAAGTGTGGTGTTTTGGCAAGAAAGCCATCCAATGGGTTTCTCTGTGAAAGTGAAAAGCTCTCAGTTGTGTCCGACTCTTTATGACCCCATGGACTGTACAGTTCATGGTATTCTTCAGGCCAGAATACTGGAGTGGGTAGCCTTTCCCTGGAGAAGGCAGTGGCACCCCACTCCAGTACTCTTGCCTGGAAAATCCCATGGATGGAGGAGCCTAGTAGGTTGCAGTCCATGCTAAGGGTGGGACACAACTGAGCGACTTCCCTTTCACTTTTCACTTTCATGCACTGGAAAAGGAAATGGCAACCCACTCCAGTGTTCTTGCCTGGAGAATCCCAGGGACAGGGGAGCCTGGTGGGCTGCCGTCTGTGGGGTCGCACAGAGTCAGACACGACTTAGCAGCAGCCTTTTCCTTCTGCAAGGGATCTTCCCAACCCAGGGATCAAACTCAGGTCTCCTGCTGAGAGCTGCAATGTCAATCTTTGGCCCTCTTAGAGATTAAACCCAAAGTATTTATAGCGTTTGGTACAATGAAGATGTATCAGTTAGCAATTTGTTGCAGAAAAAATTACACTGGGACTCCCCTGCTGGTCCAGTGGTTAAGAATCTGCCTGCCAATGCAGGGGATATGGGTTCAATCCCTGGTTGGGGAACTGAGATCCTACAAGCTGGGGGGCAACCTAGACCACACTCTGCAACCACTGCCCTGTGCTCTCTACAGCCTGCACCTCCCAACTAGAGGAGCCCCAGAGAAGCCCGAGCTCCACACCCAAAGGTTCCTGGATGCCCCAGCTAGGACCTGACGCAGCCACATAAATAAGGTAAGTAAGACACAGAGACGCATTGTACATGTAAAGCAATTGTGCTGAATCTACTCCTTGGCTGGGGTTTGGGGGCCTTGCTTCCTCTGGTGGTTGGTTAAAGGCCATCATCATTTCCTTGGCCCTTCGGCTCACAAAAGGGCAGCTGTTTCAGCAGAGCAAACAAGCCAGAAGAGCCAAAGAGAGAGAAAGTGAAAATGGGGGAAATCGGTTTTGTACAGCCAGCCTCAGGAGTGCCGTATCTCCAGCCTTGCTAGACGCTGCTCATTAGAAGCGAGTGATGTCCAGCCCACTCACAAGGGGAGGAGACTACACAAAGAGGCTAAAAACTGTCAAAATTGAGGAACACATCTGTAGTAAATGAGGAAAAAAGAGGGAAAAAAAGTAACACCCAAACTATGATGATGATAATACTTTTTGTTGAACATTTTTTTAAGATGTTACTTACTCAGTGCCTATGGGTCAGTTAGGACACTAAGGGCTTTCGATAGAGCCCTTCATTTCATTCTTTCGGAACTCTGTGAGTTTAGGATTGGCTGTATTTTATGGATGAAGAAGTATAGTCTTGGAGGTGGTAAGATGACAAAGCCAATTAGCAGCACCAAAGTTGTAACCCAGCCTAACTCCAGAGCCCCTGGCTTTAGCCCCTAGGCTCCACAGCTTCCCCATACTTCTGGTTTTAGAACATACTCTGATAGGCAATTTTCTCCTGGGTCATTTTTTTAAATGCATTTGAGAATGTATGTAGCCTTTGTATCAAACATACTATTCTCAGGAGGACCCCCAGGGAGCCACATGGGATTCCACGTTTTGGAAAGCTTCCTTGTTCTTTGCTGGTATATATTGCTCCTAGGTTGTCAGAGAATTTTTGCCAAAGCTTTTTTTATTACTATTGATGTGAGCAGAGTACAAATTGGTAGGGAAAACCTCACACTCTGTGTTCTTGCCTAGGGCCTCCAGGCAATCAGGGGCAGGGGAGGGGGCAGGGGAAACGGGGAAAAAGGTGGTGGGGGGCAAGACACAGAGGTCCCAGCGGAGCCACCCCATCAGGTGTGGGGTCCAGGGCTGCACATATCCAAGGGCACTGGAAGTGATGGTGGCGGGAGAAGGGGGGACAGCACCCCCTCAAGTTCAGTGTGACCTGCCCCTGAAGCTCCCCAGAAATGCAAACATCTTAGAGAATAGAAGATCTGGCTTTCCATCCCAAAGAAAGAAGGCTCTTTAAAACACCCCCACTTTGGATTTCCCTGGTGCCCCAGTGGTTAAGTATCCACCTGCCAAGGCAGGGACCCAGGTTTGGTCTCTAGTCAGGGAAGATTGCACACGCCACGAGTCAGCTTAAGCCTGAGCACCACAACTGTAGAGCCTGTGATCCACAAGGGAAGCCACGGCAGTGAGAAGCCTGAGCGTTTGCAGCTAGAGAGCAGCCCTGCTCACTGCAACTAGAGAAAGCCTGTGTGCAGCAACCACGGTCCAGCCCAGCCAAAGGAAAAGCCGTTCACACAGTCCAGCCCAGCCAAAGGGAAAGCCGTTCACACATTCCAGCCCAGCCAAAGAAAAAGCCGTCCACACAATGGCCTTTTCAGGTGGACTGCTTCCGCCTGCCTGCTCCTGACACCTGTACTTAGCTATGTTCCCACCAAGAACCGGTCGGCCCTCTGTGGCTCCTCCCTGGAATACTTGCATGTCTCTGTTGCCATGGTTTCAGTTGCAGCAACACTCACCAAGAGCCAGTTGAGACAAATGGCTTCATCCTTTTGCTTCCAGAGACTTCCAGGTGCACCCTTCCCTGCAGCCGTGCTGCCACTAACGAGCTCTGGCCGTTCTTACCTCTAAAGGCAGAGCGTCCTTCTCAGCCCCTTGACTGAGTTTGACGCTGTGATTTTCTTTAGCAAATGGGATGTGAGTAGGAAGGACGGTGAGCTGGCTTGGGGCCCAGGGGTGCAGAGACATTGCATGTATCTATTTGCTTCCTTGCCTCCTGCCATTGATGTAAGAGCATGATCAGCCCACCCATGGCTCCATGGAGGATGAGAGACACGTGGGGCAGAGGCAGATTAGCCTGCAGCTTAGAGCATGGGCAGAAAACCTCCAGCGAGACTTGAGATGCTGCCTCTCAGGCTTGAAGTCCTAAAATTTCATGTTGAATAAGGAGACTCAACAACAAAAAAGAAAGAAAATCTCCACCAGAATCAGCCAAACCCTGCCAACTCACAGACCTATCATGAGAGTAAGTACATTTTGTTGAATGCTACAGCTGGACCATAAAGAAGGCTGAGGGCCAAAGAATTGATGCTTCTTTCGAACTGTGGTGCTGGAGAAGACTCTTGAGAGCCCCTTGGACAGCAAGGAGATCAAACCAATCAATCCTAAAGGAAATCAATGCTAAATATTCATTGGAAGGACTGATGCTGAAGTTCCAATACTTTGGCCACCAGATACAAAGAGCCGACTCATTGAAAAAGACCTGGATGCTGAGAAATCTTGAGGGCAAGAGGAGAAGCGGGCAACAGGATGAGATGGCTGGGTGGCATCACCGACTCAATGGATGAGTTTGGCCAAACTCTGGGAGAGGGTAAAGGACAGGGAAGCCTGGTGTGCTGCAGTCTATGGGTTCCAAAGAGCTGGACACGACTAAATGACTGAACAACAGTGATTGTGTAGTTGTTAAAGCACCTGCCTGTAATGCGGGAGACCTGGGTTTGATCCCTGGGTTGGGAAGATTCCCCTGGAGAAGGAAATGGCAACCCACTCCAGTATTCTTGCCTGGAGAATCCCATGGACGGCGGAGCCTGGTGGGCTACAGTCCACAGGGTCGCAAACAGTTGGACACGACTGAGCGACTTCACTTCACTTCACTTCACTTCACTTTGTTACACAGCAAGAGTTAAATAATACAGTAGGTTAACCAACTTTTCATGATCAGCCATTTTCTGTTTATCCAGTTTGTGGTGTTTGGAACCATGAAAATGAAAGCAGAGAGAACATGCTGAGTTAAAAGAGATCCAAACAAAGAATCTTGGGAAACTCTCACATTTAAGGGCTGAGGGGGAAAAGGAAAGAGAATAAGGCTGCAGTGGGGTGATCATAAAGGTGAGAGGGAATAAATAGAGGGAGGTCATGGAAGTAGTAATTTTTAGGAAGTAAGTAAGGGGCTGAAAGAGCCTAAAGCTACCCCTAGACCATCAGGATAAGGAATCGAAGAGGACTCCCCTTGGAATTCCTGCTCAGGAATATGTGGAGGCCTTTACCGGGAGCAGGTGTCAGCAGAGGGATGGGAGCGAGGCTCAGGAGTCGTGATTCAGTGGGGAGATGAACAGTGAGGGAGTGGAGATGCGGATGCAGGAGACCATCATTGCTTCTGAAGTTTTCTTTGCAAATAATTTCAAATTTATAAAAGTTGAAGAAATACAATGGAAATGGGTTACATGACACAGGGGGCTCAAACCCAGTGTTCTGTGACAACCTAGAGGGGTGGGAAAGAGTGGGAGGAGGAAGAGAGATTCAAGAGGGAGTGGATATACATTTACCTATGGCTGATTCATGTTGATATATGGCTGAAACCGACACAGTATTGTAAAGCAATTATCCTCCAATTAAAAATAAATAAATTTTTTAAAGTTTGCAAAAATATGAATAGTACAAAGCATCCTTATATCCTTAACCCAAATTCATTTTATTTTACCCATTTGCTTTATCACCTTCTGCATGTGTGTATATACACACACACACACACACACACACACACACACACATGCATGCATAATTTTTTTCTGAGCCATTGGAGAAGAAGTTACATATAACCTGGTCCTCTGCTACAAATAAACACTTCAGTGCACATTTTCTAAGAAGAGGGAGATTTCTTTTATCCCTACATAAAACTACTGATTTTACATTATCAATTTATGTTTACGTTGATGCCAAGCTTATTAATTAATCTAATACCTTCTGTATTCTAATTTTGTAGGTTACCAGGTAATAATGTCTTTTATGATGTTTTCTTCCACAGTACAGGGTCAAAGGTATTCCCCTCCATTGTCATGCCTCTTTAACGTTCTTCAGTCTGGAACAGTTCCAAAGCTTTTCTTTATCTTTAACGGCACTGAAGTGTTTGAAGAATACAGCACCCCCTTCACTTTTACACCCCTTTCACTTTTCTATTGAACGCTCCAGTTTCTTGCCGTCTCCTTGTGATTAGGCTGAGGTTCCTTCTCAGCCAGGTTGTTAACGGGTAACTTGTCCTTCTCAGGCATCACATCTCAAGGCATGTGGTTTATCTACCTGTTCCATGTGGGTGATGTTAACTCTGACCACCTGGTCAAGGTGTTGCCTAATTTTTCCACAGACAATTTGCTATTTTCTTTCTTGTAAGAAATAATCAGTCTGCAGGAGCTACTTTAAGACTATCCAGAAAGCCTGCTCCTTAATGAAATTTTTCCACTTGTGATGAGGCCATCCATTGGTAGATACTGTCAGACTGAATCTTAACCATGTGGCTGCATTTCAGTCTGGAACAGTTCCAAAGCTTTTCTTTATCTTTAACGGCACTGAAGTGTTTGAAGAATACAGCACCCCCTTCACTTTTACACCCCTTTCACTTTTCTATTGAACGCTCCAGTTTCTTGCCGTCTCCTTGTGATTAGGCTGAGGTTCCTTCTGAGCCAGGTTGTTAACGGGTAACTTGTCCTTCTCAGGCATCACATCTCAAGGCATGTGGTTTATCTACCTGTTCCATGTGGGTGATGTTAACTCTGACCACCTGGTCAAGGTGTTGCCTAATTTTTCCACAATTTGCTATTTTCTTTCTTGTAAGAAATAATCAGTCTGCAGGAGCTACTTTAAGACTATCCAGAAAGCCTGCTCCTCAATGAAATTTTTCCACTTATGATGAGGCCATCCATTGGTAGATACTGTCAGACTGAATCTTAACCATGTGGCTGCTAAATAATTTTCCTACTCCACCATCCCTTTATAAGTCAACCTTCAGCATCCTGCTGTAAACAAGACTTCCTCTCTCCCTCATTCTTTTCTTTTTTTCTTCCTTTCTTCCTCTCTCTTTCTGTGCTTCAGATATTCAGTTCAGTTGCTCAGTCATGTCCTACTCTTTGTGACCTCATGGACTGCTCAAACTCATGTCCATCGAGTTGGTGATGCCATCCAACCATCTCATCCTCTGTTGTCCCCTTCTTCTCTTGCCCTCAATCTTTCCCAGCATCAGGGTCTTTTCTAATGAATCAGTTCTTTGCATCAGGTTGCAAAAGTACTGGAGCTTCAGCTTCAGAATCAATCCTTGCAATGAGTATTGAGAACTGATTTCTTTTAGGATGGACTGGTTGGATCTCCTTGTAGTCCAAGCGACTCTCAAGAGTCTTCTCCAACACCATAGTTCAAGACCATCAATTCTTCGGCCCTCAGCTTTCTTTACAGTCCAACTCTTACATCCATAATGACTACTGGAAAAACCATAGCTTTGACTATATGAACCTTTGTCAGTAAAGTAATGTCTCTGCTTTTTAATATGCTGTCTAGGTATGTCATAGGTTTTTTTCCAAGGAGCAGGCAGTTTTTAATACCTTCAAGTATTATGCTCCTGATTTTTTTTTTTTTTTTTTCAAAATAGGTTATAACTCTTTACTGTACTTAATTACTTTGGTGCTCTATATGAATCTGCCCGCAGTACAGGAGATGTAGGAGAGGCAGGTTGGATCCTGGGTTGGAGAGATTCCCTGGCAACCCACTCCAGTATTCCTGCCTGGAAAATCCCATGGACAGGGGAGTCTAGTGTGTTATAGTCCAAAGGGTCACAAATAGACAGACAAGACTGATCAACTAAGCACATACACATAGTCCATATTAGGACAATTAGCACTCCTTCAATTGGGCCTTGTGTCCTAGGACAGACCCCAACTTTTTTTAACTTGTGAAACAAAACAAAATGTTTCAAGTTTATTTTGCACCTACCCTGCCACAGACCTGAAACTACCCATTTCTGTAAGGTGACCTGGTTGCTTTTAGTGGGAAACAGAGACCAAGCTCTGGGCATTAGGTGTGCTCTTTGATACTAGAGTGTCCTTACTTCTTGACTCTTTCAGAGACAAAACCAATAAGTAAATGTACGTATTTATGTATACATATGAATATGCATACACACATGCCTTCATATATTTCTGTGCACATAAGCATGCATACACACATACATAAACACATTTTTGAAAACACAAGTTCACAGTCACACTGATACTTTCAACTCCAGTCCATTCCCATAAGGTTCTTTCTTGCCTTCTCGTTTCCCCATATATACATGTCCTTTCTTCCATAGTGAGAATCCTGGCTTCCAAAAATATTAATATATCACTAAATTGCTCAATCCTGTAACACATCTAAAATGGTGTCAGAATTGCTTTGTCCATATCTCCAATGCATAAAAGTGAACAGTGAAGTTGCTCAGTCGTGTTCAACTCTTACTGACCACATGGACTACAGCCTACCAGGCTCCTCCGTCCATGGGATTTTCCAGACAAGAGCACTGGAGTGGGGTGCCATTGCCTTCTCCCTATCACTATGGTAAATAAACCTAATGTTCTATATTTGACTTATTTCACTTTCATGTTGTCTATATTTATTCTTGTTGTCACAAATGATAGAATTTCCATCCTTTTTAAGGCTGAATAATATAAATATAGAATACATTTTCTTTATTCATCTATTAGTGAACATTTCAATTGCTTCCATGTGTCGACTATTGTGGATAATACTGCAGTGAATACAGGGGGTGGGGGGGCGGTGTGTGCAGATTTCTCTTAGAGATCCTGATTGCGTTGGATATACACCCAGAAATGGGATTGCAGCATCATCTTTAAGTTCTAGTTTTAGTATTCTGAGAAAATTCCACATTGTTTTCTATGTGCTCTGCTGCGCTCAGTCGCTCAGTCATGTCTGACTCTTTGCGACCCCATGGACTGTAGCCCGCCAGGCTCCTCTGTCCAAGGGATTCTCCAAGCAAGAATACTGGAGTGGGTTGTCATTTCCTCCTCCAGGGTATCCTCCCAGCCCAGGGACTGAACCCAGGTTTCCCACTTTGCAGGTGGATTCTTTACCAGCTGAGCTACCAGGGAAGCCCTGCTTTCCATAGACCTGCACGAGTTTCCATGCACATCAACAGTATCCAAGGGCTCCCTTTTCTCCACATTCCTGTCAGCAGTTGTTTTCTTTTGTCTTTCTGATATTAACCATTCTAACAGTGGTTACTTCATATCTTACTGTGGTTTTGATTCGCATTTCTCTGATGATTAGTGATGCTGAGCCCTTGTTCGTATACCTGTTGGCCCTTGGTACATCTTCTTTGGAGAATTATATTTATTTTCTTTACCTGTTTTTAAATGAGTTATGGGGGGTTGTGTGTTTTTGTTTGTTTTGTTGCTATTGAGTCACAGGAGCTTCTTATATATTTTGGATATTAAAACTATGCTATATAAGAATTTGCCTGCCAGTGCAAGAGGCGCAAGAGATGCAGGTTTGATCTCTGAGACTGAAGATTCCCTGGAGAACAAAACATCAAGCCACTCCAGTATTCTTGCCTGGAAAATTCCATGGACAGAAGAGCCTGGTGAGCTATGGTCATTGGGGTTGCAAAGAGTCAGACATGACTGAGCACACACACAGCAAGCCTTTCACTACACTCAGGTTATAGGAGAATTTACCTCTGTTTCCTTCTAGTATGTGTATAGGCTTATATTTTTTTAGCACTTAGATACCGTATCTACTGGGAATTAATTTTTATGTATGGTTTGAGGAATAGATCTAATTTTATCTTTTTCCAAATGACTAACCAATTCTCTCAACATCATTTGTTAAAGAGATTATTGTTATACCTATGATCTGAGATACCTGTTTGCATGTTTTTCTTAACTATGTATGCAGTTCCAGTATTTTTTCTATTCTTGAGCCTTGCCACTCTATTTTAATTGTGTAGGAATTGTGTTACATTTCAATATCTGATAAGTTTAGTCCTCCCCTAACCTCCTCCACCCACTCAGCTCTTCCTTGTCAGTGTTTTCCTAGCTATTTTTTCGTGTGTGTTTTTTTTTTTTTTCCTAACTCATCTGGTTCCATTAAGAAGCTCCTTAGGATTTTATTGGGATTGCATTACGCTTATAAACTAACTTAGGGAGAACTGACATCTGGATAACATTGAGACATCTGAACCGAAAACAAGGGATGTTGTTCTTTCTGTTTGGTTATTCGCAGGACACATTGCTCCCTGTTATTTCCTTCTTTTCCTTCACAGACTCATCTCTCAGAGGTACCATGCCTTTCTACATAGCAGCGTCTCTCCCGCAAATAATGTTTCTTTGAGGCTGTCCTTTCTGGTCCCACCCACTTCCAAGCTCCTTTTCCATAGCAGTGCCATGACTCTCCAGCTCCTGACTGGTGTTGAGTAATTTTGTACTTATAATTTCACCTCCACTTTCTGAGGAGCATTTCGTCTATACTTCTTGTAAGCCCTCTATCCCTCCTGCTCTTTTTCACACCTCTTTCCAGTCTCCCTTCTCCATCCACAAGCTCTTGGAAACACAGTGTGAGCAGAGGAGCCCCAGTGGAATTTATTTATTTGGCTGTGCTGGGTGGTAACACAAGTGTTCTGCATTGCGGTGTGCGGGCTTCTGTAGTTGTGGCGCAAGGGATTAGTTGCCCCGTAGCATGTGCGGTCTTAGTTCCCTGACCAGAGATCGAACTTGTGTTCCCTACATTGGAAGGTGGATTCTCCACCACTGGACCACCAGGCAAGTCTTCATCACTGGAACTTGTTGCTGTCTTTATCTACCCTCTGGTGATTTATGGGCTTCCCTGGTGGTTCAGATAGTAAAGAGCCCTCCTGCAGTGGAGGAGACCTGGGTTCAATCCCTGGGCCAGAAACATCCCCTGGAGAAGGGCATGGCAACCCACTCCAGTATTCTTGCCTGGAGAGTCCCATGAACAGAGGAGCCTGGCGGGCTAAAGTCCATGGGGTCCCAAAGAGTCGGACAGGACTGAGCGAGTCATCTCACTCTCAGATGATGTAAATGTTGCTGCGTTCTCTGTCTTCTGGCAGTGCTGAAAGCGTGAGTTCCTTTTTGTCTCCTTTGTTTGCCTTCTGGGTTTCAGGGTTGTTTGGGGAGGGAGGCCAAGGTTCAGAACCCTCCCATCATTGTTCCCCCAACCCTGAACACTATTTTAACAGGCTTGATATCAAGGCAAAACCAGAGGTAAATTTCAATCAAAATTATCTCCCCCACCAATCCCAGAGAAGGACTTCAGGACTTATGTTCACAGACTATGAAGTTAAGAGAGGGTGCAATTTCAACTGATGAAGTTCTGTGCCTCTGCACAAAAGGGGCTTGTTCAGGGAAATTTCTAAAGTCAAAGTTAAGGAATTCAGTTAGCTCATGTTTGGTTGATTATGAGGAGAGGCTTTCAGGAGTAAGTGTAGGTAAAACTATAAATCATAGACTTGAAGTGAATCTGGATTTGACTTAATTTGATTGCCATCCCTGGGGTTTTTCCCCACTACAGTAACTGAGGCACTCTAAGTTAGGTTGTGGGGCTTTCCTAGTGGTTCAGTGGTAAAGAATCCAGTGGTAAAGGAGATGGGGGTTTGATCCCTGGGTTGGGAAGATCCCCTGGAGAAGGAAATGCAACCCACTTCAGTATTCTTGCCTGGGAAATCCCGTGGACAGAGGAGCCTGGGGGGCTACAGTCCCTAGGGTCGCAAAAGAGTCAGACATGACTGAGTGACTGAACAACGAGATGTTAGATTGTGTCTAGAATGATTCACAAATCAATGGCACCACAAATAGCTCCCAACCCTCACCCCATCTGTCCTGCTATTTGGCAATGAAAAAGTACATGACCTGTGAAACTGAGTGGGCACCTATTTGGGAGACACCAATAATAAACTGTGGAAATTTCTGAGACAGATGGGAATACCAGACCATCTGACCTGCCTCTTGAGAAATCTGTATGCAGGCCAGGAAGCAACAGTTAGAACTGGACATGGAACAACAGACTGGTTCCAAATAGGAAAAGGAGTCCGTCAAGGCTGTATATTGTCACCCTGCTTATTTAACTTCTATGCAGAGTACATCATGAGAAAAGCTGGACTGGAAGAAACACAAGCTGGAATCAGGATTGCCGGGAGAAATATCAATAACCTCAGATATGCAGATGACACCAGGCTTATGGAAGAAAGCGAAGAAGAACTAAAAAGCCTCTTGATGAATGTGAATTGTATGGATGTGAGAGTTGGACTGTGAAGAAGGCTGAGCACCAAAGAATTGATGATTTTGAACTGTGGTGTTGGAGAAGACTCTTGAGAGTCCCTTGGACTGCAAGGAGATCCAACCAGTCCATTCTGAAGGAGATCAACCTTGGGATTTCTTTGGAAGGAATGATGCTAAAGCTGAAACTCCAGTACTTTGGTCACCTTATGCGAAGAGTTGTCTCATTGGAAAAGACTTTGATGCTGGGAGGGATTGGGGCAGGAAAAGAAGGGGACAACAGAGGATGAGATGGCTGGATGGCATCACTGACTCGATGGACATGAATCTGAGTGAACTCTGGGAGTTGGTGATGGACAGGGAGGCCTGGCGTGTTACGATTCATGGGGTCACAAAGAGTCAGACACGACTGAGCGACTGAACCGAACTGAATAATAACATGAGAGTATGGTTCACTGTGACCTCTAAACTCTGAGATATACACACTGGGAACAACTTCATTGTTTTCTCTCTGGTGTTTTCAGTCTTGCTCTGTTGGTGTGTCCTTCCCTACCCATTGAAGACACCTTAGGCAGATTCATATAGTTTTCTTGACGCTTTGGCTCATTTTTAGAGAAGATTCACTGTTAGGTGATTATGAATCTAGGTAGATGGAAAGCTTTATTCTTACCTTCACCACAAAGCTCCTCCCCACCCCCAGCTCAGGGTCCTCCAGTGGGAAAGGGAGTCATGGTCTGCTCCATCCCTCCTCTCCTGCCCTTTCCTTCTCCTCCTCTCTCCAGGACAGTGAAAGGGGAAAACTGAGTGGAAAAAGGTGCCTGATGCTGTAATCCACCTGCCCCCTCTCTGTGATTGGTTCCCCAGAGCTGGGACTTCTTTGGGGAGTGGCTCAGCGGCCATCTGAAGCCCCATAGAGGTGAGCTTTTGAAAATTCTCCTGCTTTTGTTCTGATGTTATTCCCACAGCCTCCTGGTGGTGACTCAGTAGGCTGCCCTGTTGGGTGGTGCTTCCAAAATGCGTGGCTTGGCCAGCACGTGTAGTATCCTTGTATTCAGGGTGGTCATGAATGATCGTCATCACACAGGGTCCCAACAGGGCCCTCTCTCCCTAGCTCTTATTCTGCACTGCTCCAGCCAGTCTCTCATCTTCCAAGTTCTCCGGGAGAGAAACAGGAGACATGTCTGTTGTTGCCTATGACTTCCTAATGAACCCACCCAATTCTAAGAAACACACACCCAGCCCTCCCAGGAGCCACCCTTCTTGTTTCACTCAGCATGCAGGGCATTGGTTCTGATGGGTAATAAGATGTTGGTCTCTCCCTCCTAAAATATGCATAGTTTCTTCTGATACCTATTCCTGGAGCTTCCTTTTCCACTCTTTCAAGAGTGCTTCCCTCTCTCCTGGAAGAAAAATCCACAGCAATCTCCTCCCTGGTTGGCAAATCTTGTTTGGCTCATCCCATTCAATGAACTCATTTATTCACACATATCTATGTGTGTATGCAGATATTCTTTGAATGTATGTATGGTGTATAGATATATGACATATATATATATTTTGCATATTGCACACAGAGTACATATATCATGCTAGACACTCAGTTTCATCCCTAGACTGGCTCTTCGGTCTTTTAATAAGTCCAGAAGGAATGTGTTAAGCACTTGACTTTGGAACAAAAGGGGCTTTCTCACTCTTTGTTTGAAGCTTCAGCCAGAATCCTGAACCAAAGGGAATGGTGTCAACCATATTCTGTTACAAACACTTTCTACCATTTTTGATCAACTCTTACATGCAAATCCCTATTTCAAAAGCTTGAACTAATTTTCATATTGTTCCTGTAAGGTTTTTATTTACCTCCTTTTAGAGTAGGGTACTGGGATTCAGAGAAGCCAAACATCTTGCCCAGGATCACGCATCTGGTGAGGCCAAACCTGGAGCGCCATCTGATTACAGAGCCTGGGTTCTGTACTTCATCACAGCATCAGATGGTTCGATAGCATCAAATGGGTCTGCTAAACGGAAACAGACTTCATTTTCCTGAAAGTGCTGATTAAAAAGTTCAGTTGGGACATTATGTTTGTTATCATGAATCCTGGTATGGATAACACCAGGTTCCCTGGAAACCATGAAGATATTATCTACGTCCCATTTACAGATGAAATACCAAATAAAGACTGCAGACGACTACCCCTCAGGGAGGAAAGTCAGCCAACCCATCATTAGGGACCTGTTCAAATTTCTGGCTTCTCAGTGAATGCTGATTTTTGACAGAAAGCTACTTGTGCGTATGGCATGTTCTGTGTGCAAGGCTCTGTGAGAAAAAGTGAATGTGTGTGTCATTCAAAGAGCAGAGCCGGTCTCACCATTGCTTCTATATGCTGACATGAAGATACTATTCTACTGGCCTTAAGTGGAATCATTTTAAACAAACAGTTATACTTACAGTAGGGGAGAAAAGGAATCTGACTCTGAATTTGTTAATTGTTCTACCCTTTTGTGGAGATAAGCCAATGTTTGGTCTTTCACCGAAATAGACGTTTAGCTAAAAAGCATTGGTCAGAAAGATCCATTTCCCCTGTTATTTTAACTCCCTCTCTCCTAACTGTACCACCCCTCACTGACCTTCCAGCACATTCCCAGCTTTCATGAGCTTTGTACTTCAGTTATTAAATTACAAAAGAAATGGAGCAAAAGGACTGAAATCTATTTCTCAGAAATACAGCTGTGCTCGCAACGGGCGCTGCGTGTGAAGTATGTCTCTGAACCCCCTTCTCCTCATCACATTTCAGCAAATAAATCTGACTCTCTGTGGAACAATTTTGGTGTTAGCACAAAGTAATTCAAAACAGTGGGGGGCAGGGGGGACGCATAATTATGACCAGCAGAAGACGCATTTGCAAAAGCTGCGCGTGAAATGATTTAGTTAGGAAAAAAGGCTCTGCCTGGAGCCCAGAAAATCCTTGTTTCCCCCTAAATTATGAAGCTTCATTCTATTCTATACTGATTTACATGTTAATTCCATAAAACTACTTTTGTCTAAAATCATTCTGTTTGTCCTCTTTGGTGATCATGTGTTAGGATTCATCCATTTATATCTTCATTCTCTGGACAGAACAAGAGCCCGTCTCTGTTCTGGTGGCCATGTAAGGGAGGTCATTAGAGTCCGATTTGACATGTGGAGGGAGGCGATACTGCAAAGTGAGTGTCATCAGGGAGGACCACGTGTCCCAGGAGGCTTGGCCATGGGAAGCTTCCTGGGCAAGGTTATGGCTGAGCTGAGCCTCAGAAGAGAGGCCAGGGAAAGGGTATCCTGGGTGGAAGCGGTGGTGTGACCAAGGATGTGAAAGGCAGAATCAAGAAGGATGAGGAAGGCATGTGTCTTCCTCATCTCAGGCTGTCATAATACAACACCACATACTAGGTGGCTTAAACAACAGCAGTGTGTTTGTCCACAGTTGTGGATGCTGGATATTCATAACCAAGGTGCCATCAGGGTTGGTATCTGATGAGGACTCTTACCTTGTATTGCAGACAGTTGCCTTCCTACTGCCTCTCACAAGGACCCTCCTCTGTGTTCCTGTGGAGGGACAGAGGGAAGAAGGGACAGAGAGACAGAGACAGAAATGACTCTTCCTCCTCTTATAAGGACACTCATCCCCTCATGAGGGTCTCACCCTTATGACCTCATGTCATTCTAATTACATCATGAAAGTTCCATCTCAAAAGCCATCACACTAAGGGTTAGTGCTTCAACAATATGAATTTTGGGAGACACGGTTCAGCCAAAAGTGGTGTGTGTATTAGTTAAGATATTCCCGAGAAGCAGAACTATATATGTATGAAAGGGAAGAAATAGGATTGGCTAACAGTTTGGAGGGGGGTGGGGGTTGGCAAGTCCAAAAATCTGTGGGACAACCTAGCAGGCAGGAAATTCAGATAAGAGTTGATGTTACAGTCTTGAGTCTGAATTCCACACAGCAGGCCAGGTAGGCTGGATACCTGGACAGGGCTTCTATATTGTTGTCTTGAGGCCAAATTCGTTCTCATTCCAATTTCCTTCTTTTTCTGAAAGCATCAGTCTCTGCCCTTAAGTTCTTCAACTGATTGTATAAAGCCCAAACACATTATGGAGAACATTACTCAAGTCTACGAATGGAAATGTTAAGAACATCTAAAAAAACCTCCATGGCAACATTTAGACTAGCGTTTGACCAAACAACTGGATCCCACAGCCTAGCCAAATTGACACATAAAGCCTCACGGTGGGTGATGCATCAAGGAAAAGTGAATATGATGAACCAGCAGTCTTGGGCTGGATTCCAATGAAGCTGGACTGTGCTAATGAGCTACCAATGCCCTGCAGACCTGGGCTCATAAACACAGATGTCTAAGGGGACCAGGCAGGGAAGACGTACAAGAGACTTGAGACCCACTTATATTCTTACACTTCATATATATTAAACACACGAGAACATTCTTTTTTATAAAGGTGTTCTCCCAGTTGCTTTTTCAACAGAGCCCTTTTGATCTATTTTTTCCCTATTTTGGATAGGACATGAATACACAAGAGTATGTCTCCACTATGCTCCAAATAATGGTACAAGCAGGGATTGTGTGTGTGTATGCTAAGTTGTTTCATTTGTGTCTGACTCTGTGCAACCCCATGGACCATAGCCCCCCAGGTTCCTCTGTCCATGGGATTCTCCAGGCAAGAATACTGGAGTGGGTTGCTATATGCTCCTCCAGATGATCTTCCCGACCCAGGGATTGAACCCACATCGCTTATGTTTCTTGCACTGTAGGGTGGGTTCATTACCAGTAGTGCCACCTGGGAGGCACACAAGCAGGGATTTTAAAAAATGGCAATGTCCCTGCTGTTGTTGAAGTAATAATAGCAGAGGACACTCAATTAATTGGAACTCAATTGATTTTTTAAAGGAAGCAGCTGATCCACTGGCTCACCTCATGGTGCTCTATGGACGTGTGGCTCGAGTGTGGCCAGATGTTCTACTGTTTTGACATCTCCCAGTTTGAAATATCAGTTCCACATCTTTAAATCTGTGAATCCAAATTCATCTGCTGGCAAGACTAAGTCATCTGCTCTGAGGCATGGGGACTACTTACAAGTTTTAGGCAGGACAATTTTCCCTTAAGTCAATTCATTACCTATCACTGCACAACAAACAGTTCCTCAAATTAGTGGCTCAAAACAGCAAGCGTTTATTGTCTCACAGTCTCTATGGGTCAGGAATAGGGGAACAGCTTACTTGGATGCTCCTGGCACAGGGATTTTCATGAGTTGTTAGTCAAGATGTCAGCTAAGGGCTCAACTGAGGATGGAATCCACTTCCAAACCCACCATGAGCTGTTGGCAGGAAGCCTCAGTCCTCACTGTGTGGACCACTCTATAGAGCTGCTGAGCATCACCAGGACATGCCTGTTGCCCTCCCCAGAGCAACTGATGAGAGAACTGAAGATGAAGTCACAGCACCTTTTGTAATCTGACCTCAGAAGTAAAATCCCATCAAGTCTGCCATCTTCTATTGGCCACCCAGACCACCCCTGGAGCAGCGTGGGAGAGACTGCACAGGGTGTGAGTAACACGATGTGTGAGTCATTGGTGGCCATCTTTAAGTACAGCTGCCACATTAAATACTGGGCTAGCATCTATGTAGAAGGTAGATTTGAGGTGGGGACCTTTTAGGAGAATATTGAATCAGTAGAATGCTGATGAGGGGAGGGGATATTGCAATTAGAAAAAAGAAAGAGAAAATCATTGAAACCCTGTGACTGAGTCAATAATTCATTTTTAATCAAAAACAAAGTCTGATGATGGGAAATTCGGGGAGAATTTTTCTGTCCTAATAAAAAAACTGAAGAATGAAAATGCTCCCATTTCTCTGGCTTCTCCATGAAGTTTTCTGCCTTTGAATGTAACTGTGTGGGAATACGATGCATGGAGCTGCTACAGCTGTTTTGTGACAGTGAAGGGACAGTCATTATGTTTGATGTGGTTGAGTGGGAATATGGGCAGATTCTGAGTGATATTGCTGAGTCATTAGTCAGTCATAGATCTTGTTATGTTAACAATAAATATCTTAAGAATTTAAGTCACCATGAGTCGGCCATTCTGTTACGTGCTGCTAAAAGCATTCCTGGCATACAAGAGGAGAGAAAAGCATTGCCAGCATTTTTTGGTTTAATTAATTGATTGGTTTATGGCTAGATGAAATAAAAACTATGCAAAATTTTGCTTCATAAATAGTGTAGTTGATGGTGATGTTAGATAAAATGAACAAGATAAGAGGGAGCAGGGTCTAGTCTACTGAAATTGACCTGCTTGTGGGACATGCACATGAGAAAGACCAGCAGGTGATGGTTAAAGGAGAGGCCTGTCTTCATATTCCCGTGTCCATCATGATGCTTACCACATTGTGAGGAAGTCAACAAATGAACGAAGGGAAGGATGCAGAAAGCTTAAAACTGAGTAACAGATATGGGACTAAATAACAAAGATTGCTTTGTGACAAAACTTCAATGTAGATGGTTTGTGACAGATTCTAGTGAAGCTTTTAATCAGTGTGTGAAAGTTAGACTGTACAAAAAGAGAGCTATCACTGTATATGAAACTGCATTGTTTTAAAAGGATCTGCATTTTCTGTTCTCTATGTGTATTTCTTTGAATGGTAAGTTACCTTTGAAGACAGCAGCATCTTCATCTTTTTTTTTTTTTTGCAGAAAAAAACTATGTTGGAGAGATGAAAATTAAGTGAGCAAAATTGAATCTGCCATGTGGCACAGCATCACAAGGATTCTTATTTGAGAACCTAAAGGAAGTGACAGTCTGCACCCAGGCAGGGTCTGTCATCCGTATTACACGCTTGCTCTCATTTGAGTTGAGTAGTAGCCTGAAAGCCTCAAAGTGCCTGTTGGTCAGTTAATTTCATTTGAAGAATATTCTACGGGATTGTCTTTTTCCCCCCTTTAGACTTTGAAGTTTATTCCCATTTTCTAGGCTACCCTCAAATGATGACATATCCTAGTAGGTGCTTGCACTATAAAGACAGAATATTTACGGCTGAGTCCTTTCTGTTCGCTCACTTTCCGTAGACACTAGAGACAGAGTGTCATATGGAGCTCATCTGACCGAGCTCAGCCAGCAGCTCTGGGTGGAAGCAGCCCCAGGCAGAGTCACGTGTCTGTAATGAGAAGCAGGGAGTAAATAGTGTGGTCTAGACCAGTGAGTGTCACGGGGAGTCTCGGTGAGGTCTTCATGGCTCTGGTACAGTAGCTAATCTGAGTTATTTTGCATCACTGCCCCCCAACAATCAGTGCCCTGGTTATAGAACATTGCACAGTGCCAAAACCCGGGGATAGCTGGGCTGAGAGTTCCAAGGTGGCTGTTGGAGCATCGCTTAGCCCTTATAAGTGGTCACTTCAGGTGGGCGGGCTCTCTGGTCATCTAAGCCTGTTCAGGATGTGGAAACGTTGGTGAGGCTGTCAGGATCCTGAGGGAGGAGGACCAGACATGCCCCACCCTAGCATCCTCTGGGGGTCTGGTAGCTCAACCTGGGATTTGGGGTACAATTAGGAGCTCTTGCTCTTCTTCTCGAACTCCTGCTTCCTCCTCTCCCCAACTCTACCACCAGGTGAGGGGCTCCTTCCCTAGTCTTTTCTCTTTTTTAAATTATTTATTTCTTTGGCTCCATCGGGTCTTAGTTGCAGCACATGGACCTTTTGCTGTGGCACATGGACTCTCTCTGGTTGTGGCAGGCAGCCTTAGTTGCTCTGTGTCAAGTGGAATCTTAGTTCCCTGACCAGGGAACGAGCCCGAGTCTCCTGAATTAGAAGGTAGATTCTTAACCATCGTGAGGCAGGAGATAGATGGGGCCTGGGCTGAACAGTTTCCTGCTGAGGAGAGAAACTCCATAAGCAGGATGATGGTAGAAGCTAGGCCCTGTCCAGATAAGAGATAAAAGATCACATATTCCTCATTCTCCAAGTTAAAGAGACCTCCCTGACTACACATGTGCAGAAAGGCTCCTTGGAGCTCAAAAAGGGAGGAAGTGTCACCCCACTGTAAGTGATGTCAACTACTCATAAGCCTCTTTGCTAGAATCCATCTTGGCTAAGAAAGGAGAACACACACGTGGGAGGATTCTGAAATAAACCAAATACAGACTCAGAATCAGGCAAGTCAAAATGATTGGTCAAAGGACTCCTGGAAGAAATGCCCCATAAAAGTAATTCAAACTGCCACGTAGGTGTGACTCAACGACTCTGAGTCTGCCTGTGTGTCTATCCCACACACTGGACTCTTTTCCCTCCTAATAAACACTTGACTTGCTTCACTACTTTCCATCTTTTTGGGAATTCTTTTCTGCAAAACCAAGAAGCCAGAGCCTGATTACTGGATCACTAGGATCAGGTATCCTCACTCCCGGGACTCAACCTCAGGCTCTGGCCAGGAACTGAAGCCCTGCTTCAAGTCTCTGCAGGCCGAGGCCACCTGAGATCAACCGGACCACCAGGGAAGTGTCTCATTCCCTAGTCCTGAGGATACCCTTCTCTCAAGGATTTGAATATTTTGTCTCTCTTGGAGACAGACAAAGAGAATTCTTTGAAATTCTCTCTCAGTTTCAGAGCAGCTGTAAAGGTCTTGGCGTCCTTCTGTCCTTTACCCTGTCAGCCCCCACCCTGGAGGCAATAAAGAAGCCAAGTAACTCATAAGGACCTTGCATGGGAAGACTTGGGGAAAGAGAGAAATTTAAGTGAAGGAAAACACCCCCACACGAGAAAAACAGCATCATTTATTGTCTCAAAATATCCCTTTAATATCAGGGTGTGCCTTCACCAGTCCTGCTCAAGGAGGTTCAAATTTTCACTGCCTTATTCATAAACCAGAACTTGCCAAATCTGAAGCCCCCTCCCCACCAGAAGCCAGCATGTGGGACTAGCCTTGATGCTCCCTGCTGACTTCATCAGTAGCATGGTGAGTTCTTAGCACACAAATATCCTCTGAGCTCTATTTTTCTGCCTGCCCTCCTCAGCTACTCAAATATCCCTGAGTCTACAGGGCTGTACAACCCAACTTCTGTTTTGGTTTCCAGAAGGGGCACTAGTGGTAAAGAACCAACTTACCAATGCAGGAGACATGAGACGTGGGTTCAAGCCCTGGGTTGGGAAGATCCCCTGGAGAAGGACATGGCAACCCAGTTCAATATTCTTGCCTGGAGAATCCCATGGACAGAGGAGCCTGGCAGGTTACAATCCGCAGGGTCGCAAGAAGTCAGACATGCTAGGGCAGTAGGTCACCCAAGAGACCTAGGCTCTCCTGGACTCAGGACTAGGTTGACCAAAATGATGATTATGATTTGGGTTATATATGTTTAGATAAAATCAATAGGAACAGAATTTCAATTTCAGTTTACTTCTCTGAAGAAGAATGCCTTCTTTTCACTAAATAGTAATTAGAAAAGCAATGTGAGCATACTCACAGGAAATAATTCAAATTAAGCAAAAGAGCACAGTGTGAAAATCAAAAGTCATTCTCCATTCCCATCCCCCATCCTTTTGCTCTTCTAGCCGTTAGCCCCCAGGGCATTCTTAAATTTCTTGATGTTAGTCTATTAACATTCAATGCATGTAAAAACCTCTTTATACACAGGTATATATGCATTACAAACAATTTCCTCCAGTTTTCCTTGGGTAACTCTAGTTTGAAGCTCCATCCCCAAGAACACTTCTGTCTGTGCCAGCCTGCTCTGTCACTCAGTCTTGTCTCACTCTTTGTGACCCCAGGGACTGTAACCATCAGCTCCTCTGTCAGAATTCTTCAGGCAAGAATACTGGAGCAGACAGCCATTTCCTCCTCCAGAGGATCTCCCACCCAGGGATCAAACCCACATCTTCTGTGTCTCCTTCATTGGCAGATGGATTCTTTACAACTAAGCCGCCCAAGAACACATACACATTTCTCTAAGTTAAGGGGGAAAAAACTGTAGTTTTCTTCCCATCAAAAAGGAATGTCAAACTGGCCACTCGTAGATATTTGTCCTGTGCTTTGTCTTCTGCTATTATGAACAATCTGCAATGAATAAATTTGTAAGCACATTTGTGCACATGGATCTCTGGGATAAATTGCTGGAAGAGAATTGGCAATACCAGCAGATATGTCCATTGTACATTCTGACAGTTTAGAAGCATGCACAGATACACTGCACCAATTTACTTTCCTGTTAACAATGCATGAGAATGTCTGTTCAAACTCTCTTATCATCTCTGGGTATTATCAAACTTCTTCATCTCTGGCAGTCTGATAGAGGAAAATAATTATATTTGCGTTATTTTAGTCATAAATTAAGCTGAATATCAGTTCACATGTTGGCCTGAATAAACTGATCACAAACTAGCCACTTGCTTGATTTGTGTATGGGGGGCTTTCCAGGTGGCACTGAAGAAGGAATTCATGGGGTCTGGACTCCATCTTAGGCCTGTTCACGCTGATCATGCTCAGCCACCTTTCCAATGGACTCTGAACTCTGTGTTTAGTGCCTATGAAAAAACAACAGAAGGAGAAGATCCCCTCCAGACTGGGGAACCTTGAAGATCGTATCTAGGTTACTCATCACCTAAGAGAAAACATACACTATTCACCCCTTCCTCCAGACAGGCCATACATTTTTCTGTATCAATCGGAGTGTAACCTCAGGTTTATTGATTATTGGCTAATTGTTCGACTGTTTGAGCACATGAGCACATAGCACGTGAATGATGGGGTTATTGGGATTGTATTTTCCTTGGTTTATGTAAGTCTCAAGGAATTTGGAGTGGTGGGTTCAGACACGTACACATTGGGTATAAAAGATTTTCACAAATGCTGGTCGGGGTCCTTGGCTAAGAGGAGACTCTGCTTTGGGCCGACCGGTGTAATAAACTGTGCTCCACTATCTGCATTGTCCTTCTGAGTGAGTTTGTTTCCCAGAACGCATGGCTACAACAGCAGCAGTGCTAAAGAACCTGCTTGCCAATGCAGGAGACATAAGACATAAGGGCTCAACCCTTTAGTTGGGAAGAGCCCCTGGAGAAGGTCATGGCAACCCACTCCATTATTCTTGCCTGGAGAATCCCCATGGACAGAGGAGCCTGGAGGGCAACAGTCCATAGGGTCACAAAGAATTGGACACGACTGAAGCGACTTAGCATGCATGTATGTGTATGTGTGGATTAAATTTTCATACCATTTCCTCCCTCATCTATATGTTTCTGCCTCTTAAAAAGATCTATAGTTTGAGGATGATTTTATTGGATTTCTTCAACATGAATTGCCTTTTGCTGTTCTTTGAGGGTATTAACTATTTACATTTGAATACTTAAATCTCACTGTAGCTCATGAACAGTCAACCTGCAGCTCGTGGGATCTATTTCACTTACCAAATTAGATTTATAATATCTGAGTTTTGTTCTCAGTGGAACTGTTGCTGCAGGAAGTAAATAAAGAATATGGGTCAATAAAAGAAAAAAGGTACTCTAGGGAGGGGTAGCTTTTTGAGGGAAGAAATGGTGATACAGAAAATTGAGATGAACATAAAACGAAAAGCTAAGGAATTCTTAAGCTCATGGGGTCCAACATGAGGATGTGAATTCAAATTTCATCTGACGCTTTCTAGTTGTAGGGAGATTGCTACAGTTGTTTTTGTCCCATAATTTCTTCATCTGTCCATTAGAGTGTCAATTAATATTTCCTGCTTAATTGAAATAGAATGTGCATGCTAAGTCACTTGAGTCATGTCTGACTCTGCAACCCCATGGACTGTACCTCCCAGGCTCTTCTGTCCATGGGATTCTCCAGACAAGAATACTGAAGTGCTTGCTGTTTCCTTCTCCAGGTGATCTTCCCTGACCCAGGGATCAAACCCATATCTCTTATGTCTCCTGCATTGGCAGGCGGGTTCTTTACCACTAGCACCACCTGGGAAGCCCTAAATAGAACGTAGTACACTCAAAATTTTTCTAGACTAGGAATTCAGGGTAAATGACAGTTTATATGATTTTACCACAAACCAGCTTTACAAATTTGACCATTCTGAAATCAGTTTCCATTATTGTCAAGTTGAATCTCTCAGCCCTAAAATCTGAGATCATGTTCTTAGAGCATGAATTTGATCTAGTGGCTAAGACACTTCACCTTATAAGAATATGAATACATTTTCTTTCTAATAGTCAGTCATGCCTCATCACCTGCTCAATTGAGCAGCTGTGGGCACAGATGCCATGTCAGCCAGGCTCTGAGTCCTTACCTAGAAAATGATGGAATTGCCGAGTTTCCCAAAATCTTTTGGCTTTCATGTTCTAAGGACAGTTACATGGTTTCTTGGTGGCCACTTGGGCCACAGAAGTGACTTTCTTTGGGGCTTCTCAGGTGGCGCTAATGGTAAAGAACCCACCTGCCAGTGCAGGAGAACTAAGTGACTTGGGTTTGATCCTTGGGTTGGGAAGATCCCCTGGAGGAGGGCATGGCAACTTACTTCAGTGTTCTTGCCTGGAAAATCCCATGGAGAGGGGAGCCTGGCGAGCTACAGTCCATGAAGTCACAAGGAGTGGGACACAACTGAAGCAACTTAGCATTTAAGTTCACCCGGTGACTGGCCATCCTAGCTCACCAAGGACTGATCCACCTCATTCCTCATAGGTGCTTCTACTGAGCGGGATGAGCTTTTGTGTATCTATGGTTGGATCCCTTCTGCCTGGGTGTCCACCCTCTTGTCTCCATGTTATCCTTATTGCTTCCTGCAAATGGATGCCCTCATCCCTGCTCTACAACGTGAGGGCTGCAAACGTGAGTGCTGTCTGGAGTGACTGCCCTTCTATTGGATGCCCAGGTTGACCAGTCTGATGAGCTCCATGTCACTGCTCTAGACTTATTTATTCATTTTTTCCCCCTAGTCATCTCTTTGGAGGATGTTGGTCTGAAAATTGTTAGAGTCTATAATCCTAACTCCAGCACTTTGGCCACCTCATGTGAAGAGCTGACTCATTGGAAGAGACTCTGATGTTGGGAGGGATTGGGGGCAAAAGGAAAAGGGGACGACAGAGGATGAGATGGCTGGATGGCATCACCCACTCAATGGACGTGAGTTTGAGTGAACTCCTTGAAATGGTGATGGACAGGGAGGCCTGGAGTGCTGTGATTCACGGGGTTGCAAAGAGTTGGACACGACTGAGCGACTGAACTGAACTGAACTGAACTGAATGCCTCTACTGAACATTGTCACATGTAAAGCACCCCAGCCACAGAGCAGACATGGCCCCTGATGGGAAGCCGATGTCTCCTCCCTCTCCTCCCCTCCTCCCTACCCCTCTCCCTCCTCCCCTCTTCTCCCCCTCCTCTTTCTCCTCCTCCCCTCCCCCTTTTCTCCCTGCTTCCCTCCTCCCTCCCTCCTCCCCCTCCTCCCCTCCTCCTCTTCTTGACATTTTCTCCACCCAATAAAAACTGTCTTCTAGCTGCTGACAGAGAGGGGATACCTTTAATTCTGGTTTTATGAGTATTCTGGCATTAGAGAATCTCTATTTAACTTTCTTCTAAGGAGACCAATCCAGCCTCCAAGCCTATTGTGTATATAAGGCTAGAGACCATCTAGTGGGGTTTAGCTTTGTTTTTACTTTAAGGAGATGATATTAAAGAAGCTATTGCTTAACTGGCCCTTTTCAATCCTTCTCTTACTGTCCTCTCTTTTTCATCTGATTTTATTTTCCCCTCCTTTCTTGAAGCTTTCCTTTTCTCTTCCTTTTTTATGTCACTCTTGGCTCCTTTAGCTTTTCTCTGTTGTTTATTTTTCCCCTCTCTGACGCCTCCCTAACTTTTGTTGTCTCTCTTCCTCACTCCACCATCCCTTAAAAATGTGCCTTTCTCCAGTACTTCATCCTTCTCTCATCTCTTCTAGCTTGACAAGATCATTCTGGGTGCTCTCATCTAGGTCAAGTTTTTAAATGACCAGTTTAGGTCAATTCTCTATTTCCATGTAACAAATCACTCCTAAACATAGTGGCTTGAAGCAATAATTATTTATTTCATAGTTCTTCTGACTGGCAATTTAAGCTGGGCTCAGCTGGGTGAGCTTCTGTGTGCTTAACAGTTTCTACTTTATGAGTTTTTGTTTCCCAGAACCTACCACATGGTTTTTTAACCTAGGCACTATTGGCGTTTGGCCAGACAACTCTTTGTTCTGCATTGTAGGGTGTATAGTAGCATCTCTGTTCTCTACCTGTTTGATGCTGGTTGCAGACCCCCTCCTCTGTGCGACAACCACTAATCTCTCCAGACGTTGCAAGTGTTCCTTGGGGTTAGGTTGGGGGAATTGCCCTTGGTTGAGAAGCACTAACCTATCATAGTACCTGGAAGAGTGAGAGCAAGAAATATACACCAAGAAATTAGTGTATATTTAATAAGGAAATGCAGTTTTTTATTCCCACAGACAGAAAGCTGCTAGAAGTATTTGCAAAGACTTTTGATAGGTCCTTACCAGGAGGAGTGAAGAGGAACTAAAACACTAAGTGAAGAGGAACTAAAAACCCTCTTGATGAAAGTGAAAGTGGAGAGTGAAAAAGTTGGCTTAAAGCTCAACATTCAGAAAATGAAGATCATGGCATCTGGTCCCATCATTTCATGGGAAATAGATGGGGAAACAGTGGAAACAGTGTCAGACTTTATTTTTTGGGGCTCCAAAATCACTGCAGATGGTGATTGCGGCCATAAAATTAAAAGACGCTTACTCCTTGGAAGAAAAGTTATGACCAACCTAGATAGTATATTCAAAAGCAGAGGTATTACTTTGCCGACTAAGGTCCGTCTAGTCAAGGCTATGGTTTTTCCTGTGGTCATGTATGGATGTGAGAGTTGGACTGTGAAGAAGGCTGAGCTCCGAAGAATTGATGCTTTTGAACTGTGGTGTTGGAGAAGACTCTTGAGAGTCCCTTGGACTGCAAGGAGATCCAACCAGTCCATTCTAAAGGAGATCAGCCCTGGGATTTCTCTGGAAGGAATGATGCTAAAGCTGAAACTCCAGTACTTTGGCCACCTCATGTGAAGAGTTGACTCATTGGAAAAGTCTCTGATGCTGGGAGGGATTGGGGGCAGGAGGAGAAAGGGACGACGGAGGATGAGATGGCTGGATGGCATCATGGACTCAATGGACGTGAGTCTGAGTGAGGGAGGCCCGGTGTGCTGCGATTCATGGGATTGCAAAGAGTCGGACATAACTGAGCGACTGAACTGAACTGAACTACTGGGAGGAGTAAGTCAGCGTTTAAAGGAAAGAGAAAGGAAATAGTCTTGCAGCTAGCTGGGGGACTTGGAGAAAGTTTTCTTGAGACGGAACACTTAAATTTCATTTTGTTCTACATAAAGTGACCTTTAAGCAAGTTTTGTCCCCTGCAAGTCATGTTCATTTCATTCTAACAGAGACTTTAGTTATATTAAATTTTAAATCAGTCTGCTCTTAAAAAGACTCTCTTTAATTTTTTAGAAATGTTTTATCCTGAATGGAGCAATGTGCCTGCAAGAAAGAAGAGCTATTTGTGTAAGTTTGATTTGGGAAATGTTTAATAATCTTTCAAGACATTTGGAACATATGAAAGCCTGTTGTAATAAGAGTTGGAAAAGATTTTTTTCAATATATGAAGCAACAACTTTACAAAAGTATTTGGAGTTAATCCACATACAGGTTTTCTCCAAAATTAGTATTTGTCAAATTGTTGTTGGTTCTAATTTTCAGCATTTAAATTTCCTTCAGTTTATGTCTACTGATCATTGGTTTCTTGCTTCTCAGAGAAACAGACATCTTTTCCTTTTTTCATTGTACCAGGTTCTAAGCATAAGCAGTATTAATAAGATATTGAGGAGGACTTCTGAAACACCTAAAGTCACCCCATCACATTTATTTTTCTTGTCAGAAAAATAGTTTGCTCTATGCAATAACTCAAAGTTATTCAACCTCATCCCAGAAAAGTTGCTGTTCATCTTGCCAGACATACAAAGAGAAGGAATTTCAGTGAAAGAAAAAATCAGGGAAAAAAGAAACGAATACCGTTACAAGACTATCTAGGTGATACATATTGCAAACGAAGGAGTAACCTCTTTCAACAAGAATCGCATGTGCAGAAATATCATTTGTTTCTACCACTTCTACTTCCGAGAAATTTGTTGGCCAGTGTTGTTCTCCTGTATCAGAAATGCTGAATGGTCCCATAATTCCTTTGAGAAATGTGTGGTAATGCTGGTGCTTTCTGTATGTTATGAACTGAATTGTCCCCTCACTCACCCAGAATCCATGTGTTGATGTCGTAATCACCAGTGTTGCAGAATATGACTATATTTGGAAATGGGGTCTTTAAAGAGATAATTAAGTTAAAATGAGGTCACAGGGGTATGCCCTAATCCAACAGACTGGTGTCCTTACAAGAAGAAGAAATTAGGATACAGACATGCACTTTGCAAAGAGTCGGACATAACTGAGCGACTGAACTGAACTGAACTACTGGGAGGAGTAAGTCAGCGTTTAAAGGAAAGAGAAAGGAAATAGTCTTGCAGCTAGCTGGGGGACTTGGAGAAAGTTTTCTTGAGACGGAACACTTAAATTTCATTTTGTTCTACATAAAGTGACCTTTAAGCAAGTTTTGTCCCCTGCAAGTCATGTTCATTTCATTCTAACAGAGACTTTAGTTATATTAAATTTTAAATCAGTCTGCTCTTAAAAAGACTCTCTTTAATTTTTTAGAAATGTTTTATCCTGAATGGAGCAATGTGCCTGCAAGAAAGAAGAGCTATTTGTGTAAGTTTGATTTGGGAAATGTTTAATAATCTTTCAAGACATTTGGAACATATGAAAGCCTGTTGTAATAAGAGTTGGAAAAGATTTTTTTCAATATATGAAGCAACAACTTTACAAAAGTATTTGGAGTTAATCCACATACAGGTTTTCTCCAAAATTAGTATTTGTCAAATTGTTGTTGGTTCTAATTTTCAGCATTTAAATTTCCTTCAGTTTATGTCTACTGATCATTGGTTTCTTGCTTCTCAGAGAAACAGGCATCTTTTCCTTTTTTCATTGTACCAGGTTCTAAGCATAAGCAGTATTAATAAGATATTGAGGAGGACTTCTGAAACACCTAAAGTCACCCCATCACATTTATTTTTCTTGTCAGAAAAATAGTTTGCTCTATGCAATAACTCAAAGTTATTCAACCTCATCCCAGAAAAGTTGCTGTTCATCTTGCCAGACATACAAAGAGAAGGAATTTCAGTGAAAGAAAAAATCAGGGAAAAAAGAAACGAATACCGTTACAAGACTATCTAGGTGATACATATTGCAAACGAAGGAGTAACCTCTTTCAACAAGAATCGCATGTGCAGAAATATCATTTGTTTCTACCACTTCTACTTCCGAGAAATTTGTTGGCCAGTGTTGTTCTCCTATATCAGAAATGCTGAATGGTCCCATAATTCCTTTGAGAAATGTGTGGTAATGCTGGTGCTTTCTGTATGTTATGAACTGAATTGTCCCCTCACTCACCCAGAATCCATGTGTTGATGTCGTAATCACCAGTGTTGCAGAATATGACTATATTTGGAAATGGGGTCTTTAAAGAGATAATTAAGTTAAAATGAGGTCACAGGGGTATGCCCTAATCCAACAGACTGGTGTCCTTACAAGAAGAAGAAATTAGGATACAGACATGCACAGAGGGATAGCCGTGTGGAAACTTAAGGAGAATACACCTGTCTGCAGCCCAAGGAGGAGGCCCCAGGAGAAACCAGCCCAGCTGACATCTTCATCCTAAGCTTCTAGCCTCCAGAATTTTGAGAATATAAATTTATGTAGGTGAAGATGCGCAGTCTGCTGTACTGTTATAGTAGCCTTAGAAAACTGAACACACTATGTTCTAAGTCTCTTGTGCAGTTGTGTAATATAGATTCCTTATATTCCTGAGAATGACTCCCCAACAAACCCAGTTGGTCTTTTTCACTGCTTCCTGATCAATCATTCTTGTTTAAATAAGGGCAAAGATCAAGAAGATCATCTCCATGGAAGTGTATATATATATACATCTCCCTACATCTATGGCTAACCTGTAACTGAATTCTGCATCAGTTCAGTTCAGTTCAGTCGTTCAGTCGTGTCCGACTCTTTGCGACCCCATGAATCGCAGCACACCAGGCCTCCCTGTTCATCACCATCTCTCGGAGTTCACTCAGACTCACGTCCATCGAGTCCGTGATGCCATCCAACCATCTCATCCTCCGTCGTCCCCTTCTCCTCCTGCCCCCAATCCCTCCCAGCATCAGAGTCTTTTCCAATGAGTCAACTCTTCACATGAGGTGGCCAAAGTACTGGAGTTTCAGCTTTAGCATCATTCCATAAAAATCCCAATTTTCATCATCTGTTACGCTGGCCCTAGACATAGACACATACAATGAGTTTCTGGTCCGGAAACCTCATTTTTTCCAAAATTGTGAACTTGATGAATGATTTAATTTCAATGTTAGGAGACATAATCTGGATTCTGAATCAGAGTCATTTTTAAAATCCACTTACTCAGAATCTTGATGAGAAGACAGTAATGAAAAAGATGAGGGGAAATATTTCATTGAGTTGAGAATTTTATGAGTTAGTTTCACTTCCCTGGTGGCTCAGATGGTAAAGAATCTGCCTGCAATCCAGGAGACCCAGATTCAATCCCTGGGTCAGGAAGATGCCCTGGAGAATGAAATGGCAACCTACTCCAGTATTCTTGCCTGGAGAATTCCATGGACAGAGGAGCCTGGTGGGCTACAGTCCAAAGTCACAAAGAGTCAGACACGACGGAGAGACTAACACTGCAGCTTTCTTTGTTTCAGGCAGAGCAAAGCTCTGCTTTTCACACATTGGATTAGATTAAACTTTAGAATTTCTTTGTGGTTTAAAAGATGCTAAAATAATTTATCAGAGAAGTGATACACTATCTTTCTTGGAAGAATGATGAAGAAATAGGCTCAATTCTTTTCCATCACATATGCAAATTTGCAGTTCTCCCTTGGGTTGATGATGGCACAGAGACCCTGCTAACTTTATGCTGATAAAAGAAAAAAGTAAATTATTAATTCAAAGATATTATAGGTCTTTGACAAAGTCTTTGTAGAGGTCAAAGTAGTCAAGAATCGGAAACAGCATGTCACAATTAAAAGAATAGAGGCTTGAAGAGAGAAGACAGGGGAGGTGGCTAAGAAGCATCAGGGTTCCATCACGTTGCCCACAAATATGGCCAAACATCAGAGCACTTGGTTTTCCGATGAGTCATATAGGTCCACAGGGGTAGTATGTTTAGTGACAGACTTGTAGATGCTTGAAAATACAGTCCCAGAATCCCTGAGACGAACGATGTGAGCTTTGGTGATATTTAGAATCTATGGCTTTTGATGTGAATCTCTGTTATAATATTTGGTAGCGGCTCAAGGCATTTGGTACAAGTTACGAAACAGGATTATATCGTTTCAACTCATATAAATCTTCCCCAGAGGAACAAACCATCCTTAGAAGTCAGAAAGCTGCATGAGCTACATACTAATAGGAGCATGAAAGCTTTGGAGGGAACCGATTTGTTTCATGGATATTCAGCTTCATCACTTTGACTTTGGTTCATGGAGTTAATTACACCTCTGATTGGATTTACACTGCAGATCATTTAGTATGTTTACATGAACTAGCTGCTTCTAATCACTATGTTTATTCTATAGTTAGAGGGTGACTGTGAGAACAAGTTTATTTTTATGTGTCTTGGTCTATTCTCACTGACTTATGGTTTGCCTATATCATTTTCTTTTAAATAGCTTGTTGAGATCTAGCTGATATACAAGAGCTGTATATATTTAATGTTTACAATTTGATGAGTTTAGATATACGTGTATAGCCTTGACACCATCACCACAATCAAGGTAATAAACATATACATCACCTCCAAGAGTTTCCTCTCCCCTATTTTTTTTATAGCACTTCCCTGGTGATTCAGACAATAAAGAATCTGCCTGCAATGCAGGAGACCGGGGTTTAATCCCTGGGTCAGGAAGATCCCTTGAAAAAGGAAATGGCAACCCACTCGAGTATTCTTGGTTCTGCACCATCTTGAAACCCATGGACAGAGGAGCCTGACAGGCTACAGTCCATGGGATTGCTAAGAGTTGGACATGACTGAGCAACTAACCCTACAACTGCTATTTTTTTTTTTGGTGATAAGAATACTTAACATGAAATTACTCTCTTAAGCAACTTTTAAAGTCTAAAATACAGTATTGTTAACCACTGGCACTATGTTATATGTTAGAGCTCTAGAAATTACTCATCTTGTATACCTAAGAATTTACATCCAGGAGGAAAAACTTCCTCTTTTCCTCTCTCCCCTGTCCCTGGAAGTCACCATTTTACTTGCTGCTGCTCTGAACTGAATTATTTAAGTTGCTACCTATTAGTGGCTTCATGCAGTAATCTTCTTTCTGTATCTGAATCATCTCACTTAGCACAACATCCTCTGGGTTTATCCATGTTGTCTACTAAGACAGGATTCCCTTGTATTTAAATATTGAATAATATGCCATTGTAAGCATATATTCTCCATCCATTCTCTTTATCTATGCATTCCTGATGGACATTGGGTTGTTTCTATATCTTGGCTATTGTGAATAATGTTGCCTGAGTACAATCTATTCTTTTGTATTATACCACCTGACATTTGTCTTGAAATCCATCCAGCTGGGTGTTTCACACATGAGGTAAGCTTAGTTTTTAAATGGGAAATTCTCCCTTATTATAGAACTTGTTTTTTGTATAAAGAATAACAGGATGTCACTCCATTTTTCACTTTACCTTCTAAAATATGGACAGCTTCCCAGGTGGCTCAATGGTAAAGAATCCGCTTGCCAATGCAAGAGACACAGGAGAGCCAGGTTCCATCCTTGGGTCTGGAAGATGACCTGGAATAGGAAATGGCAACCCACTCCAGTGTTCTTGCCTGGAAAATTCTATGAACATAGGAGCCTGGCAGGCTATAGTCAATGAGGTTTTCAAGAGTCATACATGACTGAGCATACACACACACAAACACTCACAATAATATATGGAGGAATAGGGCAAATAATCTGGAACACAAACACCAAGAAAGGATATACACAAATTCATTTTCTTTGAAAACTTAAAACAAAAAATTACATTCTTTCAAGAAATCTGTGATGTCTGGCTGTATATGGTTTTTCCAGTAGTCATGTATGGATGTGAGAGTTGGACTGTGAAGAAGGCTGAGCACCAAAGAATTGATGCTGTATTGGAGAAGACTCTTGAGAGTCCCTTGGACTGCAAGGAGATACAACCAGTGCATTCTAGAAATCAGCCCTGGGGTTTCTTTGGAAGGAATGATGCTAAAGCTGAAACTCCAGTACTTTGGCCACCTCATGCGAAGAGTTGACTCATTGGAAAAGACTGATGCTGGGAGGGATTGGGGGCAGGAGGAGAAGGGGATGACAGAGGATGAGATGGCTGGATGGCATCAAGGACTCGATGGACGTGAGTCTGAGTGAACTCCGGGAGATGGTGATGGACAGGGAGGCCTGGTGTGCTGCGACTCATGGGGTTGCAAAGAGTCAGACATGACTGAACGACTGAACTGAACTGAACTGAAGTCACTTAACTCTGGTGTTCACAAGAATTATACTAACTACAGAGGATGGAGTTTCCAGAATATTCTGTGCCTTCATAGGTATAATTACGAAAAATTGGTTGTAATTAAAATAAAGTCTGCTGATTTTATTCTCAGGTGTGTTTGTATTTGTGAGAATATCCACCTCCTTCCTTTTATGCTTTCCTGCACATTTTTAAACTTTGAAAGTCAATGGAAAAACTTGTCTCAAGTTTACTAAAAGCAAGTCAAAATACTATAACTTTACAGAAAAGGAAACAATTTTTATACCACCAACTAAATAGATTAATCAGGACTTTAGGATTTCAATTTTGATGTCATATTGACAACATTTAAGGGTAGTATACATCTTATTTTATAATATTTCTGTAGCAATCAAAAAATATTAATTACTCATTTTAAAACTATTTGCACAAATTACCTAATTCAGGAAGATCCCTTGAAAAAGGAAATGGCAACCCACTCGAGTATTCTTGGTTCTGCACCATCTTGAAACCCATGGACAGAGGAGCCTGACAGGCTACAGTCCATGGGATTGCTAAGAGTTGGACATGACTGAGCAACTAACCCTACAACTGCTATTTTTTTTTTTGGTGATAAGAATACTTAACATGAAATTACTCTCTTAAGCAACTTTTAAAGTCTAAAATACAGTATTGTTAACCACTGGCACTATGTTATATGTTAGAGCTCTAGAAATTACTCATCTTGTATACCTAAGAATTTACATCCAGGAGGAAAAACTTCCTCTTTTCCTCTCTCCCCTGTCCCTGGAAGTCACCATTTTACTTGCTGCTGCTCTGAACTGAATTATTTAAGTTGCTACCTATTAGTGGCTTCATGCAGTAATCTTCTTTCTGTATCTGAATCATCTCACTTAGCACAACATCCTCTGGGTTTATCCATGTTGTCTACTAAGACAGGATTCCCTTGTATTTAAATATTGAATAATATGCCATTGTAAGCATATATTCTCCATCCATTCTCTTTATCTATGCATTCCTGATGGACATTGGGTTGTTTCTATATCTTGGCTATTGTGAATAATGTTGCCTGAGTACAATCTATTCTTTTGTATTATACCACCTGACATTTGTCTTGAAATCCATCCAGCTGGGTGTTTCACACATGAGGTAAGCTTAGTTTTTAAATGGGAAATTCTCCCTTATTATAGAACTTGTTTTTTGTATAAAGAATAACAGGATGTCACTCCATTTTTCACTTTACCTTCTAAAATATGGACAGCTTCCCAGGTGGCTCAATGGTAAAGAATCCGCTTGCCAATGCAAGAGACACAGGAGAGCCAGGTTCCATCCTTGGGTCTGGAAGATGACCTGGAATAGGAAATGGCAACCCACTCCAGTGTTCTTGCCTGGAAAATTCTATGAACATAGGAGCCTGGCAGGCTATAGTCAATGAGGTTTTCAAGAGTCATACATGACTGAGCATACACACACACAAACACTCACAATAATATATGGAGGAATAGGGCAAATAATCTGGAACACAAACACCAAGAAAGGATATACACAAATTCATTTTCTTTGAAAACTTAAAACAAAAAATTACATTCTTTCAAGAAATCTGTGATGTCTGGCTGTATATGGTTTTTCCAGTAGTCATGTATGGATGTGAGAGTTGGACTGTGAAGAAGGCTGAGCACCAAAGAATTGATGCTGTATTGGAGAAGACTCTTGAGAGTCCCTTGGACTGCAAGGAGATACAACCAGTGCATTCTAGAAATCAGCCCTGGGGTTTCTTTGGAAGGAATGATGCTAAAGCTGAAACTCCAGTACTTTGGCCACCTCATGCGAAGAGTTGACTCATTGGAAAAGACTGATGCTGGGAGGGATTGGGGGCAGGAGGAGAAGGGGATGACAGAGGATGAGATGGCTGGATGGCATCAAGGACTCGATGGACGTGAGTCTGAGTGAACTCCGGGAGATGGTGATGGACAGGGAGGCCTGGTGTGCTGCGACTCATGGGGTTGCAAAGAGTCAGACATGACTGAACGACTGAACTGAACTGAACTGAAGTCACTTAACTCTGGTGTTCACAAGAATTATACTAACTACAGAGGATGGAGTTTCCAGAATATTCTGTGCCTTCATAGGTATAATTACGAAAAATTGGTTGTAATTAAAATAAAGTCTGCTGATTTTATTCTCAGGTGTGTTTGTATTTGTGAGAATATCCACCTCCTTCCTTTTATGCTTTCCTGCACATTTTTAAACTTTGAAAGTCAATGGAAAAACTTGTCTCAAGTTTACTAAAAGCAAGTCAAAATACTATAACTTTACAGAAAAGGAAACAATTTTTATACCACCAACTAAATAGATTAATCAGGACTTTAGGATTTCAATTTTGATGTCATATTGACAACATTTAAGGGTAGTATACATCTTATTTTATAATATTTCTGTAGCAATCAAAAAATATTAATTACTCATTTTAAAACTATTGGCACAGACTACCTAAGCTATTTGTATGATTTTAAAATTCTTTCAAGATATTTTGAATCATGTTTTTCAAGTTTCCAGAAAAATTCTACTGGGATTTTGATTAGAATTCCATTGAAACCATTCACTAAGGAAAATGGATATATTAAAATATTCATCATGCTTTTATCTGATAACATGTTGCTCCTTTAGCTTTTTAAAAAATTTTATAAAGTAACATTATCTTTCCTTATGAGGTTATTTCTTGATGCTTTATGTTGGAATGTGCTAAGAACAAGCTGTCAAAATACTAAGATATATTTCTGGAGCAAAGGCTAAGACTAATTTTTGCCATCTTTATTGAGTTTTTCCTAATTCTGAGAGGTTTTAAAATTTATTTTTCTTGGACTTTTAAATCTCTTTTTTTGTGCTTGATAATTGTTGTTGTTCAGTCACTAAGTCATGTCACTAAGTCTTTGCAACCCAGTGAACGCAGCAGGCCAGGCTTCCTTGTCCTTCACTATCACTCTGAGTTTGCTGAAACTCCTGTGCATTGAGTCAGTGATGCCATCCAGCACTTGATAATATGTGCCATGCTTAGTGGCTCAGTTGTAGCTGACTCTTTGTGACCCACTTGATGATAAATTTACCTTATTCTTCCTCAGTCAGTTCAGTTCAGTTCAGTTCAGTCACTCAGTCATATCTGACTATTTGTGACCCCATGGATTGCAGCACACCAGGCTTCCCTGTCCAACACCAACTCCTGGAGCTTGCTCAAACTCAGGCCCATTGAGTTGGTAATGTCATCCAACCATCTCATCCTTTGTCATCCCCTTCTCCTCCTGCCTTCAATCTTTCCCAGCATCAGGATCTTTTCCAATGAGACAATTCTTTGCATCAGGTGGCCAAAGTATTGGAGTTTCAGCTTCAGCATCAGTCCTTCCAATGAATAGTCAGGATTGATTTCCTTTAGGAATGACTGGTTTGATCTCCTTGGTCCAGGGGACTCTCAAGAGTCTTCTCCAACACCACAGTTCAGAAGCATCAGTTCTTCTGCACTCAGCTTTCTTTATAATCCAACTCTCACATTCATACATGACTACTGGAAAAACCATAGCTTTGACTAGATGGACCTTTGTTGGCAAAGTAATGTCTCTGCTTTGCAATATGCTGTCTTGGTTGGTCATACATTTTCTTTCAAGGAGCAAGTGTCTTTTAATTTTATGACTGCAGTCACCATCTGCAGTGATTTTGGAGCCCAAGAAAACAAAGTCTGTCACTGTTCCCATAGTTTCACCATCTATTTGTCATGAAGTGATGGGAGCCGATGCCATGATCTTAGTATTTTGAATGTTGAGTTTTAAGCCAAGTTTTTCTCTTCTTCTTTCACTTTCATCAAGAGGCTCTTTAGTTCTTTTTCACTTTCTGCCATAAGGGTGGTGTCATCTGCATATTTGAGGTTATTGATATTTCTCCCGGGAGTCTTGATTCCAGCTTGTGCTTCATCCAGTTTGGCATTTTGCATGATAATTCAAGGGATTAGATCTGATAGACAAAGTGTTCGAAGAACCATGGACAGAGGTTCGTGACATTGTATAGGATACAGTGATCAAGACCATCCCCAAGAAAAAGAAATGCAGAAAGTCAAAATGGTTGTCTGAGGAGGCCTTACAAAAAGCTGAGAAAAGAAGAGAAGCCAAAGGCAAAGAAGAAAGGGAAAGATACACCTATCTGAATGCAGAGTTCCAAAGAATAGCGTGGAGAGATAAGAAAGCCTTCCTCAGTGATCAATACAAAGAAATAGAGGAAAACAATAGAATGGGAAAGACTAGAGATTTCTTCAAGAAAATTAGAGATACCAAGGAAACATTTCATGCAAAGATGGGCTCAATAAAGGACAGAAGTGTTATGGACCTAACAGAAGCAGAAGATATTAAGAAGAGGTGGCAAGATTATATAGAAGAACTGTACAAAAAAGATGTTCATGACCCAGACAACCATGATGGTGTGATCACTCACCCAGAGCCAGACATCCTGGAAGGCAAAGTCAAGTGGGCCTTAGGAAGCATCACTAAAACAAAGCTAGTGCAGGTGATGGAATTCCAGTTGAGCTATTTCAAATCCTTATTCTTCCTAATGGTTATATTTTGATGTTTGTTCCATATCTTATTGTGTAAATAAGGCTTTCAGAATTATATAGAATAATAACAGCAATGATTTTAACCAGAATGTGTTAAGTATTTTAATATTAAATATAGTAGTTGTTCTGGTTTTCCCTGATGGCTTGAATGGTAAAGAATTTGCCTGCAATCCAGGAGACCTAGGTTTGATTCTTGAGTCAGGAAGATTCCCTGGAGAAGGAAATGTCTACCCACTCCAGTATTCTTGCCTGGAGAATTCCATGGACGGAGGAGCCTGGTGGGTTTAGTTCATGCGGTTGCAAAAAGCCAGACATGACTGAATGACTAACATGGTGATTAGTTGTTGGTTTGAGACTTGTCATATTTTTATGACAGTATTATTTGTAGTTACCTGAGCTCTTCTTTTTAAATAGCTGATAGTTTTAAAATTCCATGAACTTTTTTTCTTATTGGCAAAAGCAGGATTCTTTATTTTTCATATTGGTTCTCAATGTATAAAATCATATTAACAGATTTCCTAATATTAAACCAGTTTGTGTTAGTGGGATCAACTTTCTTTTCTGTGGTGGATACTTTTTTTTTTTTACATATAATTGAATTGTATTTAGCATCCATATTTCCAAATGGAATTAGATTTTAACTTTCACTTATTTTGTGTAATGAATCTACATTTGTATTGCTAAATTAGTAACTTTTAGACAGATTGTGGTGTCACTTTCAAAGCCATAGTGCAGCATAAATAATATCTTGCTGTTTTCACCTCAGCTGTGTAATGCAGTCTGCAAAGTGCATTGAACAAATGATGCAACAGTTCCCTAAATATGTTGACATCACCTAAAATATACAGCTGTTCTGTTCTACAGAAAAAAATACCCAATTATTATCCAAACATTTTTTTGAAAACTAATTTCACAAGGGTTTGTGTAGGAAATTATTTTGCTTTCGATACTTTATATTTAAATACAAATACTAAAAATCATCTTAAACCAAGTCTTCATAAAAAGTATCTCTGTGTACCCATAGTCAGGGCTGCTTCTTCACAAGGACACAATTATGTTGTTTTGCCTTTTCAGATGTTTTACTCTATGTCTTCAAATGGTGTTATACTTTATTAACAAGCCTTAATTAGAGATGCAAATTAGTGAGAATGGCATTAAAAATTGCTATGATTATATGTAAAGGCAATGTAATCATTAAATTTTATTATTTTTCCAATTCAGCTATATTTTAGTTGTGTTATTCATCAAATATTATATGAATTTGTCAACTAAAAAATGATCCACAATGTGAGAACAGTGAGTTAAGTTTTATTTGGGGGCAAAATGAGGACTGCAGCCAAGGAGACAGAGCCTCAGACAACTCTGAGAAACTGCTCCAAAGAGGTAGTGAGAAAAGGTCAATATGAGATTGTGGGGAAGGGGGAGTTCAATGCAATCCAGCATTTATTTCACAAAAGGCTTTCTGGCAGTCACAAGGAGCTGATGTCATCATGAAAGGATTTAGTGCTTTTCTAGATATAAGGAGATAAAAGGACTGGGAACAAGAAATCAGTTCCTGAAAATATTTGCCTATCTGAAGACCCTGTCTCTTATACACATCTTTACACATTGTCTCATATTCTTCTCCTAGCTTAATAAAATGAACTGAATTGCTTTGTCTATTTTTCTATTCTCTAAATAATTTGCATATTTCATGGACTACTTTTTTATTTGAAATTTTGAAGCACTCAAGTATAAAATAGATTTTCATGATTTTATGGTAGTGTTTCATTTTATAGAATACATGCACATATACACAATATTTTCTTGGAAATAATCTATCTATTACAAAGCAATCAAACTCCGTTGAAGGATTTTATATGCTGTCTTCTTTGTCCAGCTTTACTATGATGTAATTGACATATGACGTGGTATAAATCATGTTGGTTTGATACGTTTATATGATTAGCACATTATCATCAATTGCCAATGTATAATAATCATCATGTCATAAATATTATTTCATTTTGTGGTGATAACATTTAAAGCCTATTCTCTCAGCAGCTTTCAAGCACATGACAGTGTTGTTAACTTGAACCACCATGCTGTGTTTTAGATCCCCAGAACTTATTAACCTTGTAACTGGCAGTTTATACTCTTGAGGAAAATCTCCCCATTTACCCCACCCCCATCCTATGGAACCAAACTTCTACCTTCTGTTTCTGTGAGTTTGTCTTTTTTAGATTCCACATGTGAGTGATATCATATAGCATGGTGTCTTTCTCTGTCTGACTTAGTTCAGTGCCCTCAAGATCCATCCATGGTATCAGAAATGACAGGATTTCCATTTTTCTTAAGTTTTACTACCTATGGTAGTAGATATAATGATCATCCAAATTAAAATTGCCCATTCCTATCCATTTTAGTTCACTGATTCCTAAGATGTTGATATTCAATCTTGCCATCTCCTGCTTGACCATATCCAACTCACCTTGATTCATAGACTTAACATTCCAGGTTCCTATGCAATATTGTTCTTTACAGCGTCGGAGTACTTTCACCACCAGACCCATCCACAACTGAATGTCATTTCTGCATTGGCCCAGCCACTTCATTCTTGCTGGAGCTATTAGTAATTGCCCTCTGCTCTTCCCCAGTAGCATGCTGGACACTATCCAACCTGGGGGGCTCATCTTCGGGTGCCAATTCTTTTTGCTTTTTCATACTGTCCATGGGGTTCTCAAAGCAAGAATACTGAAGTGATTTGCCATTTCCTTCTCCAGTGGACCACGTTTTGTCAGAACTCTCCACAATGACTTGTCCGTCTTGGGTGGCCCTACACGGCATGGCTCACAGCTTCATTGAGTTAGGCAAGCCCCTTCACCAAGACAAGGCTGTGATTCACGAAGGGGAAAGCAATAGTTACATAGGCTATTTTAAAATTCTGGTGTGTTTCCAAAGTTGTTTAACCTCCTATTTTCAAAGGTAGGACTAAAATCTCCCCTTTACCTTGACTTTGCCAGGTAATAGGAAAAAATCGCAGAAGTTCCACTCTTCCCTTGCCTTTAGTAATATATCCTGAGGCTTTTAGAATAAATTAGTCATTAAATTATTATTTTTGATCTTGCACTTGCTTTCTTCTGCACTGTCAGCAGCCCACTTAAATCCATCCATTATATAATTACTTTCCTTTCTACCCCATTATTATGGCTCATGACTTATCTTTAGTGTATATTTTATTTAGTCCACTTAAAAGCTTTTCGGGCAATCTCTTCTTACTTCATCCAGTGTATTTTTCACCAAAGCTTTTTCCTTCATTATTCCCTCCTTGCTGTGTCTCAGAGGTGACGTCTCCTGGCTTTCTATCTGCTTGGTCTCCTCATGCTCTATTTCCTGAAAGTTTTAGTCACTCAGTCATGTCCAACTCTCAGCAACCCTATGGACAGACTGCAGCCCACCAGGCTCCTCTGTCCATGGAATTCTCCAGGGGAAGAATACTGGAATGGGTCGCCATTCCCTTCTCCAGGGGATCTTCCTAACCCAGTGATTGAACCTGTGTCTGCAGCATTGCAGGCAGATTCTTTTCCATCTGAGCCACTTGGGAAGCCCCCATTTCCTGAATCAGGCTCCAGATGCCATGGCAAATATTTGACTGAGCCAGGGTCCCTGCTGCATCTTCAGGATGATGTTCCCCCTGCTCATCCTGAGGGGCTTTCTCGCAGGTGCTGTTTGGGTATGAGAATCTTTTCTTCTGTGGTCATTGTCCGGTGCAGCCATGGAGACCCACAATTGCTCTAAGTTTAGTCTGTGGTTTCCACATGGCCTTATTCTCCATCCCCTTCGGCACCCTCACAACTTTTTATGTACTAGGAGGGTTCTGCCAATCTTTACAGCTTCACTATCTAGCATATAGCCTGATCTTGCCCCACCCTCCTTAGATCATTCTGCAGGGAATATGAGAGACCATCCAAACTTTCCCTTGGCCTGGATTTATCTCAAACCAGTTCCATATGCCTTAGGGTTGATACAAACTTTTTCCAAATGCTGGAAAGGGGCGAGTCACTGTCAGACGGAGGATAGCTGATGCGTTTTCAAGTTCCCCTGTATCTTCACAGAAAGGAATCGAGGCTTTCTCGGGGCTTCTGTGAGATGGCAAACTGACACAACAGTGATGATGTCATTACTAGTTACAGTAACAGCAGCAGTGACAGAACTGATTTTCTTAAGAGCTTGCTCAAGCAGCAACATGAGTTGCTCTGTCGCTTTGTTTAATACACACTGTGTATTAAACCTGGCTTCCCAGCTTGCACTAATGGTAAAGAACCCTCCTGCCAATGCAGGAAGTGTAAGAGATGTGGGTTTGATCCCCTGGAGGAGGGCATGGCAACTCACTCCAATATTCTTGCCTGGAGAATCCCATGGACAGAGGAGCCTGGGGGGCTACAGTCCATAGCGTCCAAAGGAGTTAGGCAGGACTGAAGGGACTTAGCACACACGCAGACTGTGGAATAGATAATACTATTCCTTCTTCTTTACAGATGAGGAAAGGATCACAGGGAGATGAATCGACCCTCCCCCTCAAGCCACATAGCAGGCAAACAGTGAAGTAAGCAGGTAACCACATCCAGACAAATTAACTCTAAAATCAACCCTACTGACCGTGTATTGGAACTGGGAAAGATCTTAGTACTTAGTTTACCCATAGAGCACAAGATTAAAACTCTACAATGGCATGAAACTGAGAAAAGTCCTTTAACTGTGAACTAATGAAGTAATGATGGAAAACTGAAAATTCAGTGAATTCTGGAGACAGATACTAAAAGGCAAATTTCTGAAAAGACTCCCATGAGGTATTAATGATCAAAATTAAGCCAACTAATCAATGTGAGAAAGAGTTAAAGAGTAATTGTTTTATTGATTTTCAAGTTTTTACACACCAACCTCTCCAGTGCTTATGCTGGAACTAACATAACTTTCCACCAAAACATCATCACTTAAAAAATTGGATTTAAAATAAGATAATAGAAAAAGATGTAAAATTAAGATCAAGCAATGTAAACCCGTTAGGAAGAAACTGGCTCTTTTAACATTTTCCTTTTATAGATTTACAGGTGGCAAGAAGAGGTGATATACTTCAAACACTAAATGACACTTATAAAAATGTTGAAAGACCAAATTAATAAAATGTTTATTTTATAAATAGGTAACACAATCCCCTCTTCTTATTCTTTTTACTTTTATTTTGGAAGAAAATATTAGTTTCAAGGTCTCAGTTTAGTGGCCCTGAAGCTAAAGAAGTCACTTTGAGTCCATCTCTTGTTTGATTTGCAACTACTTAGATTTCCTTTGATCTCAGCTTAATTTCTTCCATATTTTTGTGAATTAAAACTTGTTTGATTTTGTTTGTTCCACTTGTTACAATTTGTCATCTGCTTTCTTGTCAACAGCTGCAAACATCGTAGATGCTACACTTAAAAAGGTTGATTTTATGATTCATTTGTGTCTTAATTTTGGCAAAGGAGACCTAATTAGTTGTAAATCTTCCCTTGTGAATTATGACGAAGCCATTTCCCTTTGTGGTAAAACTAGGACTCGAATAGCTTTGTTAAAGTGGATACCTCACAGGAGAAAACATTAAAAGCTAGTAATTTCTTTGGTGGTAGACTAGGGAATCATGGAGGTGAGGGTTATTGAATTATCAGAGCTGGTTAAATTCTATCAAAATGTATTACATTTTAAATTGTTCTAGAACATAAGAACAGGCTCGTTATTTAAACTGTTGTGTGACAGCTAACACTATACACACAGAAAATCCAAATGGACCCAAGTGTTGGTTAACTCCTTTTTGGAAAAAAAAAAAACAATTTAAAGGCAGTGCAGTAGGCGAACTCAGTTTGGGAACAAAAAGCATTACAACAGAGATCGTGCTATAACTGAGTAAGGGATACAGGTAAGATAAAATTTAAGAAAAGCATTTGTCTCCTTTATTGTGTTTCTCTATTGAAAAATATTTGAGGAAGCTTTGTAAAATGCCTAAAGAAGCCGAGTGTTCTAAATAGGCACTCCGCAGTGCATCGATCTGTATTTCTCTCTCTGTGTGTGTGTATATATATATTTAATTTTTATTTTGTGGACTGAAGGCAGACAGCCATCTCCAATTTATCATCAACTTATGAGTGTTTTGTTCAAGCCCAGGGGCTTGTCCACTGATGGGGAGCAAACTTTAAATGCTTTTCTTCTGGAAATAGTTGGGTGGGGAGTGTTGGTGTAGGGAGAAAAATGGCTTTTGAATTCAAGTCCCTATGGACAAGAGAAATGATTTACCCTTCCTTTAACATAGGTTTCACACATCCTCAGTAAATATCACCTTTCTTGGTAATTATTTTTTAAAAACAAGTGAAAATATTAGAGTGAAGGAAAAAAAAAAAAGATGTGGCCAGAATGAGGCTTATGGACAAAAAGGAGAGCTACAAAACCAGCCTTGTATCACACAGAGCAGAACACACTTTGTCAAATAATCCTTGGTGTCCATACAGTATAAACGCTTGTTCACAAGAGAGGCACACAGCTTTTTTCAGTCTTCTCATAGTTTCGTGGAGACAGTGCCCTGTGATGTCATAAGCTCCGGGGCCACTGTAGGTGGGCCACAAATTAGGCAAAAATGCACTTTGCTTCGGTATCCCTTACAGGAAGCAGATGGCAGCAGATTCAGCTGCTGTTCAGTGTGAGGGTCTGAATCAGTAATCATATGTGACCAGGTTCTTTGATAGTCTGGGTCAATTTAAGAATAAAAGCTTAATATTTAGACTCATTGAGTTTTACATGGACTATGTAGCCCTCATAATTGAGTGTGTAACCAATAAAAGTCCTTAACTTCAGCAGGTCTGACCCAGTGACCTCCCCCCGCCCGCCCGCCCCCTGCTCCTTAAGAGTCACCAGTCAGGATGAAGGGGGGTCTGTGACTCTCATGCAGTCTTGCGTTTATTTTTCCTCTGACTTGAGGTGTCCTGGTAACCCTTGGCTGGAAGTGGGTTCCAAGTATGCTCTGGCTGGTACCTAGATACAAGTGTCCTTGACACCAACCAAAGAAGAAACCCAAGCTCTGAGAATTACTGAAGCTGGGCTCAGTGTGACGAGGAAGAATCAAGACACAAGCCCAGGCTCAAGGCCACTGCTCCTCTTCTTGAGGCTGAGAGAATAGCTGAGGACAGAGCCCAGACTGCTTTTTTTTTTTTTTTTTTTAATTGAAGTATTAGTTGATTTACAATGCCATGTTAATTACCGCTGTACAGCAAAGTGATTCAGTTGTACACACACACATATATATAATCATTCTTTATTATATTCTTTTCTGTTCTAGTTTATCATCAGCAAGGATGGACGTGCAGTGCTTTCCGGGTACAATTTGGTGGAACACGTGATGTGAAATCTTTAATTAGTGCTGAAAAGTGAAAGTGAAGTCATTCAGTCATGTCTGACTCTTTGTGACCCGGTGGACTATAGCATACCAAACTCCTCTGTCCATGGGATTCTCCAGGCAAGAATACTTGAGTGGGTTGCCATTTCCTTCTCCAGGGGATCTTCCTGACTCAGGGATCAAACCCAAGTCTTCTGCACTTTGTGCAGACTCTTTACCCTCTGAGCCACCAGGGAAGCCCTAATTAGCAGTCATGAGTCTCTTTGGAAGGAATGATGCTAAAGCTGAAACTCCAGTACTCTGGCCACCTCATGCGAAGAGTTGACTCATTGGAAAAGACTCTGATGCTGGGAGGGATTGGGGGCAGGAGGAGAAGGGGACGACAGAGGATGAGCTGGCTGGATGGCATCACGGACTCGATGGATGTGAGTCTGAGTGAGCTCTGGGTGATGGTGATGGACAGGGAGGCCTGGCGTGCTGCGATTCATGGGGTCGCAAAGAGTCAGACACGACTGAGTAACTGAACTGAACTGAGTCTCATTCCTTTCAGAGAGGGAGCATCCACCAGGTGGCTGAGGGGCCCGTCTTCCGAGAGGGGCCCTTCAGGAACCGCAGCAGCTCTGCTCAGGTGTAGGATGAACAGACAGTAGACACTGCAGGAACTTTGCTCAGGGTTGGTTCAGGGTTGGTGGTTGGTGGTTTCAGTCGCTAAGTCGTGTCTGACTCTTGTGACCCCACGGACTGTAGCCCGCAGGCTCCTCTGTCCATGGGATTCTCCAGGCAAGAATACTGAAGTGGGTTTCCATTCTCTTCTCCAGGGGATCTTCCCAACCCAGGGATAGAACCCAGGTCCCCTGCACTGCAGGCGGATTCTTTACCAGCTGAGCCACAAGGGAAGCCCCAAATAGAGCATGAGAGATCCCATTTTGTTTCACCAAGTAATCCTCACCAAAGGGCTCCATCTGTCCATCCTGTTCCCTGATTAGGACATTGTCCCATGCCTGCTGACTCTAGAATGTGCTTTTGCTTACCTCTTCCGTAGTCATGCCAGCATTGCTTTCCATTTCCTTTCTGTAATCACCTGTAAAACAGACCAAAGTTACCTTGTTCACCCTTCTGGAATCTTCGCAGAAGCTTGGAGGCAGCAAGCTCTGCACGCTGAGCAGCGAAGCACTGACAAACCTCACTCAGTTAAAGGGTGTGTGTGTTCGTTTCCCGAGGCTGTTGGAACACAGCTACAACAACTGGGGCTCTTGCAGCCACGGACATTATTCTCTACAGTTCTAGAAACCTAGAGTGAGAAATCAAGACTCAGCAAGATCCCACTGCCCCTGAAGGCTCTAGGAGAGAGTCCTCCCTGCCTCTCCCAGGTCCTGGAGGCTCCAGGCGTTCCTTGGCTTGTGGCTGCCTCACTCCTGGCTCTGCCTCCACCAATGTCACGTGGCATCTCCTCTGCTTCCTGTGTGTCTGTCTCCTTCTGCTTGTCTCTTCCAAAGACATGTAAGAATCTAGGGGCCACCAGCATCTTCCAGGATGAGCTCATCTTGAGATCCATAACATAATTACAAACAAGGTCCTGTTCTGGGGCTCCAGAGTTCGGGAAGTGGGCATATCTCTTTAGGGGCCACCGCCATGCACAACACCCTCCCCTCCACAGGACTGGATTATCTCCTGGGTTACACACATTCCTGGGAAGGATGAAGCCTGGTATTACAGGGAGGGGCTTTGGTCTGCTTTTGAAGGATATGAGTTTAGCTGTATGGTAGGATGGGTAATGATGAGTATTGCTTGTTCATATTTTCATGACTTCGCTTTCATTCCTTGAGTATTGGCAGAGAATGAATGGCTTTCTCATGGGGAAAAATCCCAGGATGAGGAGGCAAAGGTGTTGGAACTGAAAGCAGCTGCCTCTTCTTTCATGCACTCAGCAACTTCAGCAGGCAGCTCTGCCTTATTCATCTCTTTCTCCACCTTCACTTTAGAATTCAGAAGTAAGACGATTGGTCAAGGGAGGCATCAACACTTTCAATTGCAAATGAAGTCAGACTTGCTTTTTCTCTCTGATAGAAATGAAGGTTGACTTGATTGGGTTGACAATGACTCATCTGACTAATAGATAATATGAAGGCTATTTTCCACAGAGTTATGTCCTTAATTTTAACGAGAATAGATTTAAAGCATCTGATAAGACAAAAGCACTGGAGGGCCACCAGTTTGTGTCCATCCAGGGCCGCCCCTTGTGCTAGAGTTATTGCAAATATCATCCTTTAAGCTGGACGGTGCACAAGCTACATGGTCAGACTCCCAGACCTGGACATTTTACTTTAAAATTATTATGCAGTGATATAGTTCACAGAATCTTATTTTCCCAAATGTTTATGAATATATCAACTTAAAGCATTTCTTCAGGAAAGTTGTTTGATAACTATTGGCAGAATTTTGGGGGAACGTGTATTCTAGAAATTACAAAAACAGTATTAACAGAATAGCAAACTCTTTTACCAGTTGGAAGGGCTCTAATTCTTTTCTTTCAACATGAAAAAGTTCCTGGTCCTGTTATTAAAGATAATTTTTGATGACATATTACTATATAGTTCTAATCCCATAATTTAGACAAATTTCAATGAATTGAGTGAAAATGTTTTAACAAAGCTTTTCTATTCCCGTCTACTTACAAACATAGTTTTCAATGTTTGATATTAAATAAGAATATAATTTATGAGGACTCCTGACTCATTCTCTATGTGAAATTTAAAAAGACCTCACTCACCACTTTAGGAGATGAGTTTATAAAGATACTGTTTCTTGTGAAAAAAATCAAAGTTGATATAATGTAGTTTTAATCAATTATTTACTGTGATATGAAATGATAATAACAAAAGAAATTTTTAATATTTGGAAACTCTAGACTAGGAAATTTTGAATGATAATTTATATATATA
>SJYT01054427.1:240780-254571 GCA_006410635.1 Cephalophus harveyi | reverse complement strand
TATATATATATATATTTCTATCTATCTATTTTTGTTCCAGGGAAGTGTGATAGAGTAACCTATAAAACACTCTCTAGCTTAAAAAATGTGTTAAACTACAATATAAATCTATGAGGAAAGAGCCCAAGGAGCAAAAAGAATGAAAGAAATTTTCCAACTGTTAAAAAAGAGCTTATTGTCCTATAGATATATTTAAATGGATGATGGTAGGTGTTAACTCCCTATGGCAATAATTTTCAAACTTGAAAACACATCAGAATCATCTAGATGGTTTATTAAACACTCCTAGAGTTTCAAATTCAGTAGGTCTGGGGTGGAACTTACAAAATTGCATTTCTAACACGCTCCTAGGTAATTCTGATACTGCTGGTCCAGGCATACACTTTGAGAAGGATCTCCCCTATCTTGGGGCTTCCCTGGTGGTTCAGACAGTAAAGAATCTGCCTGGAATGTGGGAGATCCAGGTTTCATCCCTGGATCAGAAAGCTTCCCTGGAGAAAGAAATGGCTACCCACTCCAGTGTTCTTTCCTGGAGAATCCTATGGACAGAGGAGCCTGCTGGGCTACAGTCCATAGGTTTGCAAAGAGTCAGACAGGGACCTAATTGGATATTTTCACAGGAGAGTTTAATTGAGTAAATGGGCAAAAGTATTAAAGGTCACAGGATAGATAGATGATAGACAGGGCCTTAGCCAGGCCTGAACAGAGCAATAGAGTAGATAAAAGTAAGTAAATGGGTAGAAATCAGTCTTCTGTTGAGAATAGTCTGGGAACAGCTTGCATGCACCTTAGTTTATTCAAGCTTTTACAGACCCTGTATTCACAGATGCTGGTGGCGCCCATGTAATGATGATCACAGCCATCTTTGCTGAGCACTTTCTCCCAGCACCCAGTTCTAAATGATTGGTGACCAGTACCGAAGCAGCCAGTCCCCGGGCATGAAGCTTATAACATGGAAGAAGCCCTTAACTTCTCTAATTTTTGCCCAGATTTGCCTTCCTGAAGCCATGGTTTTTACGAAGTGGTTCCAGAGTGGGCTTCTGGAATTGGGGGAAATGATAACCTGCGGAGCATCCACTGGGCAAGGGTCTTCACATTCTCAGCATCTCATGGCAGTTGACGTGATTCCCATCATAAAGATGCAGATAATGCACCTTCCAGAACCCAGGGGACTCACCCCTGATCCCCGAAGTGTGGGGAGCGGGGCACCTGCCTGACACCAAATTCTGCCTTCTCTTTCCTCTGTCTGCACTATTCAGCATACATCAGAAATACCTGCATCCACGTGTAAGCGCTGCCATATGACATGTGATCTTTAAAAATGGTCCTAGTGAACTTATTTGCAAAACAGAGTCACAGATGTAGGAAACAATGAAGATATTACTACCGAGGAGGAAAGGGGGAAAGGAATAAATTGGGAGACTAGGATTGACACATACACATTACTATATATAAAACAGATAATCAGTAAGAACCTACTGTTTGGCACAGGGAACTCGACTCAATTCTCTGCAATGGCATATGGGAAAAGAAACTAAAAACAAGTGGATACATGTATGCGTATAGCTGTTCACTTTGCTGTACAGCAGTAACTAGCCCAGCGCTGTAAAACAACTCTGAAGCTGCTAAGTCACTTAAGTCGTGTCCGACTCTGTGCGACCCCATAGACGGCAGCCCACCAGGCTTCCCCGTTCCTGGGATCCTCCAGGCAAGAACACTGGAGTGGGTTGCCATTTCCTTCTCCAATGCATCACAGTGAAAAGTGAAAGTGAAGTCGCTCAGTCATGTCCGACCCTCAGCGACCCCATGGACTGCAGCCCACCAGGCTCCTCCGTCCATGTGATTTTCCAGGCAAGAGTACTGGAGTGGGGTGCCATCGCCTTCTCCAAAACAACTCTGCAACTCTACTCCTATAGAAATGGATTTAAAAAGAAATACCTGCATTTGACATACCTACACCCCGGCTCATCTCATATTTATTTAGTCAGAATCTCTGAGGGATATTTGAGAATCTCTATTTTTAAACACAATCCTATTCTTTATTATGTAGACTTCCAGAATTCCTCTGTTTCTGAAAAAGACACATTTTCATGTAACCAGATAAGACTTCATTTAACCTGCCCAAGTGATAAATCAACCCTCCGTCCATGGAAGAATACTGAAGCTTTCTAAAGGTCACTCCATTAATGGTTTAAAGGGGTCCCAGATTTCTATTGATAGCTAATTAATATCACTTAGCATAGTTATCTAAGCATAGGATGAAAAATTACGTCTTTGTTCTGGGGTTTCAGTTACTCAGTTCTCCCAGGCATGGGGCAATGCTTAACATGCTGCTGTGTTTGGAAATAAGTCTTTGGTTATTTTTTTCTCTGTGCAGGGGTCTGTTCCCCTACAGCAGTGGCTCCGTGAATTTCTTCCAGGGCCTCTTTTGATAGGACCTTGGTATTTCCAGGGTCAAGCTACCCACGAAGTTCTGCATGGATTCTCATTGATAGATGGGCTCTCACCTTCTGTTCATCAGTGCTTCATTCAATTAGAATAAACAGAGCAAATGCTCATTGAAGAACTACTGCAGGTAAGCCATGTCTGCAGGCGCTTCAGAAAGCCATAAAGGAAGATGAGGCACCACCTCTGCCTCTTGAAGCTTTAGAGAAAGTGCGTGGATGGAGCTGGCAACGTGGCAATTTATTGTCATTGGACAACAATTTCTGCCCTGCTCTGTGCCTGGCCCTTGGAGATGCTGAGGAGTACGCTGTGGGCACAGATGACTCTTTGTTGGCTAAAGGGGGTGGACAATACAGAGTAGAAAAAGAAGCTCCATGTTGGGGTCCTTAAATCTTTAACTGAGCCCAGAGCATGCTTTGTCTGGCCCTTCTATTCTCCACTACAGCCCATCAGTTTCATCAAGCAATTCTCATGGGATTCTCACTGGCAGGAGGATCATAAGATAGAACTGTATACAGTCCTGGGCATATACCCAGAGGAAACCATAATTCAAAAAGATACACGCACCTCAGTGTTCATAGCAGCATTATTTATAATAGCCAGGATATAGAAACAACATAAACATCCATCAATAGATGAATGGATAAAGATGTGTTACATATATATGATACAATAGAATATTACTCAGCTGTAAATAGGAACAAAATTGGGTCATTTGTTGAGATGTGGATGGACCTAGAGTCTGTCTTACAGAGTGAAGTGAGTCAGAAAGAGAAAAACAAATATCATATATTAACTCATATACAAGGAAATTAGAAAAATGGTATAGATGATCGAATCTGCAAAGTAGAAATAAAGAAACAGACATAGAAAACAAATGTATGGATACCAAGGGGGAAACAGAGTGAAAGAAATCGAGGAATCAAGATTGACGTGCGTACACCGTTGCTGTGATATATAAACTAATGAACGCCTACTGTAGGGCACAGAGAAGTCTGCTAAATGCACTGCGGTGAACTGAATGGGAAGGGAGTCGAAAAGGGAGAGGGCAAATGTATGTGTATTGTATATGTATGACTGGTTCGGGGAAAGATTACAGGCTGAGTGAGAAGGGACGGCAGAGGATGAAGTGGTTAGAAGAGCATCACCGACTCAACGGACGTGAATTTGAGCAAATTGTGGGAGACAGTGAAGGACAGGGAAGCCTGGCGTGCTGCAGTCCATGAGGTTACAAAGAGTGGAACACAACTTAGCAACTAAACAGCAGCAAGGAGCGTTGATTCATTTTGCTGTTTAGAGGAAGCAAACTCAACTTTGTGAAACAACTATACTTGAATAAAAATTAATTTTTTAAAAAAGAACTGCATCCAGATGCTATTGCCACCTAAAAGTCAAATCTATCCCAAGTAGGTGGAAGCTTCCATGTTTCCCCTTTCACTGGTGGCTCATATTACCTCTGGCAATAGTTTAGTATAAGCAACAAAGCCATGGGTAGAATTCTCTGGGGCCTCTGGATATTTATGCTTTTAAGACTCATTTCCAGTGATGTACTGTTATGTCATAACACACTAACTTCTAAAAGATCATTAGATATGCTGGGCTCTGTAAACAGACACACCAAAGCAAGTTCCCTTTTTTCTGTGCTTTTTGTTTAAAAGAGATCTTAAGTTAATGACTCCTAATAGAGTCCATCATATATTAGTACATATATTTGGATTATATATTAATAACTCAAGTTGTCTTTCTGTTGTCTATCCAGGAAACATTACAATTTGAAAATTTTGTTGACTATTTCACACGTTTAAAACAGACAAATGGTAACTAGATACTTTTAAAAACATACTGTTTGTCACTTTATTTTTCAAAGTATGTAAGTCGAAAGAGTAATACAGAGCATTATCAAATACAGAAAAACACATGGAAGAAAATAAAAATAATCCAATAAACCGCTACCAAGATATAATTACTATTAATATGTAGTTTCTCATTGGAAAAGACTCTGATGCTGGGAGGGATTAGGAGCAGGAGGAGAAAGGGACGACCAAGGATGAGATGGCTGGATGGCATCACGGACTCAAAGGACGTGAGTCTGAGTGAACTCCGAGAGATGGTAATGAACAGGGAGGCCTGGTGTGCTGTGATTCATGGGGTCGCAAAGAGTCGGACACGACTGAACGACTGAACTGAACTATGTAGCTTCATTTTCATAGAAATACATATTTTTAATGAAATTGTAATTTTTTGGTATTGTGCTACTTTAAATTCTGCTTTTAAAAATGTAACATTTTGTTAGGAGGATTTCTTGATAAAAAGCAAATTTTCCCAGGCCTACAGCTTCTAGTGCATGGATGCAGTGCCATTTGTCCATCTCACCACACGCTGGACCTCTGGATAATTCCTTCGCTGCCGTTTTCTCCCTGCCTCCCTCGCTCCCTCCTCCCCTTTGTCCCTCCCCCCGCTTCCTTTCTTATTTTCTCCCTCCCCTCCTTCTCTCTTCTTTCCCCCTACTCTTCTAAATAAAGTTACATTGAACATCACCCTGCAGGTCTTGTGCGTGATTAATTACATGACGAAGCAAAGTCCCAAGGAATTTCTCAGGATGAACAGCCCCCAGGAGACAGTTCCCCATCTGGTGATCTAGTCTCTGGGAAATGCCTAGAGACAACAGTCAGGACTGCTGGATCAACATTTTGTTTCCAAGAGTAAGTTTTTTTTTTTTTTTTTAAAGATTTTTCCCAGTGGCAACAGCTTTGTCTTCCTGATGACACTCTGGCATTCAGGACAGTTATCTGTTTTTGAGGTGCTGATAAATAAAATCTGGGGATTGAAGATTTTAATGAAGAGAGGCATCCCATTACAGTATAAAAGACATAACCAAAATGGCATTATCTGTGAAAAGTTTGCCACATTACTTCACAATATTTAATTCTGTCTCTAGGACAACACACTATGCTTTTCTTTAAAAATAATTTGTAGAAATAATTAGTCTTCTTCCTTGGCACCATGTAGTGTGAACTATACTGGAATTTGTCATTTATTGACAGGCATCAGCTCCGCCTACTGGCGTGTGTCATTTATTGACAGCTGTCAGCTCCGCCTACTGGAATGCATTGTTTATTGAGAGCCATCAGCTCTGGCTGGGTGGTTTGCATGGACACTGTACACAGTCCTGCAAAATCTGATGCTAATGTATAACAACATCTTTAATATGCCCAGACTGCAGCCCGGTTGTTAAATATAGGACTAGTCCCAGTGGGCTTGTGTTTCCAGTGTACTTGATTTCCAAGGGACATTTTGTCCAGTTTCATTTTTATAAGTATATTTATGGTGTAACATAATACGATCAACTGAGCTATGAGGGAAGTTTCCCTGGTGGCTCAGACGGTAAAGCGTCTGCCTGTAATGCGGGAGACATGGGTTCAATCCCTGGGTTGGGAAGATCCCCTGGAGAAGGAAATGGCAGCCACTCCAGTACCCTTGCCTGGAAAATCCCATGGACAGAGGAGCCTGGTGGGCTCCATGGAGTTGCAAAGAGTTGGACACGACTGAGCAACTTCACTCTCACTTTCATAATACAACACTATATAATGTGGTACTGTAGTAGAGATGACTATAAATACATAAATGTACCATAAAATCATATGCAATTATTAATTATTATATATTAGCACTTCAACAGTGTTTTTTCTTGACATATTTTAGTCGAGATGAGGCGCTTTCTATGCTTCTATAAGATTGTCTTGTGTGGTCAATTAATCCATTTCAAAGAGCAACAGTCCACTTTTTTCTTATAGTCTCCCCTCTGATTGCTTAAATGGACAAGTGCCCTCTGGGACTTTCATCAGGAGAGAATATTACCAGCTTGTTATCAGCCCCGCTCCCTGTAGATCTGCCTGTGAATTTGACCTTGAGGTCTCATACCCTGGTGCAGGTCCAACGTGCCTTTGCTCTCCAGACACATGCAGAGGCCTCATGGATGTGCCCTGTGAATTCACCCTCCACTTAGCAAGTACGACCTGAGCATGTCTGAGCTGCAAAGCCAGTTCTGAACCCTCCAAAGTCTCTGTTGTCTGGGTTCTGGATTTTAGCAGAGGAAGGTGGTGGGGGATGTCCTACCAAAACCTGAGACTCCCTCAGTACAAACTGAACTTGTTCGGGGCTTTGCCCAGACCTGCTCTTCTCTCCTAGTCCCTATTTCAGTTTAGGGCACCACCCATCACCTCTTCTTATAATCTTGTAACAAAAATGTGCCACACACTTGGCTGGGAGTTGCCAACCTGACAATAAAGCATATCGACCTTGAGTTGACATTCTGAAAAGATCACAGCAAAAGCGGAGGCTGCTGAGGCAGGTCCATGCAGATCTCTGTTTAGCGGGGAGAAGGGATGAGACAGGAAGGTCCCAGCTCTGCAATATCAGAGAGCTTTCATTTTACATGCAATCTCCAATCAATTAATCGTGACTGCCTTGAGCTCTGGGTTGAGAAGGCTCCATCTAGGTTGAAGCAAAAGACTGCTGTGATCAATTAGTAATGTCTGCCAGGGGGAGCAGCTGGTGGTGCATGCCCGTGAATTCTAAGCATTTGCATCCTGTATTCCTAACATCAGTTTCTCTCCGCAAGAACCACAGGAAACCACCCCTGGATGTTTGCCTGAGCATCAGAGTGGTTTGTTGAGTTGTGTTTAAAGCCCCTTGTGCCTCAAGAGGACTCGGCTCTCCCAGGGAGATTGTATCAGTACTAAACCTTCCAAAAATTGTGACTGTCAAACTGCACTGTGTATTTTTAAATGTATGTGACTAGTGAGTATCATTGTTTTATTTATTTATTTTTTTAGGGTACAATACACATGGGTCTTAAATCATTATGTAAAAGGCTTTCCAAAAAGACTTGGAGGCTTACCGACTATGGTATTCTGCCTGATTAACGATGATCATAATATGATATTATAATGTTGCATTTTTATAATCCATATTATGGGCTTCCCTAGTGGCTCAGATAGTAAAGAATCCACTTGCAATGCAAGAGACCTGGGTTCAACCCTAGGTCGGGAAGATCCCCTGGAGAAGGGAATGGCTACCCATTCCAGTAATCTTACCTGGAGAACTCCATGGACAAAGGAGCCTGGTGGTCTATATTGTCCACGGGGTCACAAAGAGTTGGATACAACATATATACCATAATACATATTAGCCAAAGAGTTTAGAGAAAAACTCACATTTTGTGAGTTCAGTGGTGTAAAAGACAATAAATAAATAATATTTCAAATGACACAGCTATGAGCCTTGTGGTTTTGTAGTAGACTACATTCATTGCAGCCATGAAATTGAAAGATGCTTACTCCTTGGAAGGAAAGTTATGACCAACCTAGACAGCATATTGAAAAGCAGAGACATTACTTTGTCAACAAAGGTCCATCTAGTCAAGGCTATGGTTTTTCCAGTAGTCATGTATGGATGTGAGAGTTGGACTGTGAAGAAAGCTGAGCGCCGAAGAATTGATGCTTTTGAACTGTGGTGTTGGAGAAGACTCTTGAGAGTCCCTTGGACTGTAAGGAGATCCAACCAGTCCATTCTAGAGGAGATCAGCCCTGGGTGTTCTTTGTAAGGAATGATGCTAGAGCTGAAACTCCAGTACTCTGGCCACCTCATGCAAAGAGTTGACTCATTGGAAAAGACTCTGATGCTGGGAGGGATTGGGGGCAGGAGGAGAAGGGGACGACAGAGGATGAGATGGCTGGATGGCATCACCAACTCGATGGACGTGAGTTTGAGTGAACTCTGGGAGTTGGTGATGGACAGGGAGGCCTGGCATGCTGCAATTCATGGGGTAGCAAAGAGTTAGACACGACTGAGTGACTGAACTGAACTGAACTGGCAGTCATGGATCTTTGACCATTCATGGTCTTCTCAAAACTCAGTTTATTACTGTTGGTTGGTTAGAACACATCCTTATTTTGAAAGGATTAAAGAAGCCATTTTATGTCATATTAGGTAATTTTCTGGCCAATAGATGCTGGAAGGTAGCCCCTGGAAGAGTGGAACACAATGGCAGATCGCAGACCCTTCAGTCTGACGTGGCCAGTGGGGGCTGGACCTGGAACAGGCCGTTCAGAGCACCCTAGGCTCATCTGGAGACCAGAGGAAACAGCTCAGGTCTAGTCTGGCTCACAGTCGAGCCGGCCTGAGGTTTCATCCTAAAGGAGGCAAGATGCAACCAAGTCAAGCCCTTCAGACCTCTGAGTGTCAGCTGGATGATCTTCGCCCTGAGATATTCTTTCAATAATATTCTTCATCTTTTTTATAATTTTATTTTGTTTGGCTGTGCCGGATACTCATTACTGCAGGGGATTTTCTCTAGTTACAGCGAGCAGGGGCGACTCTCTCGTGGGGCACGAGTTTCTCATTGCAGGGGCTTCTCCTGTTGCAGAGTGTGGGCTCTAGGCCTGCAGGCTCCGTAGCTGCAGCTCCTGGGCTCTAGAGCTCAGGCTCGGTAGCTGTGGCACGTGGGCTCCATTGCTTCGTGGGATACGGGATCTTCCCAGACCAGGAATCAAACCTGTGTCTCCTGCATTCTTTACCACTGAGAGAGCGGGGAAGCCCCATGCTGAAATAATAGCTCATGCATTATATTTCCATTTCCTCTTCCTTAATCCGTGTTTATTTCTTTTCCCCTCTGAATTGTCCACTGTGGGTAGCAGTGTTCACTTCATCAGCGTAACCTACTAATTATCCACTACAAGAGGGAGGGAGTGGTTTTGCTGAGAATTAAAGAGAAGACCCTGAACAAGCACCTCTGTTTCCGCTCTTTGGACTCTGCCTGGAGAGAAAGCAACACAGGTCTGTGCCTCCATGCCTTATGTCTTATAAGAGCAGATCCCCATTCCCCACAGGGAAGCGGGGATAAGCTTTATGTCAGCTTAATTCTGGGTAAGGCATAAAGAAGCTGCCCAGCTGTGGAGTAAAGCCATGGTCTCCCAAATCAGCTTCATCAGCAAAAATAAGCTTGATGCTTTCTACATCATCTGCCTGACCCTTTGCCTGTCTGTCAGTTGTTTCTAAATTTTGGCAAGAATAAATGGAGTGTTAGGTATTAACCTATAAAACGTCTATAACTTTCCAATACAGCCTCTCATTTAATGTGTCCTTGAGCCAGTCATTAATTTGGTTCTGTTCCCATGAATGTCCCAGATGCTGTGATAATATGGGAGATAAAGGAAAAAAACAAATGAAACATGACCCTTGTCCTCAATGAGTTCATAACTTGGCAAAGATACAGACAATTAAAAAAATTCAGAGAACCACATGCAAAGAGCTTGGGGAGAACTAAATTCTGGATGCTCAAAGCATTTCCAACTATAATATGGCTACAAATCATCTGGAGATCTTGTTAAAATGTAGATTCTGATTTTGTAGGCACAGGATGAAGTGAGATTCTGCATTTTCAACGAGCTCCCATGTGATGCCTATGCTGTTGATCCGTGGACCACACTGAGTTCAGTTCAGTTCAGTTCAGTCGCTCAGTCGTGTCCAGCTCTTTGTCACGCCATGGACTGCAGCACCCCAGGCTTCCCTGTCCATCACCAACTCCCGGAGCTTGCTCAAACTCATGTCCATTGAGTCAGTGATGCCATCTAACCATCTCATCCTCTGTCATCCCCTTCTCCTCCTGCCTCCAATCTTTCCCAGCATCAGGGTCTTTTCTAATGAGTCAGTTCTACAGGTGACCAAATTTGGTTCATGGAGTAGCGAGTAGCAAGCTGATAGAATTTATTGCACTCCTTTGGAGCCAAATGGCACAGTCAAAGTGCATCCAATCAGTCCATTTTGGAAAAGCCAGGGAAGACTTATCTGAGGAGGGGACGACTATGCTGAGTCATCAAAGATGAGCCATTTTTTAGGAAAAATCTGGAGTAACGGATGCTTTGTTATTGTTGTTTGGTTGCTAAGTCATGTCTAACTCTTTCATGGACTATAGCCCTCCAGGCTCCTCTGTCCATGGGATTTTCCAGGCAAGAATACTGGAGTGAGTTGCCATTTTCATCTCCAGGGGATTTTCCCAGCCCAGGGACTGAACCCACGTCTCCTAAATTGGCAGGTGAATTCTTTACCACTGAGCAACCTGTGAAGGCCAATGGATGCATGATATCTTTCCAAAGACGTGGAACTGTGAAAAAGAGTGACAGTTTTTTGTTGCTATTGTTTGAGAAGCCATGAGAAGCTCCCACAAGTGTGAACTGGAGTATGAGTTGGAAAGGGGAGAAAATAAGGCTTGGAATTCACTGTTAAGGCTGGAGTTTGGATTTAATCCTGCAAGTATAATTAAGGATATTAAAGAACCTAAATGGAATTTTCATGATCTAATTAAAATTTTAATATACTTTTTTAGAACAATTTTTTGTTTACAGAAATATTGAGGACATATTGCAGAAGATTGCCATATATCCCATTCTCAACCTTTCCCTATTATTAACCTCTCACATTAGTATAGTACATTGTTTGCAATTAATTAACCAACATTATTGGTTGGTATTATATTGTTATTTATTAAAATTTATACTTTATTCATATTTCCTTTTGGTGGTGGTGTTCCAACATCCTATCCAGGATATCACATTAGATTTAGTTGGCTTGTCTTCTTGGATTGCTCTTGGCTCTGGCTGTTTCTGTTTGTGTGTGTGCATGCTTGCTCAGTCGTGTTCAACTCTTTGCCACCCCATGGACCAGGCCCCTCTGTACATGGAATTTTCAAAGCAAGAATACTGGAATGGGTTGCTGTTTCCAACTCCAAGGGATCTTCCCAACCCAGAGTTCGAACCCACATCTTCTGCATTGGCAGGCAGATTCTTCACCACTGTGCCACCTTTCCTGATAACTTTGACAGTTTTGAGGAGTACTCGTCAGATATTTTGTAGAATGTCTCTATATTGGGACTTATTTGAAATTTTTATCCTGGTAAAACTGGGATTATGGATTGTGGGAGAAAGACCACACAGGGAAAGTGCCATTTTCATCCCATTATACAAAGGATAGATACCATGAACAGGACTTAGAACTGTTGTTGTTGACCTTGATCCTCTGGCTGAGGTAGTATTTGCCATGTTTCTCCGTGGTAAAGTCACTTTCCCCCACCGACCTTTCCATACTGTGCTCTTTGGAAGGTAGTTGCTATGCACTATTCACATGTAAGGAGTGTGAGTTATGCTCCTCCTCCTTGGGAACATAGTATCCACATAGCTATTTGGAAATACTCTGCATGAAAGATTAGTCTTTTCTTCCCACTTACAAATGTATTCAATCATTTATATCAGTGTGGACTCATGATATTTATTTTATGCTTCAGATTCTGTCTAATGCTAACTTATTACTTTGTTGTTCACATTGTCCAGCTTTGTTTATTGGGAGCTCTTCAAGAGGTACCTGTCATATTGACATAACCCATCACATGGGGTTTTCATTTTGGCACCTTCTTATTATGTGGGACAAAAAGATGCTCCAGGCTTATCTGTAATTTCCCTGCCCCACTTTTAGAACCAACCGCTTTTCCAAGGATCCCTGATTCCTTCTGTTGGAAGAATGATATCAGATACCAAGCTGCTGGGGCCATCATTGCTCCTGCAGTGGTGTTTCTTTCTGGCCCTCTAGGCTGATGCAGCAAGGAAATAAGTGGGTACACTCTAGTCCTCATGTATACATACACCTGTAAATGCTCCTGTATATAACAATTGACATCTGTGTTTGGCTAAACATAAGTTCATATTCGTGTCTCCATCTCTAACCCAGTACCACATACATCATTCTAGTCTCCTCCTGGGCTTGCCTGTAAATTCTCAGTGGGTTTCCATGCCCTCCTCCAGGGGAGAAGCCTGGTGGCTGCAGTCCATATGTTCACAAAGAGTCAGACACAACTGAAGCGACTTAGCATGCGTGCATGCACAGTGAGACGCCTGCCTTCCACCACTTGCCATTCATTTACTTATTTTTTCAGTTCCAGTAATATCAACATTGTTATCCCACATCCCATGGGAAATAACTTTATCCACTAGAGTACAATGTCTGTGGACAGTTTCTTTGGCCTTTAGTCTTTGAGACTCTGCTCATTTCCAGAGTCACTTAGGTCAGCAGCATTTCTCCTCACCCCTTTTAATGAGGATTTTGGATACCTCAACACTGCAAATGATGTTTTTAATACTCATACACTAAAGTTCATCCTTTGTAAAATTCTACGGATTTTGACAAAGGCAGAACATCATATATTCACCATTATACTATCATAAAGAATAGCTTTATTGTCCTAAAAACCTCCTATATTTCATCCACTTATTTACTTCTCTCCCTTTCTCTGAGCTCCTGGCAACCATTGTTTATTTTATAGTCTTTAGAATTATGCGTTTGCCAGAATGTCATAGTTGGAATAATATAATATGATTCCTTTTCAGATTGGCTTCTTTCATTTATCAACATGCATTTTAAATCCCTGCTTGTTCTTTCTTAGTTTGATAGTGCCTTTGTTTTTATTGCTGAATAACATTTCCCTGTGTGGACATACCACAGTTTACTTGTCCATTCACCTATTGAAGGAATCTTGGTTGCTTCCAACCTTTGGTGATTATCAATAAAGTTGCTCTAAATATTCATATACAGGTTTTTGTGTGGGCATAAGTTTTCAAGTCAGTTGGGTAAGTGCCTCAGAGCACAGTTGCTGGATCATATGGCAAGATGATGATTAGCATTTAACTTTGTGAGAAACTGCCAATCTCGTTTCCAAAGTGGCAATATTACTTTGCATTCCCATCAGAGATAAATGAGAGTTCCTATTGTTTTGCACACTTGCTAGAACTCAGTATTGTTAGTTTTTGGATTTTGGATGTTATGATAAATGTGTAGTGATATCTGCTTGGTTTAATTTCCACTCCCCTAATGAGAAATGATATTGAGCATCTTTACGAAAGCTTATTTTCCATCCATATATCCTCTTTGATGAGGTGTCTGCTCATATCTTTATCCATTTTTTAATTGGGTTGTTCCTTCTGTTATGATTGAGTTTTAAGAGTTCTTTATATTATTTCAGATAACAGTTCTTTATCAAATATGTCTTTTGTAAATATTTCCTTCCAATCTGTGACTTGTCTGTCAATGCTCTTAACCATGTCCTTCATAAACCCCAAATTTTAATTACAATAAAGTGTGATTTATCAATTTTTCTCTCATATATTGTACTGTTGACATTATATCTGAAACTCCCCTGCTAAGCTCAGTATTTTCTCCAATGTTTTCTTCTAGAATGCCCAATTTTACCAGCATCCTGTGTGGAAAATGCTGTTCTTTCCCTGATAAATTGCCTTTGCT
>SJYT01054427.1:217091-240070 GCA_006410635.1 Cephalophus harveyi | reverse complement strand
ACAGTTATTCCCACTTTGTTTAATTTCATTTGCCTTACATGTTTTCCCATCATTTTATTTTTTAAGCCAAATATTTTTTAAGGGTGTCTCTTTTTGAATAGCATTTAATAGAATTTGCTTTGTGATTTTCTGAATCTTTTGTTTTATAACTCACATTTTTATAATAGCACATTTATCAACTCACATTTATTATTGTAACTGATATGTTAGTCTTTAACTTCTGCTTTCTATATTTTTGCTTCCTGTTCGTTTTTGTTGTTGTTCTCTCTCATCTGCTGACCTATATATTGCTTATATATTTTCACTGTCTAGCGAGTTGCAGACATGCAATACATTTTTATTCTACTATTATTTAGTGTTAAGATTTTACCAGTATATTTATACTGTAAATACGTCAATATGCAAATATAATATGTAATTTCACTGGGAAAGATCTGCTTTTTTTTCCTAAGCATCAGTGCCAAGAGAAGAATAGTTGTTTTTTTTTTTTTTTCTCTCAATCATCTGAGAAATAGCAGGTGCTATTTCACTGATGAAGAATCTTATCCCTCTCAGATACCATGAGTATTAACAAGGATATTTTGTTCGACATTAAGAGCAGTTTCCAGAGCTGTGGTCAGCCAGGGACGTGGCATTTTAGGGCAGATGCAAGCTTTGTGGATACCTTCATATTAGTCATCACAGTTGACCATGGAGGACATCTGATGCAATGGCAGCTGAAGAAGTGAAAGTAGAGTCACTAGGTTGTGTTGAACTCTTTGTGACCCCATGGACCGTAGCACCCAGGCTTCTTTGTCCATGGAATTTTCCAGGCAAGAATACTGGAGTGGGTCACCATTCCTTTTTCCAGGGGATCTTCCAGACCCAGGAACCAAATCTGAGTCTCCTGCATTGCACACAGATTCTTTACTGTCTGAACCACCAGGGAAGCTGCAATGTCAGCTGTATCACCATAGTTATAACAAGGGTTTTTCAATCACAGAGATTCGTTATGTTGTGATTTTGCTCTCAGTCAGAACAGCTGTTTCAATAAACAAAACTTTCTCCAAATCCTTCTTAAAATGAAACTTTTTTAAGAACAGAAAAATATCTTTTTGCAATTATTTTCCTACTTAATAACCTGTCTGGAAATAAGCAACATCAAAAAAAAAAAAAAAATCATGACATCCCATTTATATAATTTTCCTGAATCCATTTCAACTCCTCAATTGATTAGTGAGCATCTAATGCATACAAATCATATTCTCTACCCCAAAAGTAGGTTTTGGTACAGATACACCTTACAGTGTTAGCTGAAAACTAGGGCAGGATTAGAGTCACAAGCACTTCAACTTTTAAACAAGTTGTAAACTCTCATGGTGTAATAAAATAAGAAAAATCACTTCTCAGCTGCTGTCCTCTTTTGCCTCTTTCTCTCTTGTACATTATGATCATTTCTTGTTATTTATTTAAAATCACTTCTACCAAGATTGCCATATGCCAGGCAATGTTCTTAGCTTTTACCAATATTAAGTCACTTAATCCTCACAACTCTAGAGGTGGATATTGATATTGCACCCATTCTACAGATGAGGGGACTGAGGATTTGACTTCAGACAGAACTGCCTACGGTCTGTGATTTTAGACATGACACTCTACCATCTCTCCAGCATCCTCAGATTTTACTGTTTGTGCTTCCACAGCTCAGGTTTAGGTTACGGTGAGATTAAGGAGGAAGAAGGATATAAGTCAAAAAGAATAAAAACAGATTTGGATTTACAGCCCTGGTTTGTTCCTTACAACCTGTGAAAAATATGGATAGGCAGAATTATGAACTTACAAACATTCCAGTTCTAATCCCCAGGACAGAAAATGATGAGATACCACAACCTTGGATATGTTACCGTACACAGCAAGAGGACTTTGAAATGTAATTAAGATTGCTCATCAGTTGATCTTAAAATAGAATTTCCTGGATTATCTAGGAGGGTCCAATGTAATTTCAGGAAGCCTTAAAAGCAGAGGCAGGAGAGGAAACTGAAGTGATTCAAAGTATGAAGTATTCAAAGTATTCAATGCACTGCTGCTGGCATGAAGATGGAGGAGGCTGGGAGTCGAGGGAAGGGGGATCTCAGTCCCACAACTACAAGGAACTGAATTCTGCCAACAATGGGCATAAACTTGGAAGCAGGTTGTTCCAAAGAGCCTCCAGAAAGAAACACAGCCAACACCTTGACTTTAACCTTGTAGCATTCTGAACAGAGTAACCAGCCCTGCTGTGCTGGACTTCTGACCAAAGAGCAGTGGAAATAAATCAGTGTTTCAAGCTACTAAGTTTGTGGAATTTGTTACACAACAATAGCATACTGATACAATGAACTCAGACAAGTTCCTGAATCCTGATGAGTTTGTTTCCTCATCTGTAAAGAGGGGCTTTTGGTAGCTGTGTATTTTGAAGAATAAATGTAATCACTTCATGACCACCTGGTATAGCACTTGATATTTAGTAAGAGTTCAATAAATATGACTACGTTTACAGGTATTAAAACAAAATTGTAAGAGTAAAGGGTGAAACAGAGAAACTGAATGAAGAAAGTGGTGCTTTAATTGAACTTTGAGAAATAGACTGAGCTTTGATAGTCAATTCAGATTGAAATTAAACCAGTAAAAAATTGAGAGGAGAAAACTCTACAGCTTACCCGAGTCTATCACTCGTTGTGCAGAAGTATGAATTTGCATTTTAATAGAGAGAAGAAAATTAACTGAACTCAGACCATGGTATCTTTTGAAGGGAACTTATAATCCTGGAGAGTAAAATAGAAACCAAACAAATGGGAATCCGTATAGAATATACACAGTGGTTTATAGCCCATATGTTCATACAGCCGACTGTTAGGGGAAGGACCAAAACTGGGCTCATTTTTATTTCAACTCTGTCGCATTTGCTCTGTATGTGCAAACAAAAGCAAAAATGTTTCCATGCCAAGCACAAGATGCGTGTTCACATCTGTGATTGACACCTGGTATATGGGGTGTGACAACAGCCACTTTTCTACGGTACCTGAAGGAAGTCTCGTGAAGTGAAATCACTGAGATTTTAAATGGTGGTAATTCAGAGATTATGGTTCTTCTGCCTTGTCGGAAAATGCCAAAAAAAAAAATTAAAAAAAGAAAAAGATGGAGGAGAGAAGGAAATCCTGAGCGACATCGAGGGTCTTACTAGGTGCCCAGGATTGCCACAGCAAATCACCTAAACTGGGTGGCTTACAACTCTGGGAATTTATTCTCCCCTGGTTCTGAAGGTAAGCTGCCTGAAGTCAAAGTGTTGGCAATATTGGTCTCTTGGGGGCTCCAACGGAGAGTATTTCCTCATCCTTCTCCTGGCTTCTGGTGCAGCCAGCCATCCTTGTAGATACATCACCTCAATCTCTGCCTCCAGCTTTACCTGGCCTCTCCTCTTCCCTTCTGTCTCTTATCAGGATGCTAGTCGTCGGACTTGGGACCCAGCTGAACAATGCAGAAGTGATCTCATCTCAGAATCCTCAACTTAATTACATTTGCAAAGACTCTTGATCCAAATATTCAGATTCATAAGTCCCAGGGGGTAGGACTTGGACATATGCTTTTTGGGGTTGGACATTCAAATCATTAAGGGGACTACTAGCTAGAGAGTCTATGAGGGGCTTTCCTTGTAGCTTTGTCACTGAAGGATCTGCCTGAAATACAGAAGACCCAGGTTCAATTCCTGGGTCGGGAAGATTCCTGGAGAAGGAAATAGCAACTGACTTGCCTGAAGAGTTCCATGGACAGAGGAGCCTACTGAGCTACAATCCATGGGGTCGCAAGAGTCAGACAGGACTTAGTGACTAAACCAACATTAGTTAAAACATACTGAGAAATAGCATTTGTTGCTGTTGTTCAATTGCTAAGCCATGTTCGACTCTTTGCAACGCCCTGGACTGAAGTACTCCAGGCTTCTCTGTCCTTCACCACCTCCTGAAGTTTGCTCAAACTCATGTCCATTGAGTCAGTGATGACAGCCAACCATCTCATCCTTGGCCACCCTCTTCTCCTCCTGCCTTCAATCCTTCCCAGCATCAGGGTCTTTTCAAATGAGTCAGTTTTTCGCATCAGGTGACCAAAGTATTAGAGATTCAACTTCAGCATCAGTCCTTCCAGTGGATAATTCAGGACTGATTTCCTTTAGGATTGACTAGCTTGATCTCTTTGCTGTCCAAGGGACTGTCAAGAGTCTTCTCATTTGAAAGCATCAATTCTTCGGCATTCCGCTTTCTTCATGCATGCATGCATGCTAAGTTGCTTCAATCATGTCAGACTCTTCACAACCCCATGGACCATAGCCCTCCAGGCTCCTCTGTCCATGGGATTCTCCAGGCAAGGATACTGGAGTGGGTTGCCATGCCCTCCTCCAGGGGATCTTCCCAACCCAGGGATTGAACCTTCATCTATGTCTCCTGCATTGGCAGGTAGGTTCCTTAACACTAATGACTCCTCTTTATGCAAACACCTTCTTAAATAAATGTGGAATTATATGAGAAAAAACAAAAACAAGACCCGTGTGGCTAATTTATGTCCAATTTAAGTTTAAAAAAATCTCTAATTTTGATTTCAGGTAAATATTAGTATAATCTTCTACATGAAAAGAAAAATCTATTCTTAGAAGAAGAAAGAAAAAGATTAGGTGCCTGAAAAAAGTTGAGCCAGTGTCAGTTCAGTTCAGTTTAGTTGCTCAGTCATGTCTGACTCTTTGTGACCCCATGAATCACAGCACACCAGGCTTCCCTGTCCATCACCAACTCCTGGAGTTTACACAAACTCATGTCTGTCGAGTCGGTGATGCCATCCAGCCATCTCATCTTCTGTCATCCCCTTCTCCTTCTGCCTCCAATCCTTGCCATTAGCTGAGCCCAACAATTCCAAGTGGTAGTTGTGGTGATTCAATGTTATTTGTTTTGCCTTTTGTTAATAGCACATATGTTATTTGAAGAATCATCTTTTTTAGCAAAGTTTCCATGAGAGCACCTAATAACTTTGTTATGATTCAATATTTGCCATAATGCTTTGAAATGGAGAATTGTATACAAACATGAAGAGTGGAATTTCATTAGCCAAATCAAGTCACATGGCAACATTTAAGTTTAAGTGAATGGCGTACTGACCAGCCGTCAGAAAGAGAAGGAGCCTGAACATCTGTGAACACTGAACTATCGCAGCCTGGAATCCCAACCTTTATGCCCAAAGACATTACAAAATGGCAGAACACCTTTTTAGTCAGACTGGGGAGAAAATCCTTCCATGTCTGATCAAAGGCAGTTGGGTCTTAACAAGTTAATTCCTTCTATATCATTACTTCTGGAAGAAATAAGAGAGAATTAGTTTTCCCAACAAAATTTCTTACAAAAATGACAAAAATACTACCAATTGTGTTGTTTTTCTTTCTTAACTGATATATAGTTACAGAGTATAATTTCCAGAACACTGATAGCATTCTGGGTACTTCCAAATATTTGAGATATGTGTGTGGAACTGACAGATTGATGGGGTGTGTGTGTGTGTGTGTGTGTGTGAGTGTGTGCGTGCATGCACATATACGTTGTGATGCTTACTAGCACATATGTTTGCTCATATTTGAGCTCTCCTCTTTATAGGTGCATGATGAAGACTTTGCCTCCCACTCCTCTCAGGTCAGGTGTGGCCTCATCACTTGCTTTGGACGGTGACTGGTTGGGTGATTCCCGTCACTCCTGGACAGAAACATCTCCTTTCCTACAAGACTCTTCACTACTGTCTCCCTCAGCAAGGAAAACCAATCCAGTGCACTCTGGGNGCCACTCCCCTCAGGTCAGGTGTGGCCTCATCACTTGCTTTGGACGGTGACTGGTTGAGTGATTCCTGTCACTCCTGGACAGAAACATCTCCTTTCCTACAAGACTCTTCACTACTGTCTCCCTCAGCAAGGAAAACCAATCCAGTGTACTCTGGGTGGAGGAAGAAATCCATCATCCCACATTTCCTCATGAGGAATAATGTGGAGAAGAACCCCACACAGACCACAGCGGACATGCAGCATTAGTAAAAAATAAACCTTTCAGATTTGAGGGTAATGATAGATTATGAAAATAGCCATAAATTCCTCCATCGTGTTCGCAATGGAATTATTGCTCTTCTCACGAGGGTGTACATCTTCTTTCTCTACCCTCCCAAAAGACTGAGCTGAGCTTGTGACTTGCTTTGATCAACAGACTGAGAGGTGACCTTGAAAGAATTCCCAGCAAAGGCCGCTTGAGGCCTCGTGATTTCTGTCGAACTCTCTGCTGCCTTCAGACCACCCCATGTAGCCAGCGTCCATAGGGAGGGACCGTATTCAGAGAGAGACCCGGCAGATGGCCAGCATCCGCCTCCAGGCATGAGCGTGGGCTTGTCTTGGACCATTCAGCCCTGGATGGGCCACAGAAGACTGAACTATGAACTACGTGGGGGGCCCCAGGCAAAACTCACAGAAGAACTGCCAGCTGAGCCCCAGTCCCAACCACTGGCCCACAGGACTGCAAGCGAATACAGTTCTGTTGACTTGGGCCACTAAGTCTGTGTGATTTGCATGTAGCAATGGCTAGCTGGTGCAGCTTGAACTAGCTTATCCTCACTGATATGTGTGTGCATGCATGTAGCCATGTATGTGGTGGTGGTGCATGTGTGTTTGACCCTTGCAGCCCCACGGACTGAAGCCCACCAGGGTCCTCTGTCCATGTACTACTCCAGACAAGAATACTAAAGTAGGTTGCCTTTTTCTCCTTCAGGGGCTCTTCCTGACCCAGAGATCAAACTCATATCTTCTGTGTCTCCTGCATCGGCAGGCAGATTCTTTACCACTGAGCCACCTGGGGAGATAGATAGTTATGTGTATGCGTGTAATATAACTGTGTGTATATCGTATATACATATAGTATCAATGCATGTATATAGTTGTGTGTGTGTAGTATAAATCCATGTATACATTACATATATACACATGTACCGATGTGTATATGTCAAAATAATTCTTAGCAGCAGACTGGGTTAAGAAAGTGATTCAGTTTTTATTTCATTAACTAAGAAATTCATATGTTCATTGAAATTTCCCTTATTCCTGTCAACATAATCTCAGCAGATGGCTGGATTAGAGGGGTCTTAAAATTTGGACTTGAAGAAATCATCCTCTAATAGCGGATTCTTCTGCAGACAAATGATATTAAAACCAGATTGTGAGGTCAGAAGATCAGTGTCTTTGCTTTTCCCTCTTCACGCTGATGCATTCCAGAATACACTATGCAGTCACTGCCAGACGTGATTGAGACCACCTTCAGGGTCAGGAAAGATAGCATCCGTTCTCCTTTCGGAGTTCAGTATTACATCAGTCCTAACTGACACTGCTGTGATTAGTCGAGCCGTTTGGGCCAAAATGCAGCATGGAAATCCACTGATGCTTTTAATATAAAAAATTAGTAGAAAAATTATAAAGACCTTTCTAAATTATCTCATCTGAGGAAGAGGGTTGCTTTATGAGACTGAACCAGAGTTCATACTGCTTAGAGTCTTCAGCTAGAAGAAATGCGATTGGTTAAAGTGGGAAGGTTTTATTTAAGAAGGAAACTGACATGAAAACTATGTATTCATTTTCTATTGCGGCCATAACTATTAATGATAAACAGAAACAACACATATTAAAATTACACATCTATGATCTTCCAGTTTTGGAGGTCAGAAGTCCAATGTGGGTCTCTCGGGGCCACAATCCAAGTGTTAGCTGGTTGAGCCCCATTCTGGAGGCTCTAGGGAAGAACCGTTCCCTTGCCCATTCAGGCGTTGGCATAACTCATTTCCTGGAGATTGTAGAACGAAAGTCCCGTTTCCTTACTGGCTGTCAGCGGGCAGCCACCCTTACCTGCCAGAGGCTTCTCTCAGATCTTTGCACACTGCCCATACCTCTGGACCCTCTCAAGCTCGCATCTCTCTGATTGACACCCCTCCTGTCCTCTTCTGCTTTCGGGAACTCATGTAATTAGATGAAACTCACTCAGATAATCAGGGTGATTTTCCCACCTCCAGGTATGCCCCGTAACCAAATCTGTCAAGTCCATTTTGCCATGTAAGGAGATATATTCAGGTGTTCCAGGGATCAGGATGTGGGCATTGTTGCCAAGGGTGGGACATCACACTGCCCTCCACAGCCTACAGAGAGTCATAGAGGGCTAAGAGGTGTGGGTTTAAAGGACCTCATGACCACTGGGTCTCACTTCCCAGGCTGGGCAGTTTGGGGAATGGATTAGGGGATCTGGGGACCTCACTGAATGCCAGGGTGTGCTCTGTGCAAGGAAAAATGAAGTCATATGGAGGCCTTGCTTTTTGTCCATTTGTTTAGAAGTATTTCTGACTTTTCCACAGTGCCTTTTATTTATTATTAAAAAGCATGTTTAACCACCTCATGACTCAGACAGTAAAGAATCTGCCTGCAATGCAAGATATCTGGGTTCGATCTCTGGATCAGGAAGATCTCCTGGAGAAGGGAATGGCAACCCACTCCAGTATTCCTGCCTGGAGAATCCCACGGACAGAGGAGCCTGGCGGGTTATAATCCATGGGGTCTCAAAGAGTCCGACACGACTGAGCGACTAGCACTTTCACGTTCCTCTTCAGGAACTCCTTCATAGATGGACGGTTAGTGTTTTCAGTCCCCAGTCTTGAGAGACTTGCTGATGAGCTTGGGGGCTCAGGGTGAATCTGAGTCTTCACTGCGGAGTGAAACCAACCAAGCAACTTCCCGCAACCTCCTCTCCTGACGCTGAGGGAACTGATTCTGACCTGGTAAGCCTAGGTGATGGGAGAGCGTGAACCAGTTCATTTGGAGCCCGTTGTTTGAATTTCGTTCCCAGGCAGGGCGATACAGAAGAGAATCCAGTAGTAAAATGAAAATATTTTATTGGGCCTAATCCCTTATAAAAATGGTCACGTCGTGTGTCCATGTCATGTCGTCCAGTAGCTTTGGATGGCTGTGCCATGGAGCCATCCCTAGGTATGTTCCCACTCACCCAGTTCTTATAGGTCAGATAGGCCTGATGGGGTGGGGGGTGGGTCAAGCGATGTCCCGTGGTTCTGTCCACTGGCCACCAGCCTGGTAGCTCTCCAGGGAGAAATGGAAGACCTGGGGCAGGAGGAAAACAGTGGCATGCTGCTGGCTGCTTGTTCTAAGCAGCAGAAGGTTAGGCCTGTGATGGTTATTCAAAGCAGTATGTTTCGCAGAGGGCAGCTGGTCTAGGTCTTGAGTATTAGACACAATTGTGGAAGTCCAGCTGGGCCCTGGGCAGCCAATCGCACCCACTGCACTCACCCGTGTCTATCGTGAGAGGGATGCTCTGTTTCCTCCAGGGTGGGTTTGGGGACATCCCTGTGTCCCCCTGAGGTGACCACTGGCCTGGATTCAGCTGGTTTGGTCGGTTTTCATGGAGATCATCAAACTTGGGAGGTTTGAGCCACACAGGAAAATTAATACCAAGCAGATTTATTAAATCCGAATTTGCCACAGGGGACAGACTTTGCAGGCATGAGGATGTAGCCAAGGTAACCTGTCCCGGAAAAACAGATGTAGACAGAGAGCAGAGGGAGCATGAGGGCTTATGGGATGCTGTCTGCAGCCTCAGAGGGTCTTCCGTGACTTCTGAAAACGAGGCTCTAGTGACCAGAAGACCGTGTGAGCTGTTATGCCGGTTTTACCGCAAATGATACCCCCTTGGTTTCACATCGCTGTAGCCCCCCCAGCAGGCTTGTCATGAGGGTTTATCACCTCATTACTTGCCACCACGAAGTGGAAAAAGTTGCAGGCATGAGGATGTAGCCAAGGTAACCTGTCCCGGAAAAACAGATGTAGACAGAGAGCAGAGGGAGCATGAGGGCTTGTGGGATGCTGTCTGCAGCCACAGAGGGTCTTCCGTGACTTCTGAAAACGAGGCTCTAGTGACCAGAAGACCATGTGAGCTGTTATGCCAGTTTTACCGCAAATGATACCCCCTTGGTTTCACATCGCTGTAGCCCCCCAGCAGGCTTGTCATGAGGGTTTATCACCTCATTACTTGCCACCACGAAGTGGAAAAAGTAAGTTTTTAAATTGGATTATCAACCAACTTTGCTACCAATTCCTGCTATATCAATAGGAAGTCATTTGGGGTAAATTAATTTGATCCACGGGCAACTCATCCATTATTGACTGTTTACTAGATTTAACTCCAGAACATAGCTGGTGCACTTTGTTGCAATCCCTCGTGTCTGCAGAGCTGTGCAGCGTGTGGGTCTTAGACCAGCAGCGTTGGCGCCACTGGGGAGCTTGAAGGACATGCGCATTCACCACCTACTAAATCCGGCTCTCTAAGGACAGAGTCCAGGAAATGGTTTTCATGAACCTTTCAAATCATTCTTCTGTGCATTAAATGGCTAAGAGGATGGATTCTAGGGCCAGACTGACTGGGTTTATATTTTGCCATTCTTCTGCAGGCTGGTATCCTTGGCAAATTAACCTCTCAGACTCAGGTTTCTCATCTGTGAAATGGGCTCACTCAATGGTTCTTACCTCCCAGGGTTGCTGTGGGGGTTAACTGAGTCAGTATAGGTAGAGCAGATTCTGAACAGCACCTGGCAAATAGGAAGCACATGCTAAGTGTTTGCTGTTACTATTGCTTTCCTTCCCAGCAGGATGGGCTTCCCAGGTGGTGCTAGTGGTAAAGACCCTGCCTACCCAGGCAGGAGACATCAGAGACTTGGGTTCAATCCCTGGATCGGGAAGATCCCCTGGAGGAGGGCATGGCAACCCACTCCAGTATTCTTGCCTGGAGAATCATCATGGACAGAGAAGCCTGGTGAGCTAAGGTCCACAGGGCTGCAAAGAGTGGGACATGAATGAAGTGACTTAGCATGAAGGCACCAGGTGGATAGAAGAAGCACGTGTCTCACTGGCTCCCATTCGCTGAGAGCTCAGCATCTGATTGGTGGTGAATGAAGGCCAGGTGCCCAGATGCATGCCAGGAGGAAGGTTCTGGCATCCCCAAGGCCTGGACCACATCATTTAATGTATCTGACCCTGGTTTCCTCACCACCCCAGGCCTGTTGGTTTTTAAGGCCCACTTTTGTCTTTGAAATTTCATTCCTAAACATCTTCCCAGTCTCTTTCCCTTCTGGGGCCATATCAGACACAGTGTAGGCAGGTGTTCACACTGATTAGAGCAGGGATGTTTGCAGTAGAAGAAATGAAACTTTTAAGAAGAGCATGGGTCTCAGTCATCTGCTTTTGATTTCAAACCTGAGAGGCTGAACTTCAAGGTGAAGCCCATCTCTGTAAAGATAACAGAGCTTCCAAAACAAATGTTTAATGTTTTTGTTCCTTGAAACTACAGAAATAATGCTAGTTGAAATAAAAATTAGAAACCAAATCAGCAAAAGGGAAAAATTCACCCATGATTCCGTTGTCTGAAGAAAATACCAATTAATTTTTAGATGCACAGTTCTGCAGGTTTATCTGTATATATATTTTAAATTGAAATTAGATTATATTATAATTCTCTTTTTAACTGGCTTTTAAAACTTAACATACTGTGAATGAGTTTTTAACATCAATAATTGTGGGTTATCATATAAGCACTGTTAATTATTGAATAATATTTTATTATAACTCATAACTTATTTAATTATGCCCTTTAGGTGTTTAAGCTTTTTCATGTTATTACCAATCAGCAATGAAATCTCATGTCCCAACATTCATGGGAATTATCTGATAATTTCCCTAGAACACATTTTTAAATGCTGAATTCCTAGATTTAGCCTTTAACATGCAAAGGATTTTAAGGGCTCATAGTAAATGTTGCCAAATTACCTTTCTCCCCACAAAACTCTACCTGTTTATACTTTCCCTGGTAGTGGGGAAAGTGCCATAATTTAAAATTTTGCCAACATTGTATATTTTGCTTCATTTTAACCCTTCCCAAATTAAAAAGACACTCACACTCAATGAAGCACTCAAGAAATGTTGGTTAAAAACCAGTATGTCCCAGACACTCAGGCTCTAGTATTTTCCTTACAGAACTTATTATCATGATGCTTGTCATAAGAAAGGTGCACAGTGAGTACAGTGGGGTGAATACTCTGCAAGGGGGCATGTATGGCCCAGCATCGCAGAGCGGGGCCTTCATCAGAACTGGGAGTCAGGAGCAGCTATCAAAGGAGTGACATCTGAACCGAAGCCTTGAGGACTCATGGGAATCGTACAGGAGCTGCAGGAGATAAGAGCTTGATCCCCGGGTTGGGAAGATCCCCTGGAAGGAAATGGCAGCCCACTCCAGTGTTCCAGCCTGGAGAATCCCATGGACACAGGGGCCTGGCGGGCCACAGTCCAAAGGGTCGCACAGAATCAGACACAACTGAGCGACTGAGCTTGCAGACACTGAATTGGGAAATGTTGGTCCTGGAGAAATAATGGAAGCCCAGTGGCAGGAAGAAGCCGGGAAAAGTCAGGGCAAGACATGCATTTTCTTGATTTCTAGACAGGTCAAATATTTTAATACTTATTGGTTGTACATGTGTAGCTTTCTCGTGAACCTTTTATCATATCTTTTGGTTAAATATTCAAGTGTTGGGTGAATTTTGTTTCTCTAAGAACCTTTATAGAAGTACTTTAACCTTTGAAACTAGTAAATATGTGATTATTCCTTTAATAAATTGTCTATAATTTTTATTCATCATTCAGTAAGTTTGTGTGTGTGTATATGCCTAGCTTTAAGATTCCCTTCTAAAATAAAGTATTGATTCAATCTCACATACATAATGATTTTTTTTTTTCTGATTGTTACATATCTGACCTGCCTCTTGAGAAATCTGTATGCAGGTCAGGAAGCAACAGTTAGAACTGGACAGGGAACAACAGTGGCAGAAAGTGAAGAAGAACTAAAGAGCCTCTTGATGAAAGTGAAAGAGGAGAGTGAAAAAGTTGGCTTAAAGCTCAACATTCAGAAAACGAATATCATGGCATCCAGTCCCATCACTTCATGGCAAATGGATGGGGAAACAGTGGAAACAATGGCAGACTTTATTTTGGGGGGCTCCAAAATCACTACAGATGGTGAATGCAGCCATGAAATTAAAAGATGCTTGCTCCTTGGAAGGAAAGTTATGACCACCTAGATAGCATATTGAAAAGCAGAGACATTACTTTGCCAACAAAGGTCCATCTAGTCAAGGTTATGGTTTTTCCAGTAGTCATGTATGGATGTGAGAGTTGGATTATAAAGAAAGTTCCGTGCAGAAGAACTGATGCTTTTGACACGTGGTGTTGGAGAAGACTATTGAGAGTCCCTTGGACGGCAAGGAGATCCAACCAGTCCATCCTAAAGGAGATCAGTCCTGAATATTCATTGGAAGGACTGATGCTGAAGCTGAAACTCCAATACTTTGGCCACCTGACTCTAAGAACTGACTCATTGGAAAAGATCCTGATGCTGGGAAAGATTGAGAGCGGGAGGAGAAGGGGACAACAGAGGATGATATGGTTGGATGGCATCACCGACTGAATGGATATGAGTCTGAGTAAACTCTGGGAGTTGGTGATGGACAGGGAGGCCTGGCATGCTGTGGTCCATGGGGTCACAAAGAGTTGGACACAACTGAGCGACTGAACTGAACTGAACATATCTTTTAATAATGTGTGCTTTTTGATTCTACAGAAGTTTAAATTAAGCAGTTGTATTTGTCAACCTCTCCTTTCGATATTAAACCCTTCTCTACTTAATAATTGTATTAAGAGATAACTGTTATATGATGAGGGTTGCAGTTGGATAAGTTTTGACAAATCGATGTAGCACATAACCAGCACTATGGTATGCATGTGGAATATTTTTCTTATTCCAGAAAGTGCCTTCCTGTTCTGTACTAGTCATTTTCTCCATGCACCATGCCCTGACCTCAGACCACCACAGCTCTGATTTCTAGCACCAGAGACTCATTTTGCTTATTCTAGAACTTCAGGTAAATACAGTCACAGTGTGGACTCTTTCCACCCAACATAATGTTTTTTGATACTCATCCATGTGATTGCAGGGGGAGGAATTTGTTCCTTTTAATTCTAAACAGTAACCTTCGCATGACTGTTTACTTTTATATATCTCACTGTAGTTTTTCACTTATCCAGATCTTTCTTGGTGGACGTTGATTTCTTTCATGTTTTCAGCTGTTATGAAAAAGCTGCTATGGACATTCTTCGTACAAGTCTTTCTGGGGTATATGCTGTGTTTCTTTTGGTACATAAAGAGATAGGAGTGAAATTGCTGGATCACTGACAATGTGCCTGTCCAACTTTATAAGCTGACAAACTGTCTTCCAGGGTAGTCATATCATTTTCACTCCCATTAACAAGATACATTGTTCCGCATTTTCACCATTTGTTTCATGTTTAATTAATTTCAATTTCTATGAAAATTCTGAGACAACAGGAATCTAACTTTGTGTCTTCCAGGGGCTTAGCCACTTATCTCAGCAACACTCATCGAAAAATCCGTAATCTCCCCATTGCTTTAAATGCCATGTCTATACACGTGTTTCTTTTTCTGAACTACCTACTTATTCTCTGGTTTTCTGAAGCCAGTGTTGCCTCATTATCATCACTGTCACTTTGTAACAGGTTTTAATATCTGATAGTGACACTCACTCATCTTTAGTCTTCTCTATCCTCATTGTTCCATAAGGTTTCTTGCATATATATATATATACACACAGATGTACATATGTATATATATACACACATATACATTTAAGCTTCCTTGAAGTTTTGAACTATTTCCCTAAAAGTCTGAGTTTTGTAAGTCAAGGAGTAATAGAGAGATAGAGAGTAAAATTAGGAGATTGTTCCAGTCTTTTGTAAATTCTTGCCCAAGGGAATAACTCAAAATATTATTATGATTTTAGCACTCATTTTTTTTAAATGCTCAGTCTCACTAGCAGTCATCTAAATGCAAAATAAAGCCATCATTATCATCTGTCAGACTGGGGTTAAATCAAAAGAAAAAGGACAATATTTGTCCAGTAGAGGTGGAGATGAATAGAAATAAATATTTTTACACATCGGTGTTTGGAATGTAAATGAAGTGAGCATTTTGGGAGAATACTTTAGCAACAACAATAAAATTGTTTAAAGTTCATACATTTTTTTGCTGGTAATTCCATTTCTCAAGAATCCTCTGGTGTGCCTCTGACTTCTAGCGCTTGGTGTTATTGGTGCAGTCTAGTTTTCATCAGTCCCTTCACCTAACTTTGGAATTCTCTTGGAGTTTCTATTTATCCGGTTCCAAATTTCATGGTGATGCGTCACATTGCAGGGTCTTTTCCCATTCATCCCAGTTACGATGCAACAGGCCATCTCAGTTTTGGCGATTTGTACAATGGGAAACGCTCTGTAATTCCCCTGATAATTGCCTCTGCTTTGGTTTTCCTATTCTTATTTCTGGAACTCCTATAAGATAGAGGGTGGCCATCTTTTCTTTTTATTTTCATTTTATGTTGGAGTATAGTTGATTTACAATGTGGTATTAGTTTCAGGTATACAGCGAAGTGGTTTACTTATACATATACATATATCTGGGTTTCCCTGGTGGCTCACACAGTAAAGAATATGCCTGCAATGCAGGAGAACTGGGTTCGATCCCTGGGTTGGAAAGTTCCCCTGGAGGAGGGCATAGCAACCCCTTCCAGTATTCTTGCCAGGAGAATTCCATGGACAGAGGAGCCTGGCCAGCTACCATCTGTGGGGTCACAAAGAGTCAGACACAACTGAGTGACTTTTACTCCTTTAAACATATATCTATTCTTTTTCAGATTCTTTTCCCTTGTAAGCTGTTACAGAGTATTGAGTAGAATTCCCTGTGTTCTACAGTAGGTTCCTGTTGATTCCCTGTTGTGTATATGGGTATGATAAAATACTATTTTTTAAAGAAGCTTTAGCTGTTTCTACACAGCAAATGTAGGAAGGATTTTGAATTTCACACCAAATTGAACTTCAGGAGTCCTTTTAAGTAGAACTTTGGGCACTATGGAAATTCCTATGGAAAGTAATTTTAAAAGTTCTCTATTTCCTGAAATCTATTTTTGGAAGGGAATTTACATTTCTTGTTGATTTGCTCCAGATAAAGGCAAAGACAGTGAAGCCTGGCACGCTGCCGTCCACGGGGCTGTACAAAGTCGGACAGGACCTAGTGACTGAGCAACAATAACAAGGTCACAATTCTCTCACACAAGCAAAACTGTCTAGCTGAGCTGCCAGATCCATGCCCCGCTGAACATCGCGCCTGATGAAGCAAGTTGCTATCTGGAGGTCACTGACTAACCACAAAGCTAAGTACAACCTGACTTCAGGCTCAGAAGTCACCATGTGACCTTGAAGCTTGGTTTGGGGTGAAAGAGTGGTTGTGTGTTTCACATCCAGAAAAGAACAGTGGACTTTGAATATTTAGGACTAGTTCTAACTTGGGGACTGATTTCAACAGATAGTGAATAAAATTTCAGACAGTAATTGAGGCGGTCACATGTTGCTTCTTTTCTTCATATGTGGTGGATGTTAAGATCCTAGGAAATCCAAATAGGAAAAAAGAGTTAGTGAGGATGCGGAGAAATCAAAATCCTTGTGCTGGGGGGAATTGGGTGCAGCTGCCTTGGAGAACGGTCTGGCAATTCTTCAAAAACTGAAAAATAGACCAACCATCAGTTCAGTTCAGTTCAGTCACTCAGTCATGTCCCACTCTTTGCGACCCCATGAATCGCAGCACGCCAGGCCTCCCTGTCCATCACCAGCTCCCGGAGTTCACTCAGATTCATGTCCATTGAGTCAGTGATGCCATCCAGCCATCTCATCCTCTGTCGTCCCCTTCTCCTCCTGCCCCCAATCCCTCCTAGCATCAGAGTCTTTTCCAATGAGTCAGCTCTTTGCATGAGGTGGCCAAAGTACTGGAGTTTCAGCTTTAGCATCATTCCTTCCAAAGAAATCCCAGGGCTGATCTCCTTCAGAATGGACTGGTTGGATCTCCTTGCAGTCCAAGGGACTCTCAAGAGTCTTCTCCAACACCACAGTTCAAAAGCATCAATTCTTCGGCGCTCAGCCTTCTTCACAGTCCAACTCTCACATCCATACATGACCACAGGGAAAACCATAGCCTTGACTAGACAGACTTTGTTGGCAAAGTAATGTCTCTGCTTTTGAATATGCTATCTAGGTTGGTCATAACTTTTCTTCCAAGGAGTAAGCGTCTTTTAATTTCATGGCTGCAGTCACTGGGTATATATACCCCCAAAGAATGGAAAGTGAGGACAAGGAAAGATATCTGTACACTCAGGTGTACAGCAGTATTATTCATAATGGCTAAATGGTGGAAACAACAGAGGAAGAGATAAACAAAATGTGGTCTATACACACAACAACCTTAAACAGGAAGACAACTCTAACACATGTTACAATAAGCCTGGAAGAAGACATTCTGCCTGTGAAATATGCTACTTAAACAGGACAAATACTACATGATTCCACTCAGATAAGGAACATAGAGACAGAAAGTGGTTGCTGGGGCTGATCCAGGGATGGGAAGTTTCAGTTTTGCAAGACGAAAAGAGTTGTGACGATGGATGGTGGTGATGGTTGCAGAAAAATGTGAACATCCTTAGGACCACCAAGCTATATGCTTAAAAAGGTTAAGATGGTAACTTCTATACTACCTATATTTTAGCACAATTTAAATAAATCTTTTTTTAGAAGTCAATAAAACATAAAAAAGATACTAGGAATTCCAGATTCTAAAAAACCTTTCAGGGTCATTGTATTAGTTGTGTTAACTGGGAAACAAACAGTCCCCACATTTGAATGGCTCAATGCAATGAAGGCTTATTTCTTACTCGTATTTCCACCCACTGTGGGTCTGAAGGGGGCAGACAGCAGCGGGGGTAATCGCCCCATGCAGTCATTCAGGGAACCCCATCCTGGCTTCATGTTACCCCTCCTTCCTTTAGCTTTTTGGAGTTGTTAGTATTTAGCCAGGGAAAGAGGGTGAGGATAGTCTTGGGCAGTTTTTCAGGCCAGACCTCAGAGGGGCCCACATCCATCCTGGTCATATTCCACTGGCCTGAACTCCCTCACAGGGAGACCCCTCACCTGAGGGACACTGGGAAATGTAGTCCAGTTGTCTGTCAGAGGAAGTGGGTGAAAGGGAGCAGGAAAAGATCTCAGACATTCATGGGAACTGCAGGTCTCTGCTACAGACATTATGCAGGGCATAGCAGTGTGATAAGAAGATCAGGAACAATCCTAGCTGTCAGAATTTTGTAGGAAAGATATTTCTTATGAGGAACAGGGAGATACTCTGTCTACATGATCTGCCCCACCTCGCTGCCTTAGCATGATAATGCAGTCATGTGACTCTACAGATAGTCATTTCAGTTAAGCCACACTTTGATATGAAGATCAGTTGCTTCTGCAACTGACCTCAAAACTTTCTCCTGACAATCAAGTGGAGTGACTCTATTCTGCTAGTCACTACTAGGATCAGAGCAGGTTCACAGAAAGGATGGTCCAGAAACTTGATCGGCACCACAGGTACAGATGGGAATATGGAAACTCAGTAACTAGAGAACTCCACTGCTGTGTTCTAGACAAATTTCCCATCTGTAGTGTAAGCTCTGACTGTGATCTTTTCCATTTTTGTAATGCAAGTGCCTGACTTAAGCTTTGGTGCTGAGGCAACCCCTTCAAAGAAGGCTGACTGGAATAAACACAATCACAGCTGCAGGACTAGATGTAAATCAGACCAGCTCCTCATTCTGAGGCTCTTTTGTTTTAGAGAGACTGGTTGATCTAGATAGCTGGCTATTGGGGCTACTCCCCCACCCACCCCCCCACCACGGCTTTCTGTTCTTTAAATTCCCTCCCTTATCTTTTAACTTCCCTAATAAATAATGAGCCCTTGAAACCCTAGACCCCTACCCTCAACCCCAATAAAAGCAGAACCTTAAGCTCATGTGCTTTATCTCTGTCTCCTTTGACCCTATTATGTGGTCCCAGGTGTATTGTGTGATTTCCAGGTCTTGTAAATAATTTGTTGTCATTTTCCAGTCACCAAGTTGTGTTTGACTCTTCACAACCCCAGGGACTGCAGCACGCCAAGCCTTCCTGACCATCACCATCTCCCAGCGTTTGCCCAAGTTCATGTCCATCGAGTAGGTGATGCCATCCAACCATCTCATCCTCTGTCACCCTCTTCTCCTTCTGCCTTTAATCTTTCCCAGCATCAGGGTCTTTTCCAGTGAGTCAGCTGTCTGCATCAGGTGGCCAAAGGATTGGAGCTTCAGCTTGTAAGTAACAAAGCCTCCATTTTTTCAAAGTATCCTGATGGTTGTTGCTGAAGGATGTCTTGCAGTCATAAGAACCACAAGGGCTGGTCCTACCCAACGTTGGTCATCAATAAGCCGAAGCTAGCTGCATCACCATCCAGATGGAGCTGAGATGAAGGGGAGTGGATGAGGGGTCAGGGAGGTTGCCGAGCCCCATCCGTAGCTTCAGTGGAGCCTAAGTTGACTCCTGGCCTCTGGAGTGTTCTTAACTCCCGAACCCTCACCAGGGCTGCTTAAGAAAGACCTGTGTTTGACAATGAGGTACCATCTCATGCCATTCAGAATGGCTGCTATCAAAAAGTCTACAAACAATAAATACTGGAGAGGGTGAGGAGAAAAGGGAACCCTCTTACACTGCTGGTGGGAATGCAAACTAGTACAGCCACTAGGAGAACAGTGTGGAGATTCCTTAAAAAACTGAAAACAGAACTGCCATATGACCCAGCAATCCCACTGCTGGGCATACACACTGAAGAAACCAGAATTGAAAGAGACACATATACCCCAATGTTCATCACAGCACTGTTTACAATAACCAGGACATGGAAGCAACCTAGATGTCCATCAGCAGATGAATGGATAAGAAAGCTGTGGTACATATACACAGTGGAGTGTCACTCAGCCATTAAAAAGAATGCATCTGAATCCGTTCTAATAAGGTGGATGAAACTGGAGCCTATTATACAGAGTGAAGTAAGTCAGAAAGAAAAACACCAATACAGTATATTAACGCTTATATATGGAATTTAGAAAGATAGTAAAGATGACCCTATATGCGAGACAGCAGAAGAGACACAGATGTAAAAAACAGTCTTTTGGACTCTGTGGAAGAAGGCGAGGGTGGAATGATTTGTGAGAGTAGCATTGAAATGTGTATATTATCATATGTGAAGCAGATCGCCAGTCCAGGTTTGATGCATGAGGCAGGGTGCTCAGGACTGGTGCACTGGGATGACCCTGAGGGATGGGATGGGGAGGGAGGTGGGAGGGGGGTTCTGGATGGGGAACACATGTACATCCATGGCAGAGTCATGTCAATGTATGGCAAAAACCACTACAATATTGTAAAGTAATTAGCCTCCAATTAAAATAAATAAATTAATTTAAAAAAAGAAAGAAAGACCTGTGTTTGAGGCAGGAAGTAGATACCGCCCCCTACTAAGAGTAAAGCAATTGGAGACTCATTCTCTATTGATGGAAACTTCAAGAAGAGAATAGCAGAGCAATTAAGGGAGGAGACTGGGCCCTGCCTAGACCTCCTATTTCTTGTTCCCAAAGTCAGAAGACTTCCCTACCACACATGTGCAGAAAAGCTCCTTCTAAGTCCAAGGGGAGGATTGTCAAGGAATGCTCTACCCATATGCCTCTTTGGAGGAATCCATCTTGGCTCAGAGATGCCAGTGCACACATGAGGATCCTGAGATATACCTAGTGTGGATTGTGAATCAGGCAAGTCGAAATGATTGGCCAAAGGATACCTGGAAGAAATGCCCCCCCCAAAATAATTCAACCTGACTTGCAGGCACAGCTCAGGGCCTGGCCCTCTGAGTCTGCCTGGGAGCCTATCCACACGTACTGTACTCTTTCTCCTCTTAATAAACACTTTACTGGCTTCACTACTTTTTGTCTTCATGGAAAATCTTTTCTGCAAAGCCTGAGGGCCAGGGCCCTTGTCACTGTCTGCTGGTCTAGAGGCTGGGATCTGGTGCTTTCATGGCCTCGACAGGTCTCTGGCTGGGAACCCAAGTCCTGGTCTAAGCGATTGCAGGCTGAAGCCACCCGAATTCATGTCTACACAGAGTTGAGCTATACTCTCTCAGATGGAAGGAGCTGTAACTTCACCTGTACTTATATTATACATATATTCACAAAATTTTGGGTTTGTGTCACAAACTTTAAAAACTGGAAATCTTTAATACTTGTAACAGATTTCTCCATTAAATATGCCTCCTTTAAGATGAAAAGTCTTCACAAATGTGAATCACTTCCCAATTTATCTTGTTTATCAGGTCAGAATTTAGCATGTTGGGGGATTTTGAGCAACATGTTATAGAATCACTTCACATTTTTTTTTTCTGGAAATTTTCACTTCCTGTTTCAGGATTGGCTTTCTTTCTCCAAACCAAGACCTTGTTCTCTTTCATACCACTACCTGTATGAATAATTATTTAAAACAGAAGACTCTGCACAGATTTCTGTTAATTAAATTAAATAGCTACACTGAGGATCAATTCAGAGATGTATGTATGAAACTCAACAAAAACCCATGCAAAACCAGAAGCATAAAGTTGCCATATCCCCAACATGGTTAATCTGGAGCTTCACAGAGGAACCAGGCAATGGTATAGAAATGCCATCTTGGATCCATCCACTCTACACAGCCAAGAGTACAGGGGAAACGCACTGCACACATGCAATTGTTATTTTGCTTTTTCCCGCATTTCGTGTCCGGTGTTTCCAGGAGCATGCACTGTTGTTGATTTTTTTCTTTAAATTCAATTTCTTTCACTTGAAAAAATGGCTCCTATGATGAAGCAATCATAAATACAGTCCAGCATGTACATAATAAGATGATAATTCTTTAGCTATGTTATGGCAGGTTTTTTTTTTTTTTTTCCCTATCAACTTAGAAAATACAAAATTTCTTACAGATGTAATCTTTATTTGTAGATCTTGGGTAAGAATTGCCTCTGTCTAAAACTCCTTCTTGGAAATCGCTAAATGTCTTTTATCCTTCTATCAGTAATTTTATTTTTCATATGAAAATTTCCAGCAGCAATCAGACTGTACAACTCTTGTCCATTTTGGGCTGGAAACTGCTTATAATTAAGTTTGTTTTTTAGTTGCATATTTATATGCAGACTCTTATACCTGGTTTAAAACAGGCATATGTGTTAAGTATTCTCAGTTTTAGGTAAAAAAAAAAAAAAAATGATGCCGATTTTTTTTTTTAAAGCAGACTTTTCTCCACTCCACTATTCTTGCCTGGAGAAGTCCATGCACAAGCCTGGTGAGCTACAGTTCATGGGGTCATAAAGAGCTGGATACGACTAAGCGACTAACTTTCACTTTTTTCCAAAATGAGGGATGTTGGCTGTTCTGTTGGTCATGAATATAACTTTAATAAAATTTTCTTTTGCTTGAAGATATTGACATGAGTGGGTGCAGTTTGCATATTTTGACCTCTTCAATCACAAAAACAAAACAAATGTAAATGTGGCTCCACTTTTAACACACCTTTGCATAATGCAGAATAGATAGCTTGAATATGCATGTGCACGTTTGTGTTTCATTCAATTCAGTTCAGTCCAGTCGCTCAGTCGTGTCCAACTCTTTGCGACCCCATGAATCGCAGCACGCCAGGCCTCCCTGTTCATCACCATCTCTCGGAGTTCACTCAGACTCACATCCATCGAGTCCGTGATGCCATCCAGCCATCTCATCCTCTGTCGTCCCCTTCTCCTCCTGCCCCCAATCCCTCCCAGCATCAGAGTCTTTTCCAATGAGTCAATTCTTCGCATGAGGTGGCCAAAGTACTGGAGTTT
>SJYT01054427.1:204410-216947 GCA_006410635.1 Cephalophus harveyi | reverse complement strand
TTCAGAATGGACTGGTTGGATCTCCTTGCAGTCCAAGGGACTCTCAAGAGTCTTCTCCAAACCTCTGTATTAGAGAAAGAACTTCCCTTAGGACATGTGACCACTGACTTTTGATAGAATTATAGGAAATTGGGGAAATGGGAGTTGAAAAAGTTACATTCCAGAGAGGTATCACCCAAGAGTATTTTGGAAAGCTACCACGTAACGTGGTTTTCCTTGAGATGCCACAACCTTGGAATCGTTGAGCTTGTGCACAGATGTTTTGCAAATACTCCCAACTCTTGTTATCTGTAATACTTCTCTACTTAACATTTGTTGTTGATGATGACCTCCAAAAGAAAATATTGACAAGTAACTTATTTCAAATGCATTGTGAACAGTTTTTGTTCGTTTGTTGCTTCTAAATTCATTTTATTGAACTATTGATTTAAAATGTGTTAATTTCTGCTATACAGCAGAGTGATGCAGTTATATGCATATTTATTGTTTTTCATATTCTTTTCCATTATGGGTTATCACAGAATATTGAATATGATTCCCTGGGCTAATCAGTCGGACTTTGTTGTTTATACATCCTAGAGGTAACAGTGAATATTCATTACAAGGACTGATGCTGAAGCTGAAGCTCCAATACTTTGGCCCCCTGATGTGAAGAGCTGACCCATTGAAAAAGACTGAGGGCAGGAGGCAACAGAGGAGGAGATCGTTGGATGGCATTATTGACTCAATGGACTTTAGTTTGAGCAAACTCTGGGAGATGGTGAAGGACAGGGAATCCTGGTGTGTTGCAGTGCGTGGGGTCACAAAGAGTCAGATAGGAATTAGTGACTGAACAACAATAGGTAGCAGTTTATCCATTCTACAGGTAACAGTTTGCATCTGTTAATCCCAGACTCCCAGTCTATCCCTCCCCTACCCGCCCCGCCTTGACAACTACAAGGCTGTGATCTGTCTATGAGTCTGTTTCTATGAACAGTTTTTTGAGTAGATATATTAACTGCTGCTTCCAGACATTGCTAATGATGTACATGAATAAATGGATCACACAGTAGGGGCCAGGAAGTATTTGTTCAATGGACAAATTAATAAGTGCAGTGTCAGATCTGAGTGTGCAAGATGCTTGGCTGTCCTTTGTTGTTCAGTTGCTAAATCATTTCCTAGTCTTTCCGACCTTGTGTACTGCAACACGCCACACTCCTCTGTTCTACACCGTCTCCTGAAATTTGCTCAAATTCATGGTCACTGAGTTGGTGATGCTATCCAACCATCTCATCCTCTGTGCCCCTTTCTTCTTTTGCTTTCAATCTTTCCCAGTATCAGAGTCTTTTCAAATGAGTCAGTTCTTTGCATCAGGTGGCCAAAGTATTGGAGCTTCAGCTTCAGCATCATCCTTCCAATGAATATTCAGGGTTGATTTCCTTTAGAACTGACAATTTGATCTTGTAATCCAAGGGACTCTCAAGAGTCTTCTTCAGCATCACAATTCAAAAGCATCAATTCTTTGGTGCTCAGCCTTCATCATGGGCCAATTCTCACATCCATACATGACTACTGGAAAAACCACAGCTTTGACTATATGGACCTTTGTTGACAAAGTGATATCTCTGCTTTTCACTATGCTGTCTAGCTTTATCAGAGCTTTTCTTCCAAGGACCAAGCATCTTTTAAATTTCATGACTACAGTCACCATCTAAAGTGATTCTGAAGCCCAAGAGAATAAAATCTGTCACTGTGCTGGGTACATCTGTTAAATGATGTGGACTTAAGTAAGCTTTCAGTTGACACTGCTTTGGTCAAGTCCATTTTTGATGATGAGCCTCAGAATTAAAGAGGTGATTCTCACTCTCTTTTAGCAATGAGAAATTGTGGACCTCACAACAAGATCAGTATCTGAACCACAAGATAAAAATGTTTTAAATCAGAGTCTGGAGTGAGCTGTTGGAGAAGGGGTTCACAGAGGAGAAAGGCTGGAAAGGAGGGCCTTCAAGGACGGGTTATTGCTGATGTTGTTCCCTCCCTCTACGTGAGTGGATGGCCTTGCTAGGACTGAACTGGTTTTGAGGACCGAATGTCCGCATAGATGTCACTGGGCACAGATTGTTAGTATAGATTCTTCCTACACGATGCTGCCAGTCCCTAGCAAAAAAAAAAAAAAAAAAGACAGAGAGGTCAAAAGAAATTGAGGTCTTCATTTTAGCAGGCGCTTACTCTGCACAGAAGGTGCCATTCCTCACTTCTGAGTCCTCAGTAGTAGCGATTATGGAGACCTAGTGAAGGCAGTGGCCTGTTTCTGCTTGGGGTGACCCATCATGTCCCCCCAGCCCCAGTGCCCAGGACCTCCATCTAACCTTACAGATCGTGTGGTTCTGGCCTCTTCCCATCACACTTGAACCCCTTTGAAATGGTGAGGAATAAACCAGGTTACCTCTAGTAGATCTGATAGATTATTTGGGTTGGGGAGGCCGAAAATAAGCTTCACAAATCAGTTTTAAAAGTGACTGGAAGCTAAAATGGGCTCCCCTGGTAGCTCATCTGGTAAAGAATCCACCTACAATGAAGGAGACCCCAGTTCATTTCCTGGGTCAGGAAGTTCCCCCTGGAGAAAGGATAGGCTACCTACCCCAGGATTCTTGGGCTTCCCTGGTGACTCAGACAGTAAAGAATTCACCTGCAATGTGGGAGACCTGGGTTTGATCCCTGAGTTGGGAAGATCCCCTGGAGGAGGGCATGGCAACCCACTCCAGTATTCTTGCCTGCAGAATCTCCATGGACAGAGGAGCCTGGTGGGCTCCATGGGGTCACAGAGTCTGACAAGACTGAATGACTAAGCACAACACAGCACAGAAACTAAAGTGAGGCCTGAATGTCTGTTCCCGCCAAACTGGCTCAACAAATGAGATTTGACTTGCATAAATTAACTGCTCATATAATTAAGATCATGTTTTTCTCCCACGTGTTGTGTTATTCTCTGCTCCTCCCCTGTGCCTTGACACTGCATATACATGATCATATTTATGCTCTCTTTCTCCATTAAGAGCAAAGCATGATGCGTTCTGAATATCTCTGATGACAATTACTTCTGGAGTATGTTTGATCCTTATCCCATTTTTTATAACCAAAATGGCTTTATTCATTATTGCATAAATTCTTAGGAGGAAGTAAATCTTGTAAATCACTGTGTTGTCACAACTAAGAACAAAAAAGGGACACCTAAACCTAACAAAAACCCGACTCCCAATTGCATAATGTGAGCATTACCCAAATCTCCCCTAACAGTAGAATCTATGATTATCTAAAATGTGTTTCATGTCAGGCAGGAAGAGGAGATTTTAAAAATTGGTATTATCAATTTAACTTTAATAAGACAACATTCAGACTGGTGGGTAATTGAAGAAAGATATTATTTCATAAAATTAAAATTCTCTGTCCTCATTTATTATGTATGTAGGGAGTCTCAAATGTACAAGGATAAGTATTAATGACTACAGAAAATTATAATGAAATGTTGGCTTTGGGTTTCTATTTCTAAGGCATTATCTTTGCAATTTATATTGGACCAGTTGTATTCTATGAATGGCTGAGGAGCCTTGAGTACCATTGTTGCATGTTCTTTTTTTTTTCACATTTTGAGAAAGGATTGCAAATCCCTGTGTCTATACTTTGCAGTCCACATTAATGGGCTACAGGTACATATATGTGGGGTTTCCACATCTCTCCCCAGAAACATGGTCCGTAGGCATGCCTTGGGAGATCATAGGTAACATGTCCTGTCTGCCTATGTTCCACCCATCAGTGGTGGTGGTGGTTTGGTCACTAAGTCATGTCTGACTCTTGTGACCCCATGGACTGTAGCCCAATAGGCTCTTCTCTCCACGGGATTCTCCAGGCAAGAATACTGGAGTGGGGTGCCACTTCCTTCTCCAAGGGATCTTCCCGACCCAGGAATCGAACCTGGGTCTCCTGCACTGCAGGTAGATTCTTTACTGACTGAGCCTTGAGGGAAGCCCTACCAATGTCCCACCTTATTCTATCCCATGAAGGTTTCACCAGTCATAACTAGGTAAACACATCCACAGCATCCACTCCTCTAGAATACATCTGACTATTTCCCCGAACAAGTTACAGAGAATTGCATTTCTTCTCTGGGATTCTGCTTTCTTCTTGATAAAATAAGAAGTTGGCACAAAATAGCACTAATATCCTTTGCAGATCTGATGTGATGTCATTCTGTATTAGTTTATTGTATTGAATCCAGACAGTCAAGTTAATGTTTTTCTCACTCCCTCCGTGTCACAGATCTCATCCTTCATCCCTCATTTGTCCCACAAATATTCACAAAAGATGGATGCTGGTCAATGGTAGGTAGAAGGAATAACACTCTCTGCCAGAGGAAAAACATTACAAGGATGACGTAATACTAAAGTTTGGCTAGCAACACCTTTCTAAAGCTGAGAGGGTTCATTCACTTTTTTTGTTTTCATTGTTGTTCTCTCAGCAGATGTTTCTAGAGTATCACTACATATATCCACACATATATGTCTCTTTTTGGATGCTGGGGGTTGGATAAGAGTCCCCAAACCACAGGAGGTGGGAGACCATGAAACCTGCTCCCAGTTACCAGGGAAATACAGCAAGAAACAACCATCTTGGTCTTCTGTAAGTTGGCAAAATTATATCTGCAGAAGCCTGTTTGGAGGGGGAGAAGGAGAAACAAGCTTTTATGTGTGAAAACCCGGAATGCCCTTCCTATCATCTCATTGTAATTCCTAAGTAAAATCCTTTCCTTGTGGGGCAGGAAAAAGAGTCCCAGGTACGAGGTTAAAAGGGAACCATTCAAGATGGTACCAGGGCAGAAGTGGTGCTATGGGTTTCAAGACCACACATCCACCGTCTTCATCCTGTGTCCAGACTGATGAATGCAACCAACATATACGTCAAGGCATATTATAAAGTCCACTGAACATCCTTTAGACAAACTATAGCCATTCGGCATACACTGCCACTGGTGGTCTATACAGCATGGAGTGAATAAAACTTCTGATGTCCATATGCTACCTCAAGCTTTGCAAACTCTTCCTATATGTGGTGTGTGTGTGCTCAGTAGTGTCTGACTCTTTGTGACCCTGTGGACTGTAGCCCGCCAAGCTCCTCTGTCCATGGGATTTCCCAGGCGAGAATACTGGGGTGATTTGCCATTTCCTACTTCAGAGGATTTTCCTGACCCAGGGATCAAACCTGTGTCTCCTGCATTGGCAGGTGGATGCTTTACCACTGAGCCACTAGAAACTCATCCTGTAGCACAGTGAAACTCTGAGCTGTTTGAGTGAGTTTTTGATGGGAAAGAAAGCATTAAATGTATAGGGAAACCCCAGAAAAGAATACCATAACTTTTCTAAACAAATTTCCTATGAACATATTTGAAGAAACTGTGAATCTAGTTGAATACAGCACTCAACTGTAATTTAGAGATCACAGGTTTGGGCTCTAGGAGTATCACTGAATGACTAGCTATAGGAAAGTCACTTCTCTGGCTCCAGTTTCTAAATGTAAAAAATGAAAAGTGCATTTCTGCTTTTCTATATAGCCTGCAGCTATTATATTATAGTACACCCAGTGTGCGAAAAAACCTAGCTCAAGCTTGCTTCAGCAAAATCTGGAAATGTAAAGGTTCATTTAAATATCAAAGCCAAAGGTATATAAGGGCTGACTCTGGGTGCTGACAAGTTTTGAGCACTGGTCTTCCTCTCTCTTCTCTGAGCACTGATGTTGTTGCATAGAATCCATTCTCAGGCAGGTTCAGGTCCCTCCTCATGGTGCAAGATGGCTGCCATCAGCTTCTGACAAGCATCCCATCTCTGATGGAAAAGCTCATTTTGCCCAGCCTGCTATACAAAAAATTCTGGGATTATTTCTGACTTGATGAATTTGGACCTCATACTCATCCCTGAACAGATCTCCACTGTTCAGATGTGTGGTTATGTTAACTGTTACACTTGGTCAAATGTTTCTTCCTGGGTTCAGAAAAGAGGACAGCTCCAAACAAGAGACATAAGCAAGGATGGAGTGTGTGGGGGTGAGGTGGGGAGGGGACGAGTGATTCTTCCAAAGAAAGTCAGGATAAGGGAATGAATACCAGAAAGGCCAGAAATGGCAGTTGTTCAACCTTCAAGCCTAAACTTCTCAAAGACATTTTCACTGTGACCAAGCTTCAACATGGGAGGTAGTGATTGTGAATGTTTAAAGACAGACACAGGCAGTAGTTAATATCAGATCTTGGTCCATATCTTGGAAATCCTACTTTTAAACTACATGTCTTTAGGCAATTTCCAATCCACTGTGTACCTCAATTTAATACTCTGTAAAGTGGAGATAATATTGATTTCACACAGTTGTCAAGAATGCAAATTGATACCATGTCTGTCAATTGTTAAGCATTTTAAGTGCTAAATAACTGGTAAGGATTGTGCCCTTTCCCAAAAGCCTCTGGCCTCAGATTCTTTCATTGTGAATTCTTTCCATTTCCCAAGAAACACATAACTTCCATACAATTTAAATCGCTCCGGTGCATAGAAAATAAGAGAAGCTTAACAATCTTTTGATAAATCTAGCATAACATGGATAATCAAATTGATCAAATATAGCACTAGAAAAATCTCCAGACCAATCTTCTTTGTGAATAAAAGAGTGATATTTCTAAATTAAACAACACGTAGAATCAGCCATAGATAATGAGATTAGGCTCTCCATGACTGGCAGGGTCAATTTCAAAGATGCAAATGTTAACTCATGCACTTTGTTCCCAACATACTTGTTTCCCCAGAGAGATGGCACTGGAAAGGACAGTTGGGATGATATGAGTGCACAAAATAGTTTCTTATCTACAGTGCTCAGACACTCCACTTGGCAGCCTCTTCACTACATAATCTTGTCCAACCTCATGGACACTCAAGTAAATTCCAAGTGCATATTTCTAGCCCTTGTGGTTCCCCTCAAACCCCAAATTTATCACCAACTGTTTAGTAACAGTTCTTCCTGGAGCCGGCACCTCTGACCAAAAATAGAGCTCTTTTAACTTTCCTCCAATCTTCTCTTCTTGAAAAATGGCACCATCGCTCACCAGCGGGGCATGTCAACCACCCTGAAAGTGTTCTTAATTTCTCTCTTTCCCTCACTCTCCCTGCTAAAGCCATCTGAAATTCCTGCTGAGGTTTCAAATCAACAAAGAAATGTCAACAGACATTTCTTTCCATCTTCTTCCATTAAGCTGATTTGGGGAACAGCATCCCTGGCCTAGGGCTTCCCAGATGGTGTTAGTGATGAAGAACCTGCCTGCCAGTGCAGGAGATGTAAGAGACAAAGGTTTGATCCCTGGATTGGGAAGATCCCCTGGAGGAGGGCATGGCAACCCACGTAGTCATACATGGCCACTCCAGCATTCTTGTCTGGAGAATCCCACAGAGAAGGCTGCAGTCCATAGGGCTGCAGAGTCGGACACGACTGAAGTGACTTGGCACTCACACACGCATCCCTCTCCTAATGGGCCTCAACAGCCTTCAGGCTGGTCTTTCTGCTCCTATTCTAGCTCCTTCCTGACCCGCGAGGCTGTCTCCCAGAGTGAAATCTTTTGTTTTCCTTTTTCTTCAAGCAGACAGCGTAAATATTTTCAAACGTAGATCTCATTATGAAAAGCCCCTTCCCTCCCTGCCACAAGCGCATTTTGTTGTTGTTGTTCAGTCGCTCAGTCATGTCTGACTCTTTGTGACCCCGTGGACTGCAGCATGCCAGGCTTCCCTGTCCTCCTCTGTCTTGCAGAGTTTGCTCAAATTTGGTCATGCTATCTAACCATCTCATCTTCTGCCTTCCGCTTCTCCTTTTGCCTTCAGTTTCTGCCTGCATCAGAATCCTTTCCAATGAGTAGGCTCTTCACATCAGGTGGCCAAAGTACTGGAGCTTTAGCATCAATCCTTCCAGTGAATATTCAGGGGTTGATTTCCTTTAGGATCAACTGATTAATCTCCTTGCTGTCCAAGGGACTCTCAAGAGTCTTCTCCAGAACCAAAATTCAAAAGCATCAACCCTCTTCTGTCCATGGGATTTCCCAGGCAAGAATACTGGAGTGGGTTGCCATTTCCTTTTTTAGGGGATCTTTCCAACTCAGGGATCAAACCTACATCTCCTCACTGGCAGGTGGATTCTTTCAGTCCCCAGGGAAATGCCCACAAACACATAAACTCACACAAACTTTGAACTGGTTTCCCATCACAGTGAGGATGTAGCCTAGTCCTTACCATGACCTGAAGCTCTCTCTGAATGGGCCATGCCTGCTTCTCTGCTCTCGTCTCCTTGGGCCCTTTGCTCTGCTCATGTTGCTCCAGGCACCGCAAAGTTTAGGTCTTTGCTTTTCCTGAAACATTCAGGCTCTTTCTTTGATTCAAGGAGGCACTGCTTTCTCCTGCCCTCTCCCCTGGGATGTTCATCCCCTCAAGGTCCATAGATTTCATCTCCGTCAGTTCTCTTTGCAGTTATCACCTCCTCCTGGAAGAGTCTACCTTTCCTGACCACTCTCTCTAAAAGTGCACCTCTATTACCAGGAAGTACTTATTTCTTTAATTGCTCAATTCTCATCTTTCCCACTGAGAGGTCACATCCAAGATGGCAGAGACTTTGTCTGTCTTGCTCATTGCAAGACACTCCATGCTTAGACCAGTACTTAGTCCATGACACATAATATGTGTGGAGACACATACAGAGAAAGAAGGAGAGAGGAAGGAAGAAGGGGGCTGAGAGGCAAGAAAGGATTGGAAATTTCCCAGCTCGGTTCAGAGCTGAAGACAAAGCTGTGAGAACCAACTCAAGTGGCGTAAGTGCCTCCCTTTTCTCATTGTAACTAACAAGGGATTCCTGCTTGTAAAGCACTTTGAGTTCTTACATGTAAGACTTAAATTCAATGCATTACATGACTCCATTATTCTATTTGGTACAATGAGAGTAAATTTCACAACATTGAGAGGAGTGAGGAAAAGCACAGAAATATATTACCAGGATAAATAGAACAGAGAAGAGACAAGCATTGGGGAGTGACCTGAATATTAAAGACAAAAATTTTAGTTGAAAAGATCAACTGCAAATTCAAGTGGAAAGAAGCAAATGAATGGACTGAAAGAATTATTAATCTGAAAGGGTCTGGAGGTTTTCAACCAAAATGTGAATTTTAGATGGAATAAGTTCCACCTGGGCTTGGAATAAATTCCAAGGGCTGAGTTATTCTACAGGGAAGATTCAGAATGGATATCTGCCTTGGTTTTCCCAGAGTCTGTATTTCCTTATTTGAACAATCTTATTAAGTATACAATAATGTTACTACAGATGCACCTTCCTTAAAGCAGAGATTGTTCCCCAGAAATTGCTCCCTTGATAATGAAGTGGGAAGATCCACTTGGGAAAGGTATTAAAACTATGGCTCACTTTCATGATGGCTCTAATCCCAAAGTAAAAATGTCCATGTTCTGCTGAAAAGCAGAAAGATGATCATCACAGACTCCTACCCAGTGAGAAGCTTGCCAATGTGTAACAGCTTGTGGAAAAAAAATCACACTTTCTTTGGAGGAACTGAATGATTTGAATATAAATAAGCAACCCTTTCTGCCTGTCAGTTACCTCAAGAATATTTAGGATTGTCTCTTTTAATGACTACTCATTACCGATGAGTGCCAGTGAGCAGATTTAATCAGGGTAATGTGGGGTAATCACTATGTGAATTTCTCCACATCAGGATTTGTTCTATCTGTTCCGAGCCATTTGTCCATGTAAAACTGTCACCATTCCGAGCTGCTGACTGACAGGTGAGGCCAGGCTTGTTCGTTTGCCATCTCAGAGTCAGAAATTCTCCGATGTGCCCTTCTCACTAGAACAAATGGCTTTAAAGACACAAAACAGTTCTGTATTCAGAACCATTTTCCTCTATTTGGCTTGCTGTGTGGCTCATTAAAATACTTAGCTCACCCTCACTTAGCACAAGAGCGCTATCAACATCCATGGTTATCTTGATGGCTGTGGTGGAATCTAAGGTGGGGGGAGATGCTGGACCAGGCAGCCCTGGAGGTCTTCCCATCAGTACTGACATGCAGTTGCCTACAGGGCTGAATGGGTATCAGTTTCTCCACGGCCACAGGAAGGCTGGGTGCCCAGGGCAGACGTCTCTTATTCTGCCATCCTTCGATGGAATCCAGTTCACGTCCCAGGCGAGTGGATGTGCCTTCAACAGCTTTGTGTTTGTTCACTGGAGAGACTGGTGGTGGGAATTATTGAATGAAAAAATAATGTGGCTTAAGCCTCATGAATTTTTATTTTTTACTCCATGGGATTCCAGCACCAGAAAACCTATTCTATATGAAATAAAGTTTCCTATGAAGAATTACTGCTGCTCCCCAAGAGTTAGTTGTCACAAAAGTCATCATAGACTATTTGAGACCCAAATACCCACTCCAGATGCATGAATTCAAAAGACAAACAGCATGTTAATAAATAGAATAGGGCAAAGTTATTTCCTTAAAGGAGTTGGTGTTCCAGGCATTATCTCTTCTAGTTAGAATGCCATACAGGAAAAACTATATTGTGATTCTAGACTCAGAACAGAATTTTTTTCTCTCTTTAATGCTACCATGACTTTTTTGTGATACTGAAGTGTGCAGACCATGCTGAAGGGCTCAGGAGGTCAATGTCATGGCTAAACTGGGGCGACAGGGAAGAGGCATGAGCTGGCTATTCCTCTGACCTGATGCCTTTAGGAACAGAGAGCTGGAAAACAAAAGCTCTCTTTCTGTGATTTTGTAATATTTTTTCCTCTTTCCTTTGCTATGAAAACCCTCTGTAATGGAGTTTGGTTCTTGATGCGAGGAGTCAACTTATTGGAGAAAACCCTGATATTGTGAAAGATTGAGGGCAAGAGCAGAAGGGCCCAGCAGAGGATGAGATGGTTGGATAACATCACTGAGTCAATGGACATGAGTTTGAGCAAACTTCGGGAGACAGTGAAGGACAGGGAAGCCTGGCATGCTACAGTCCATGGGGTCACAAAGAGTTGGACACAACTTAGTGACTGAACGACAACTATCTAAAAAGATTTTACTTTGGTGTTTGCATGCTCAGTCATGTCTGACTCTTTGCAACCCCATGGACTGTAGCCCACCAGCCTCTGCTGTCCATGGGATTTCCCAGGCAAAAATACTGGTAGCCATTTCCTCCTCCAGAGGAAAGTATCATCTGCCAAACACGGAAAAGGCAAATGTGTCCTCAGGATGAGAAGAAAATCCAGACATGCCCTTTCTAGAGCAGAATCTGCAGGACCCAGGCAAGGACCCAATATTTGCAGGCAGTGACAGGCACAACGATGGAGGTTTGATAGAGAAACCATGGCAACAATAGTCTCTTGTTTCATAGGTGGATGCCCTCCCGTTTTCACTTTTCCATCCTGCAGAATGTGAAATCAGGAAGTTTTTTTAAAAATATTTTTCTCTTTCCACATAGGAGAGAAGAAGGCTTATTCTCATCGCCATGCTTGAATCTGGATCAGTTTAGACAGGGTCCACTCGTGAACTTCCTTGGTGGCTCAGGTGATAATGAATCTGCCTGAAGTGCAGGAGATGCAGGTTTGAGTCCACACTGGGGAAGATCCTCTGGAGAAGGGAATGGGTACCCATTCCAATATTCTTGCCTGGAGAATTCCATGGACAGAGGAGTCTGGTGGGCTACAGTCCGTAAGGTCGCAAAGAATCAGATACGACTGAGTGTCTCACTTTCTTTCACTTCACTCATGAGCTGCCTCCCTCAACACCTCATTGAAGATGCTGCTGGCTGCTTCCTACATTGCACTGAAGTTGTGACACAAAGAACAAAGTAGAGATACTGTGTGTCTACCTGACACAGTCCAGTTCAGTTGCTCAGTCTTCCGTGGCTTCCCTGTCCATAACCAACTCCCAGCATTTACTCAAACTCATGTCCATTGAGTCAGTGATGCCATCCAACCATCCTATCCTCTGTCATCCCCTTCTCCTCTTGCCCTCAATCTTTGCCAGCATCAGGGGTTTTCCAATGAGTTAGTGCTTCACATCAGGTGGCCAAAGTATTGGCGCTTTAGTTTCAGCATCAGTACTTCCAACGAATATTCAGGACTGATTTCCTTTAGGATGGACTGGTTGGATCTCCTTACAGTCCAAGGGACTCTCAAGAGTCTTCTCCAACACCACAGTTCAAATGCATCTATTCTTCAGCACTCAGCTTTCTTTATAGTCCAACTCTTGCATCCATACATGACCACTGGAAAAACCATAGCCTTGACTAGATGGACCTTTGTTGACAAAGTAATGTCTCTGCTTTTTAATATGCTGTCTAGGTTGGTCATAACTTTTCTTCCAAGGAGTAAGCGTCTTTTAATTTCATGGCTGCAGTCACCATCTGCAGTGATTTTGGAGCCCCCCAAAATAAAGTCTGACACTGTTTCCACTGTTTCCCCATCTATTTCCCATGAAGTGATGGGAC
>SJYT01054427.1:193082-204031 GCA_006410635.1 Cephalophus harveyi | reverse complement strand
ATATAAGTTAAATAAGCAGGGTGACAATATACAGCCTTGACGTACTCCTTTTCCTATTTGGAACCAGTCTGTTGTTCCATGTCCAGTTCTAACTGTTGCTTCCTGACCTGCATATAGGTTTCTCAAGAGGCAGGTCAGGTGGTCTGGTATTCCCATTTCTTTCAGAATTTTCCAGTTTGTTGTGATCCACACAAAGCCTTTGGCATAGTCAATAAAGCAGAAATAGATGTTTTTTGGAACTCTCTTGTTTTTTCAATGATTCAGTAGATGTTGGCAATTTGATTTCTGATTCTTCTGCTTTTTCTAAATCCAGCTTGAAGTTCATGGTTCACATACTGTTGAAGCCTGATTTGGAGAATTTTGAGCATTACTTTGCTAGCGTATGAGATGAGTGCAATTGTGAGGTAGTTTGAGCATTCTTTGCCATTGCCTTTCTTTGGGATTGGAATGAAAACTGACCTTTTCCAGTCCTGTGGCCACTGCTGAGTTTTCCAAATTTGGAAACAGATACTACATATTCAGAGAAGAATCATAAGATAACCTAGGTCCCTACTTTCAACATGAAGGATTTCATACGGATTACCTTCCACCTTTCTAAAAGTGAGCTTCACTCTAAGAGCCCTTTAGGACACCTTCAGACAAAGTACAACCCATGTCCATAGGGACACATGCTTCAGGGGAGGCTTTGCTGTTCCATTCTGATTAACTGCTAGGTTGGAAAAGCTTCATTCCACAAAGGCTTAATAGATCACTCCCCACTTTGTGCTCTGGTGATGAATTGCCCAAATAATGAATTTAGTTTTATGTCACATTCTACAAGGTGGCTTGCTCTGCCTTTAATTTACAAGTGCCTTGAGGACAGAAACTATTGTATCCACTTTTGTCCCCACCGTCCTAAGACAGTGATGTTCAATGGAGGGGTGGTTTTGCCACTCAGGGAACACTCAGCAAAGCGCAGAATCATTTTTTTGTTGTAACACCTTGGGCAGGGGGTGCCCTGCTGGCATTTGATGCTTAGAAGCTGGGAGACTTGCTACACTACCCAGGACGGCACTACCACCACCCCTCAGCTATCCAGCCCCGAATGTCAACAGTGTCAAGGTTGAGCGCAACCGCTCACGCAGAATACATTTTAATAATCGCTAATTTACTTTTTCCAAAAATAATCCATTAGAGAGTTAAAACAACAAATCGAATCATGTGCTCTTTTATCATTACATTTCCCCTGGAACAATCAGCTCATGTCATAAAATTCTCAGTCTTGGAAAACTAACAGGGAAAAAATTTTGAGACCTGTATTATCCTGAAGATGATTGGTTATCGATGAAAATGGTGCTGAAGGGTTCTCTACTACCTTCCTTTCAGCTTTTGACCTACTGTGCACACGGATGTGTAAGCTTACTTATTTTGCCATTATAGTTTGTCACACTCTGTGTTTTATCACATATGATTTATCACATAACTGTTTTAAATTTTAGATGGCATTAAGTTGTTCAATAATTGCATTATGAAGAACTGCTACTTAGGAGTCTCATGTTGCTGATTATACTATGTCCTTATAGCACAAATAATGTTTGTTTGCTTGTTTTTTTAAAGAGTTTTCTGTAAAGAATGCATTGCAAATGTTAAATAGAATCACACCTATAGGCATAATTAAACAATTCATGGTAGAGATGAGCACTGAGAAGCTTCCACTGCTCAGGTACTGGAGGAGATCTTCTCCAGCCCCAGAGGTGTCTGGTTCCACCATTTGCTTGTGATAAAGCTGAAAGCCAAATAGACCAGGGAAATGCAAACACCATCATTAAGAGGCAAATCATTGCTCAAGTATCTCTTTCTTATTTGACTGCCTTGGGACTAAATTGAGGAAACAGTGATAGAAACAAATGTCTGCCACATTCCCGCCTCATTGCTTTTGTTGTTAAGAGCTGTGTTCTCTAAAGGAATTCTAGTTGAAGAATAAAGAAAACTTGAATAATCCAAACTGTACGAAAATCCATAGCTACATCATTTTTTAAAGTAAATGATTCTTTTTATTTTCTTCTCAGAATGCTGGAGTTTCACCTTGTTAGCCACCTTGTTTTGACAGTGATACAATCTCTCTTTGGGATTTTAGTAAATGGCATCATTGTGATTGTGAGCGGTACTGACTTGATCAAGCAGAGAAAGTTGATCCCACTGGATCTCCTTGTTACCTGTTTGGCGATTTCCAGGATGGGAATTCAGCTGGCCTTCTTCTACATTAACCTGGCTCTTCTTTCCTTGATAAAATTCCCTCAGTTTACTGAGAAGCTTGTAGTTTTCACATTTGCAAATGATTTGGGACTTTGGTTTGCCACCTGGCTCAGTGTCTACTACTGCACCAAGATCGCTACCATCGCTCACCCTCTCTTATTCTGGTTGAAGATGAAGATCTCCAAGCTGGTTCCCTGGCTGATTCTTGCGTCCCTGCTGTATGCATGTAGTACTTCTGCTGTACATGTCAAATATAAGTGGGCATTTTACGGAGAAGACTTCCTGGGCCTTTTCTTCCCAAATTTAACAACTCACATCAAAGTAACTCCTACTTTACAGTTTGCCTTTCTGTTTGCTGAGTTTGCTTTGCCATTTTTCATCTTCCTGATTTCTTCTGTGCTCTTGATATTTTCCTTGGGAAGACACACCTGGCAGGTGAGAAACACATGGACAGGCCCCAGAAACCCTCACACACATGCATACATCAGGGCCTTTCTGTCCATCCTGTCCTTCCTGGCCCTCTATCTCTGCCACTACCTGATCGTTGCTTTGATCTTTTTTCAAATTTTTAACCTTAGAAGCTTTCTATTTCTGTTCTGCACCTTCATGGTTGGTTCATACCACTCCATCCACTCTATTATTTTAATTTTAGGAAACCCGAAAATGAAACAAAATGCAAAGGCATTGCTCCTCCTCAGAAAGTGAGGTCAGTGAGAGAGAACTTTGATCCAGTCAAAGAATCGACAGTTCAGTGAATTAACGGAAGCTGCTCAGCCTCCCTCAGCCAAACGAAGTCCTGTTCACAAATTTACAAGCATCATCTAAAGACTATTTGTTCAACTTGAGACATTTTTGTGGACGCTCTCCCTTTTCAAAGGGTTACACTAATTTTCAAAGTAAAATGTGTTGCTGGATTATGTCAATGTCAGTATCCCTGCCAGGTGTTACCTCACTGGAGAAGCCTGGGTAAGTGGTACAGGGATTTTTCTGTATTATTTCTTACACGCATGCATGCTAAGTCACTTCAGTCATGTCCAACTCTTTGTGACCCTATGGACTGTAGCCCACCAGGCTCCTATGTCCATGGGATTCTCCAGGCAAGAATATTGGAGTGGATTGCCATGCCCTCCTCTGGGGGATCTTCCCAACCCAGAGATCGAACTCACATCTCTAATATCTCCTGTATTGGCAGACGGATTCTTTACTGCTAGTGCCATCTGGGAGACCCTTTTAATATTTTTTATGACTGCTTACAAATCTGCAGTCATCTCAAAATAAAAAGCTTAAAGAAAAAGGGAAGCACCTGTTGGAACTCGTGACGGCAGAAGGATGCATGAATGTACCGGCCTGGGGACCCTGTGTGTCTAATGCTGGTTTTAGATGATTTATCCTGACTGAAAGCATTGATTGTTTGTTCCTTATCTACCTGGATATTATTTCTGCACTTTTTTTTAGAGTCACAGACAACAGAACCATTTTTTCCTCATCAGATCAGAGAGTAAGCCGAGGACAAGCTGGGTTTCTCTGGCCCTGTAAGTAGGTCCACCTACTCCATGCTGCCAAGAACCTAGGTGCCATGGTGATGTGATAGAAAGGCAGACAGGTGCAAGAGGAAGAGGAAACAAGGGCTGAACTCTCATTTTCCATTTCACCTAACTGGACACACTGAACAGACAATAGCTTGCAAAGACATTTCGTTTTGCACTTGAGTGCTCAGCTTTGGGGCCCTCTCACCTGATGGAGGCAATATGGACCTCCCACCACGCTGCATGTCTTTCCAATGAGGCAACATCAGTAGGTGGGTGGGGTGGGGGCTTCTCCATCTGCTTGAAGTCACAGATAAAGTTTTGAACTAGCCGATGATGTCAGATGCTAAGAAACATGTGTATATTCCTAAAACACCTTCAGAACCCTTTTTTGTTTCCCAGTGGAAGCAAAAGATATTCCTTATTTTGGCCAGCTTGCAGCTTATGTGTAATGATAGAAAATGTGTTAGGTTTGGATTTGCCAGTCATCAACAACATGGATTCAAATGTTGGTTTATAAACCTAAGATATACAGATCTCTTTGTATTAAACTGAGGTCTTCGCTTCAGAAGATCCTTGGATGTGGGAAAGCTCTGAGGTTACTCTTGCTCTTCCTACGGTGGAAGGAGCAAAGCAACAAATTTTGTCTTCTTGGAATTTCCTTCCCCCACGTCCCAGTGGGTGGGGAAGGTTTATAGCTAACTGTGTACTCAGGTGGCCAGCTCTGGAAAGAGTGGTTGTGCCCTGGAGGTAATGATCACTCTTTCCTTTGGAGGGAACAGTGAGGAATCACATTTTCTGGACATGTCAAGTTCAGATGCCTTCTCCTTGAAATACGGTGAGGAAAAGCAGAAGAGATTTCAAATATTTGGGGGGATGGGAAATCTGTAACTATACAAGTCTCGTGTGATTGTTTTATTCAGATGCCAAGTTCTCATTCAATTACATGCAAATCTTGCTTTAATAATGCTGGTTAATGAGATGAATATGAAGGTATGATTGTTTGTATGCTTAAAACTTACCAAGAGTTATATGTATAAAAAAGAGAATTCATGCTAATGCAGACTCTTCCAGAAACACGTTCTCAGTCTACTTTCCTAGAAATGTTGCCTAGCTCTCATGCTGATGGAGACTGTGAAGGACACTAACTGCCCCATCACCGCTGGAAGCAAAACAGACTCACTCTTTTGGTTGCTTCAGTTCAGTTCAGTTCAGTCGCTCAGTCGTGCCTGACTCTTTGCGACCCCATGAACCGCAGCACCGCAGGCCTCCCTGTCCATCACCAGCTCCCAGAGTTCACTCAGACTCACATCCATCGAGTCCGTGATGCCATCCAGCCATCTCATCCTCGGTCATCCCCTTCTTCTACTGCCCCCAATCTCTCCCAGCATCAGAGTCTTTTCCAATGAGTCAATTCTTCGCATGAGGTGGCCAAAGTACTGGAGTTTCAGCTTTAGAATCATTCCTTCCAAAGAAACCCCAGGGTTGATCTCCTTCAGAATGGACTGGTTGGATCTCCTTGCAGTCCAAGGGACTCTCAAGAATCTTCTCCAACACCACAGTTCAAAAGCAGCAATTCTTCGGAGCTCAGCCTTCTTCACAGTCCAACTCTCACATCCATACATGACCACAGGAAAAACCACAGCCTTGACTAGACAGACTTTGTTGGCAAAGTAATGTCTCTGCTTTTGAATATGCTATCTAGGTTGGTCATAACTTTCCTTCCAAAGAGTAAGTGTCTTTTAATTTCATGGCTGCAGTCACCATCTGCAGTGATTTTGGAGCCCAGAAAAATAAAGTCTGACACTGTTTCCACTGTTTCCCCATGTATTTGCCATGAAGTGATGGGATCAGATGCCATGATCTCCGTTTCCTGAATGTTGAGCTTTAAGCCAACTTTCTCACTCTCCTCTTTCACTTTCATCAAGAGGCTTTTTAGCTCCTCTTCACTTTCTGCCATAAGGGTGGTGTCATCTGCATATCTGAGGTTATTGATATTTCTCCCGGCAATCTTGATTCCAGCTTGTGCTTCTTCCAGCCCAGCGTTTCTCATGATGTACTCTGCATAGAAGTTAAATAAGCAGGGTGACAATATACAGCCCTGATGTCTGGAGGTGCCTTTATGTGGATAAAGTGTTCTAGTCCTGCTCACTTCACACGGGATTAGCCCCTGTCGTGGTACAGCATCGTCCTCTGCCCAGTCCCTGAGATGGGGCTGGAGGCGGTCACCCCGGAGCCTGGCTGTGGGAGCGCATGCCCACGGGTCAGGCCAGAGGACTGCTGGCCACACAGGACGAGGCCCTGTCCGCTCTTCCTTCGCATCCTGCGGCTCCCTGCTCAGCAGCAGCAGAGGAGATGGGCAAGGAGACAGGCTGTTACAGTGAGGCCGGGGGCAGCCGAGCATTCCATTCCATCTCAGAGAGAGGTCGGACGAGCACCCCCAACCCGGGAGACACACGTCGCCACACTGCCACCCATTCTCCACTCAGAGGTTGACCCGTTCGGTGCTCAAGCTTCAGGGATTCTCCATGGTTTCAGTGACCACAAGACAGTGACTCCAACCAAGAAGACTAAATCTGTGTTCCGCCCATGGGATTCTCCAGGCAAGAATACTGGAGTGGATTGCCATTTCCTTCTCCAGGGGATCTTCCCAACCCAGGGAACGAACCCGGGTCTCCCGCATCAGAGGCAGACGCTTTAACCTCTGAGCCACCAGGGAAGCCCCGCTTATATCAACAGTTTTATCAAAATACAAACACTGTAACAATTTAGATATGAGGAAAGAAACACAACAGTTCTAAAGCTCTCCCAAAGTAAGAATGCCTTTTAAATCCTCAGTCACTAATTCAAATGTAGTAACTGCTTGTAGTTAGAATAATCCAGACCCAGAAGTGGAAGGAAGACATTAAATTTAATGTATACTCATCTTCATTAGGGCTTCCCAGGTGGCGTTAGTTGTAAAGAATCTGCCTGTTAATAAGGAGATGTAAGAGATGCGGGTTTGATCCCTGGGTTGGGAAGAACCCCTGCAAAAGGAAATAAATGGCAACCCACTCCAACATTCTTGCCTGGAAAATTCCATGAACAGAGGAACGTGGCAGGCTATAGTCCACAGGGTTTCAAAGAGTCAGACACAAGTGACAGACTGACCCACACATCTTTAGGCTAAGGACCACCCATTCTGGACGCTTCAGACAGTTTCAACATTATGCCCCATTGCATGCTTAAGTACAGTCATTCATGTCAAATTATGCTGTGATTTTAGGCTTGGGAAACACGATTTCCATAGCTTTAGGGCATGTAAACCTACATCTCTTGGGGCAAGAGGAAGGATAGGTAGACATATCTGAAAAAGGAAGAAACTAAACAGATCATCCAAACCAGCAGTGGCAATCAGTGGGATAACAGATGCTGCAGACAGATGGAGCCCATGCTGGAGAAAAGTCCAAATGGCGGGGGCAGGAGACCCACCTGTTTCAAAAGGGTCTTGCTACAGTGTGAATTTGGAATCAAGTTAGTGACTGTATTAGTACAAACAATATCAGCAACGCAGGCGCTTAATTGCTCAGTCACATCCAACTCTTCGTGACCCTTTGGACTGTAATCTGCCAGGCTCCTCTGTCCATGGGATTTTTCAGGCAAGAATACTGGAATGGGTTGCCTTTTCCTTCTCCAGGTGATCTTCCCAACCCAGAGAGCGAGCTCGCATCTCCTGTGTCTCCTGCATTGCAGGTGGATTTCTTATCCTCTGAGCCACTGGGGAAGACCCAGTGTCAGTGGTATATTCTTTTTAAAAGAATTATTCTTTTGCCACCTATTGATTGTCAACTGTCATCTGAAACCTTTATGCCAGGAAAAAGGGTAGGGGCTGAGAAAATCGGTCCCAAAGAACTGAGAAGATTAAGCTTTGGGGGAAGAGTCAACATAAATGGAGATCGCACATGGGCGTTTGCGTCACTGCCCTCTTATATAAGCGAGCATCTTTCTGTCTCCTTGTACATTAGACCATTCAATGTACCACTCCCTACCTTTGCGAGAAGAAATAGTGATTGCTTTTGAATTTGGATTCACATTTGTGACATCTGGGTCTACTTAATCGTTCTGCTTGGGGGTCAGGTTGGTGATTTTATCCTGTAGTTTAAAACATTCAGATCAACACATCGTGGGTTTCCGTTTTTCTCTCTGGTGCTCTATTTGTTTCTATTTTAAATGTTTGTCCACAAGATCATTGGTGTAACTCAGCTTAGAATAAAATTATCTACTGAAACTTCTGAAAACATGTCGGCTTTAAAAGTGAAGACTTAGGGGTGGAAGAAGTTGGAAGATTAGGACGGACACATATACAGTATTGATACTAGGTATAAAGCTGGTAACTATCGAGAACTTACTGTACACACAGAGAGCTCTACTTACTGCATTGTGGTGACCTGAATGGGAAGGAAGTCCAAAACGGAGGGCACATGTGTGTACGTTCGGGCTTACCTGGTGGCTTAGAGGGTACAGCGTCTGCCTGCAATGCGGGAGACCCACGTTCGATCTGGGACCCAGGTTGGATCTCTGGGTCAGGAAGATCCTCTGGAGAAGGAAATGGCACCCCACTCCAGTACTCTTGCCTGAAAAATCCCATGGGGAGGAGCCTGGCAGGCTACAGTCCACGGGTCGCAAAGAGTCGGACACGACTGAGCGACGTCACTTATGGCTGATTCATCCTGTTGTACAGTAGAAACTAATGCAATATTGTAAAACAACAACAGACCAATAAAAATTGCTGTAAAAAAGAAATAAAAAATAAAAATTATGCCTGAGGATTCATTTTATTTCAATCTCAACATTCCTGAGGAAAACAACACATTTCAACTGTTTCTCAATTGCTGAGGTAGGTGTGAATGTTCTTAAGTGAAATCTTGAGTTTTTATTAAACAAACTCTCTCCTTCCTACAGAGGTGTTTTTTTTTTTTTTTAAATTTTATTTTTACTTTATTTTACTTTACAATACCGTATTGGTTTTGCCATACATTGACCTGAATCCACCACAGGTGTACACGAGCTCCCAATCCCGAATCCCCCTCCCACCTCCCACCCCATATCCTCTCTAGTAATATAATATAAACACAGGCTAATGTGTAACTGGGTAAAATTTGAATTTAGGATTATGTCTAAGTATATCTAAGTCCCCATAGCTAGACTGGGCTCAGCACTTGGAAAGCATCTCTGAATGACCTAGATTCCAGAACCAATGAGAACACTTCAGATTCTTCTGAAGATAAGCACGTGGAAAAGGATGGGATAAAAAGTAAGTGAGCTAGGATATTGTATTGCTAAACAGATGGAAGGTCCTCTCGCCACGAGCTCACTCATTTGGACAGCAAATGCTATGCTTGTGATTGAAGACTGTGAACTTTACTTCACTTGAGGTGGCGTTAGTGGTAAAGAACCCGCCTGTCAATGCAGGAGACATAAGAGACACAGGTTCGATCCCCGGGTCTGGAAGATCCCCTGGAGAAGGAAATGGCAACCCACTCCAGTATTCTAGCCTGGAGTATCCTAAGACTGAGAAGTCTAGAGGGCTATAGTCCATGGTGTCGCAAAGAGTCAGACATGACTGAAGTGACTTAGCATGCACTTCACTTCAAACCCAGGAAACTGGCTTCTAGAAAGCGCTACCAGAGACAGTCAAAAAGGTTGGTTTCATGATAAATATTCTCTCGCATATGCATCACTGCATGTCTGCTGTAACACTTGAAATTCCTGAGACAAGGGCTTGTGCCTTTGATCACGGGGGCATGATGTCCTTCATAACTCTGGTTGGAGATGGATGTGGTGAACGAGCTCTGTGGGAGGAGAGATTAAGTCTTGAGCATAATATTCTAGATGGGGAGGCTCAACAGATTTGTGCCATTCCTTCCCTGGTGGCTCAGACGGTAAAGCGTCTGTCTACAATGTGGGAGACCTGGGTTCGATCTCTGGGTTGGGAAGATCCCTTGGAGAAGGAAATGGCAATCCACTCCAGTACTATTGCCTGGAAAATCCCATGGACAGAGGAGCCAGGTAGGCTACAGTCCATGGAGTCACAAAGAGTTGGACATGAATGAGCTACTTCACTATCAGAGATCAGAAGCCAGTCCATACACTGTCCTCCAAAGCCAGTCTCCTGATCTCAGTTCTTGCTAGAACTGTACCTGCTTACCTGGGTCTTTTAAGGCAAATCTGTGCAGTGGTATAAGCACAGTAATGAGCTGAGACTCTGTTCCTTGATCTATAAAATGGGGATGATAATGACAGAAAGAGGTCCACTGGAGAAGGGAATGGCAAGCCACTTCAGTATTCTTGCCTTGAGAACCCCATGAACAGTATGAAAAGGCAAACTGATAGCATACCAAAAGAGGAACTCCCCAGGTCATTAGGTGCCCAATATGCTACTGGAGATCAGTGGAGAAATAAGTCCAGAAAGAATGAAGGGATGGAGCCAAAGCAAAATCAATACCCAACTGTACATGTGACTGATGATAGAAGCAAGATCCGATGCTGTAAAGAGCAATACTGCATAGAAACCTGGAATGTCAGGTCCATGAATCAAGGCAAATTGGAAGTGGTCAAACAAGAGATGACAAGGGTGAACGTCGACATTCTAGGAATCAGCAAACTAAAATGGACTGGAATGGGTGAATTTAACTCAGATGACCATTATATCTACTACTGTGGACAGGAATCCCTCAGAAGAAATGGAATAGCCATCATGGTCAACAAAAGAGTCCGAAATGCAGTACTTGGATGCAATCTCAAAAACGACAGAATGATCTCTGTTCATCTCCAAGGCAAACCATTCAATATCACAGTTATCCAAGTCTATGCCCCAACCAGTAATGCTGAAGAAGCTGAAGTGGAACGGTTTTATGAAGACCTACAAGATCTTTTAGAACTAACACCCAAAAAAGATGTCCTTTTCATTATAGGGGACTGGAATGCTAAAGTAGGAAGTCAAGAAACACCTGGAGTAACAGGCAAATTTGGCCTTGGAATGCGGAATGAAGCAGGGCAAAGACTAATAGAGTTTTGCCAAGAAAATGCACTGGTCATAGCAAACACCCTCTTCCAACAACACAAGAGAAGACTCTACACGTGGACATCACCAGATGGTCAACACCGAAATCAGATTGATTATATTCTATGCAGCCAAAGATGGAGAAG
>SJYT01054427.1:146238-186762 GCA_006410635.1 Cephalophus harveyi | reverse complement strand
GCCTTCTTCACAGTCCAACTCTCACATCCATACATGACCACAGGAAAAACCATAGCCTTGACTAGACGGACCTTAGTCGGCAAAGTAATGTCTCTGCTTTTGAAAATGCTATCTAGGTTGGACATAACTTTTCTTCCAAGGAGTAAGTGTCTTTTAATTTCATGGCTGCAGTCACCATCAGCAGTGATTTTGGAGTCCCCCCAAATAAAGTCTGACACTGTTTCCACTGTTTCCCCATCTATTTCCCATGAAGTGATGGGACCAGATGCCATGATCTTCGTTTTCTGAATGTTGAGCTTTAAGCCAACTTTTTTGCTTTCCTCTTTCACTTTCATCAAGAGGCCTTTTAGCTCCTCTTCACTTTCTGCCATAAGGGTGGTGCCATCTGCATATCTGAGCTTATTGATATTTCTCCCGGCAATCTTGATTCCAGCTTGTGTTTCTTCCAGTCCAGCATTTCTCATGATGTACTCTGCATAAAAGTTAAATAAGCAGGATGACAATATACAGCCTTGACGTACTCCTTTTCCTATTTCGAACCAGTTTTCTGAAGGAATATTTACAAAGATGTTAAAAGGATAAAGGGAAATCAGTTGCCAGCAGTAGCAGGAATCTACTACCATTCATAAGCATGAAGGCAAGGGTGAAAGTTTATTTAAGGAATCTAGAAAGAAATCAGTTCAGAAGACATTCCCCAGATGTTTGAGCTTTTGCTACAGGAAATGTGGTCACTGACAGCCCACAGCCTGGCAGAGAGGGATAGGCTATGAATATCACAAACTTCTCTCTTCTGTTCTCTCATCTCCCGGGAGTACCTTCTATTGGCTAAATCCAATTAAAAGCCAGATGGAAAAAGAACCTAATCCATGGAATCCAAAAAGTAAAGCCTCCTAGTTTAGAGTGTAGAATGGAGAAGAGCCGAAAAAAGGAAAAGGCAATATGAATAGGTTAGAGTCAAACAAAGTTCAGATCCAAACTCTTTGATAACTATGGTGCCTTGAGTAATTTGTTTATTAATTCAAAGTCTTCAGCTCTTCATCTGTAAAATGAATCTCTTAATAACATCTTCATTATGAGGATGTAACAATTAAGTAAGAACACTTTCATAGCATTTATAATAGTATCAGGTCTGGTAATGTGGAATTCTACAAGATGAAGTCACAGCTTGCAGTATGTCCAGTCATAAACTCTATGAGATATTCATTCATAAAAAAAATTTTATTGAGTGTCTACTGAGTATTACTTTGCCAACAAAGGTCCGTATAGTCAAGGCTATGAGTTTTCCAGTAGTCATGTATTGAGAGTTGGACCATAAAGAAAGCCGAGTGCCAAAAAATTGATGCTTTTGAACTGTGGTGTTGAAGAAGACTCCTAAGAGTCCCTTGGACTGCAAGGAGATCAAACCAGCTGATCCTAAAGAAAATCAGTCTTGAATATTCACTGGAAGGACTAATGCTGAAGTTCCAATACTTTGGCCACTAGATGTAAAGAACTGACTCATTAGAAAAGACTCTGATGCTGGGAAAGAATGAAGGCAGGAGGAGAAGGGGACAACAGAGGATGAGATGGTTGGATGGTATCACTGACTCAATGGACATGAGTTTGAGCAAGCTCTGGAAGTTGGTGATGGACAGGGAAGCCTGGTGTGCTGTAGTGCATGGGGTCACAAAGAGACAGAACTGAGTGACTGAACTGAACCGAACTATCAGCCACTGTGCTGGACTATGAGATACAGAAATGAACAAAACAGGTAAAAATACATGCTGTCTTAGATAAATGAGAAAAAAATCCCCTGCTGTAATGTAGTTTTTAAACTGACTGGGGATATAAACAAATAAGAAGTTTCTATATAAGAAACTAAGCATGGGGGATATAGTGTTTAATTACTCTGGAATCAGACTGTTTAGGTTTGAAATTTTAGATTTTCTACTTACTAGATTTTTTACTTTGGGAAATGTTCTGGTTACACCAAAACCTAACAGTTGAAAACAATCTTTTATTACACTCACTAATTCTGTGGTCATGCATTCAAAAAGAGCATAATGAGCTTGGAACTTCACCTAGTAAGTCTTGAAAGCTCCAGATGAGGATGACTCAGGGGGAATCAACAGGAGGTGGGTGTGTTCATTCCCATGTCTAGCAACAGATGCCGGTTGAGACTAGCTCTGGCTGTAGGCCAGCAGGCCGTGGCCAGTCCTTTTTACCACAGCTTTCTCACAGCATGAGAGCCACAGATCTTTTATCTGGCTGCTGAGAGGTTCAAAAGTGAGCATCCCAAGAGAATCACTTGAGAGTCATCGCCACAGCTCCCTCTCTAGCTTTAGAAGTCAGAGAGTATCTCTGCTTCTGTAGTCACAAGCCACCCAGAATCAGATATAGGTAACATAGACTTCATCTTTCAAGGGGAGCAGTGTTAGAGTTATTATAAGAGAACATATAAGAAACAAAAGCATCTAGCTTTAGGAAAATATAGCCATGCTTATCCTCTCTGCAAACCTGTTTCCTTCATCTATAAAATGAAGATGGGATTAATACCTAAGAACACCGCTATATTAAACAGGGTGAAACATATATGCTTAAATTGTGCCTGACATATCATACATGATCAAGAAATATTAGGTGATATTTTTAAAAACCAAATACCACTGAAAGAGCATAGATAAGGTCCCTAGACTTAGTGGGATGTCAATCAAGTAAGCTATCTATAAATATGAGAAACAGGTAAGAATAGCTTACGTGAAGCAAAGAGCAAGGAAAAGGAAGATTTTTCTTAAGTGAAGACTGAGATGCTGTAACAAAAAGGCCCAATAACTTAAAACACAATAAAATTTCTCTCTTGTAGATAGCCCAAATGGGAATGCCTGAGTCAGCAATACAGATCTTTTTCACATTTTCACTTACAGGACTTGAGTTCTTTTCGAGTCTTTCCCTCTCAACTTTATAAGGCATAATTTATTGTCTGATATCATTGTCAAAGCTGGTCACATAATATATGGGTTGCAAGCAGTGGGGAATGTGAAAAGAATGTGAAAGGGCATACTTGATACATTCAGACTGAGTCCTAGAAGCAATATACAGCACTTCTTACTTTTTGTTGGCAAACCTTAGGCCATGTCACTCTTCCTAATAGCAAAGATAGCAGGACATGCATCTAGCTTGGCAGCCATATGTCCAATCAGAGGAATAGAATAGATACTGTTGGAAAAATATCACTCTTTTACATTCAGACTAAGGGAAAATACCCTGAAAGCAAGAGGGATCCTGGAGAGTATAAATTGTAAGCTTATCAAATAAAGCAGAGGATAGAACAGATGAGAAGGACAATGACATAAAACTGAAGAGACAAGAGTTAGATTATAAAAATCAAAATGAACCAAATTAAAGGGTCTTTATTATACATTAGTATGGGACCCCACTCCAGTACTCTTGCCTGGAAAATCCCATGGATGGAGGAGCCTGGTAGGCTGCAATCCATGGGGTCACGAAGAGTCGGACACGACTGAGCAACTTCACTTTCACTTTTCACTTTCATGCATTGGAGAAGGAAATGACAACCCACTCCAGTGTTCTCACCTGGAGAATCCCAGGGACGGGGGAGCCTGGTGGGTTGCCGTCTATGGGGTCGCACAGAGTCGGACACGACTGAAGCGACCTAGCAGCAGCAGCAGCAGCAGCAGGAAGTCAATCAAAGTTTTTAATATGGAAGAAACATTGTCAGACTTGGAATTTCAAAACTCACTGGAAATCACGTGGAGAATGAGTTAATAAAGTTGATGTTTGGAGTCAGAGATGAATTATGAGGATGCTACAGTAACTGGAACTTCAGTTCATCTGTAATTCTTAACATGGCATAGAAGAACACATCTGGACAGGATGTACTTACAAAACAAGTGAATAAATATTCAGTTTAGTTCAGTCGCTTAGTCGTGTCCAACTCTTTGCGACCCCATGAACTGCAGCATGCCAGGCCTCCCTGTCCATCACCAACTCCCGGAGTCCACCCAAACCCATGCCCGTTTATTCGGTGATGCCATCCAACCATCTCAGCCTCTGTCGTCCCAATCTCCTCATCACTTATTCATTGCATATATTTTTCATGTCTTTTATGTATGTAAGAAATATCAATGAACTGATATTCATAAGTCAGAATTTGTGACCATATTTAAAAATCTACATTTATTTGTTTTGTTTAAAAATATCTCTACACTCTTAACATTTGGCAGTACTATAACTGATACTATATATAAAGTATGTAGTCATTTTCTATGAAGTAATCTCCCAGAAATATGACTTCATTTCAGCCAACACCACATTTGTTTATAGCTACTGCATATAAATAAGTCAATATACTTTTAATTATCACAAATGAATCTTTTGGTTTTCATTAACATTCTTGAGCATTCACATTAACTCACATTCAAATTTTATGTACAAAGTTTATGTTCATTAACTCGAGTAGAAAGTTGACAAAATGACTCTGTGGCAACTATCAAAATGCAGTATGTGTATAACAGCTATCTGAAAAGAATCTAGATTTGCTTGGAGAGGTGTAAGTGATGAACACCTGGAAAGAGTGTGATCTAACTTAGATGTGGAGATCAAGAAAGGTAAATAAGCAGAGAAATGAGGTTTGCTCAAGTTAGGAAGGCGTAAGTTTTGGAAACAGATTATATTTGGGGTTTTTAACTCCAGTCTGTCACTCGCTAGCTGTGTTACTCTAAGAAAGTTATCTTACTTCTATAAACCTATTTTATTTTATTTAAATTTATAATATTTATGTGAAATGTGAATATTGTGACTATTCAATTTATACACACATAAATATGAGTAACAGAGTATTGTCACAATACACATTTCCTAGAGAAAATCTACATCCCTTTTCTGCTCTTTTCTGACATTTTGTTGGCAGTCAATCCCTGAAACCCAAGAATTCTGCGAAGTATAGAAACAGCCACAATGTTGGGAATTTCATCTTTGCATTGAGAGCAATCTGTCAATATAGGAAGAGAGCATTGCATAGAAATACAAAATGTAATGGATTTTTAATTTGTGAGAATGTAATAATTTTAAATAAGGTGATAAAATGGAAAATTGAAAAGTAATATTTTTCCATTTTTGGAATTTCAATATGATACAAGATGAGTAATATCTTGAAGCCCATTTATTTAAATGATTTAGAATAATAAGCCTACTAAAAGAATAAGTATAAAATGTGCCCTAAATTTATTTCTCTTTCTAGAGTAGGTTTACTGTTAAATGAGTATAGAATGGTATTCAAAATCTGCCCCAGATAATGTGTCAAAAATCCTAGGATAACAGAAATGCTCTAATTAGAGACATCAGGAGAGAACTAGGAATGTGGGATTTAACAGTAAGGTCTGATGAATCCAAATGTTAGCATACGCTTTTTAAAAATCCATTCTTTGGCATTCAGTATGATTGTCATCCTTTGGCATTAAAGACTGTAAATGAAGCTTTATGAGAGGAGTCTTCAACATGTTTAACATCTGACTTATGATTTCTAGACCAGTGTAACAGACCAGCACAATTTTTCCTTAGATAACTTCTCTGTATTACAACAATTCAATTGAATGTAATAAACGCTCATTGTATGAATGTTACATGAAAAGCAGAAGTCTAGATGGATATTGGGGGAAACAGCAAATAAAATACCATGCCTTCTTGATCTCACAAGATCAAGGGAGTTATTAATAGACCACAGACACACACTGAAAAATTCTTCTAAGGTTGACTCCACTTTTATTTTAAAGTAAAACAAAAACTGAAATCACTTAATTTTGTTTTCAAATAAGTTTGGGAGAAAATGTATTATGAATACCTGGAGAAAGAAGATGTCAATTTTATGTTAAGTGGGGGTAAAGGAGGTGCTTTAGAAAAGGCAGTATTTAATGCTGGCCTTGAGAGAGATGTACAGCTATTCAAGAACAGAGGTGCACCATTGAAAGAGAGTGAACACCACACATAAGGGCATGAGGAAGTGGACCTTCAGGGAAGAATTATTTCTCTGTGCTCGTAGTAGAGTTCCAATGCTGGGGTGAGGACTGGGAAATAAATAAATTCTAAGAAAAAAAATCTGAAAAGGGAGATTTTTTAAAAAATAGCAATGTACTGAGATATAATTTGGTATTATACATATAATTTAGCATCGTACAATTTGCTCATCTAAAATGTATACTTTTTTAAACCATATTTACAGTGTGGTTCAACCATCATTACAATCAGTTTTGGAAAAGAAAGTCTCAATTCATTGCCAGTTATTCTTTGTTCCCACCAAGCCAGAAAAGGGAATTTAATCTATTCTGGGAAGGACCTTAGGTCTTGATTTACTAGATTATCATGTAAAATTATTGAAGTTTTTTAGTGATAAGCTGACATGATCATCTTTGTGTTTATGGAAAATGATTCTGGTAGCATTGTGTACTATGGGAAAGAGACACTTAAATCAGAGGAATAGATTTTCATTTTCTCATATTCTCTAATCTCTGCTAATTCCATATGTAACTATGGAAACATCCTACTCCATGGGTTATATTCCACAGAAATTCCTGCATTTACAACACTTTAAGCAAAACAATATTTATCAAGTATTATGTTTACAACAGAGGAGAGTGAAAAAGTTGGCTTAAAACTCAACATTCAGAAAACTAAGATCATGGCATCTGGTCCCATCACTTCATGGGAAACAGATGGGGAAACAGTGGAGACAGTGACAGATTTTATTTTGGGGGGGCTCCAAAATCATTGCACATGATAACTGCAGCCATGAAATTAAAAGACGGTTGCTCCTTGGAAGAAAAGTTATGACCAACCTAGACAGCATATTAAAAAGCAGAGACATTACTTTGCCAACAAAGGTGCTTCTAGTCAAAGCTATGGTTTTTCCAGTGGTCATGTACAGATGTGAGAGTTGGACCATAAAGAAAGCTGAGCGCCGAAGAATTCATGTTTTTGAACTGTGGTGCTGGAGAAAACTCTTGAGTCCCTTGGACTGCAAGGAGATCCAACCAGTTTATCCTAAAGGAAATCAGTCCTGGATANTCAAAGCTATGGTTTTTCCAGTGGTCATGTACAGATGTGAGAGTTGGACCATAAAGAAAGCTGAGCGCCGAAGAATTCATGTTTTTGAACTGTGGTGCTGGAGAAAACTCTTGAGTCCCTTGGACTGCAAGGAGATCCAACCAGTTTATCCTAAAGGAAATCAGTCCTGGATATTCATTGGAAGGACTGATGCTGAAGCTGAAACTCCCATATTTTGGCCACCTGATGTGAAGAACTGAGTCACTGGAAAAGACCCTGATGCTGTGAAGGACTGAAGGCAGGAGGAAAAGATGGTTGGATAGCATCACTGACTAAATGGAAATGAGTTTGAGTAAACTCTGGGAGCTGGTGATGGACAGGGAGGCCTGGCATGCTGCAGTCCATGGGGTTCCAAAGAGTCGGACATGACTGAGCAACTGAACTGATCTGAACCAATGTTTACAACTAGGCTGCTCTCTTTTCCTTTGATTAAATTCAGTTCTCCTTTTAGCCTGATTTAAGAGCACAAGATGGTCATTTTATATACTTCTCAAAGTTACCCGGTAGATTAATATGGTAGAATTACTATCCCTGATTTTACAATAAAAAAAAAAAAAAAAAAGAATGCATGGTCAAAAATGTTAGTACTTTCTCAGGAGACTCACAGTTACTAAATGTCAGAAAGGTGATTGAATTACTGACCTTCTGCCACGGGGATCAAGGCCCTTTTTATACTATAGCAGAGCAGCTGTCTCAGCAGTTAACCATGACCTGCTTTTATGTTGAGTCAGCAAAAATAAAAGCCTTTTTTCCCCTCACCCCAGAAGTATGTGTGGATCTGTACGTGTCTGCTCAGTCAGAAGTGTGTGCTGCTGCTGCTGCTAAGTCGTTTCAGTCGTGTCTGACTCTGTGCGACCCCATAGACAGCAGCCCACCAGGCTCCCCCGTCCCTGGGATTCTCCAGGCAAGAACACCGGAGTGGGTTGCCATTTCCTTCTCCAATGCATGAAAGAGAAAAGCGAAAGTGAAGTCTCTCAGTCATGTCCGACTCTTCGCGACCCCACTGACTGCAGCCCATCGGGCTCCTCTGTCCATTGGATTTTCCAGGTGAGAGTACTGGAGTGGGCTGCCATTGCCTTCTCTGCAGAAGTGTGTGAGACCTAAATAATATGGGAGAAGTTAAGATATGCAATGATTATTCTCACTTTCTTTAGATTTGTTTTAAAATGTTTTAGAAACCCAAGTATAGGCTTAGGAAATATATTTTATTAAAAAACATCAAGGATACAGAATTTTCTTAGTATGAATTTGAGAAGAAAAGCATTAACAACAAACCTACACCTATGAGTGTGTAAACCCGAGAGTAACGCTCCCTAGTGCATAGACGACCACCAATCTTTTGGCTAAGACTCTTAAACTGATCGTTCTAAATAGTAACTCACTTTTAACTAATAAGTCACTGTGTCGTTCACATGGCCACTGATTAATAAACTTGTTCAGGTCACAAAAGCCATTTCCATCCACCATCTGAGAGCAGCTCTCACAGAAACTCGACAAGGTAGAAAACCTGAGGCTATGAGAGGCACAAAGATTTCCCCAGGTCACTGAGTCCATAGGTCCCCGGATCCCAAATAGCAAGGGCATCTGAAAGGGTTAAAACATAGAATGCACATTTTCTCATTCTCCTAGTCTTCCAAGGAAAGAATGCTTCATTAACCAAGGTTTAAATTCCATTCCCAATGCAAGTCTTTGGCATCGGACCTTGACCTGACACAAGCCTGAATTCTCAGAGGAGTATTCTCTTTCTTCCTAATGTGCCACATAATGCATAATTTAAAGGACATGAACACAAATTATCTTCCTCTACTCAAGTCCTTCACCTTAACATCAGCCTCCCAACTACATCAACAGGATTCTTCATCTAAGGTTTCAGCCTCCTTAATGAGTGCTTCTTTTCTCTGGGCTAATTGTTTCTCTAATGTGTGGACTTTAATTAGAGTCCTCAGAATCCCAAATCTTAATACCTCTTCCTCTTGAGCATTCACAGAAAGATTGTGTGGAGACAGGGAGATCTATGGATTTAACGTGGTTTCCTCCACTTTTTGACACTTCCTTATTTCAGTGTCACCCTGCTGGTTACAAAATTTTGACAAGAAGAGACCCTGGTGTTTCACTGACTCTCTTTCAAAGTGTTGCCAAGTGTTTCTGGGAAAACATAAAAGCCAATCTAAAGAGAAAAGCTTCAAAGTTAATACACGGTATCCAAACACGTGAGAACTTCCTTGGAGGGAGATGATGTCCTCAAAAAGGGGTATCAGAGTGATTTGGAGATTAACATTCATATCGTATAATGAAGCTTCCTACTTTTGCTACTAAAGGATGATACCAGGATGGATTCTCCATGTACACCCCATGTTGGCAAGGGTACAGAGAGTTGTTTGCCATATGTCTAAACATTTAAGGATGTAAATCAAACTCACTGCTAAAAACAAGGTTCTATCTCTGAACTTTATCATGACCTGGAAAGTCAAGTTTAAATTTAGAATTCACAGATTCCTCAGAGTTTTGTGCTAAAACCCAGCTGCATTGGGAGAGCTGGTCTGGACTCAGAAAATTTCTTTTTTCATACCTTGCTCCATGCCATTTGGTGGCCCCATCTGCAGCTGGCATAGTGCCTCAGCTTCCCATCCTAAGTGCTCTGCCCCTTCCCAAAGAACCTTCTTTGAGGCCTAGAGGTCAGGGTATCACTTGCAAATTCCACCTCTGAGGACGCAACCAGCATTGGGAGCTCTGTCAGGTTTAAGGAAGGCAGGGAATTCTTGTACTCTGATATCCACTGTGTGATATAGAAGAGGGTATGATACATACTTTGGGGCCCCAGGAAATTATTGCTTAATGAGGAAAGGTATAACTAGAGGAGAGTCAGAGAAGACCCTTTAAAGAGCAGGATGGGAGACTTGTTTCCCTCTTGTCCAAGTTTAAGTCTTCTCTCTCCTACACACACACTCTAAGAAATCAATCAAAAAAAGCCACTAGTTTGCCACCTTGAAAGTCATGTAACTAACTTCAGTTCAGTTCAGTTGCTCAGTTGTGTCCAACTCTTTGTGACCCCATGAACCACAGCACGTCAGGCCTCCCTGTCCATCACCAACTCCCGGAGTCCACCCAAAACCATGTCCATTGAGTCAGTGATGCCATCCAATTATCTCATCCTCTGTCGTCCCCTTCTCCTCCTGCCCTCAGTCTTTCCCAGCATCAGGGTCTTTTCCAATGAGTCAGCTCTTTGCATCAAGTGGCCAAAATATTGGAGCTTTAGCTTCAAAATCAGTCCTTCTAATGAATACCCAGGACTGATCTCCTTTAAGATGGACTGGTTGGATCTCCTTGCAGTCCAAGGGATTCTCAAGAGTCTTCTCCAACACCACAGTTCAAAAGCATCAATTCTTCAGCGCTCATAACTTCAACCTCTAGTAAAAATGCAGTGGTAATAATATTGACTGAACGGAGATCTAAGATGTCACCATGGCCCTCAATGAGTTCAATCAACCAGAATGGATACACAAAGGGACATGAAGTTCCAAACAAATTTAATACAAAGATCAAAGGCATAAAATAGTGAGGGCAGGGAAGTTAACCACTAAATTATTAATAAGAGGAGAAATGCCATAGATGAGGAGACAGTGATTCAGAGAAGTTCGGTAACTACCCACATGTCACACTAATAATCTAGAAGAGACCAGTTCCAGGTCTGTCCATCTCCAAAACCCCACATCTTTTCCTACTTCTTGGAAATGCTCTTTAGAATTATGAAGCTTCTATCTTCCTTTCTCCTTTATTTTCCAGCAGAAATATGTGAGAGGACATTTCTTTATCTCATATGCACTCATTATCCCCTTTTCCCTGCTTCATTTCAGAACCTACCAGGATTACTTACTTTAGTTTTGTTAATTTCTCAATTTTCCACAACCTGTGCTTCCTCTTCTCACCTCTTATCCCTTTTACTTTCCTTCTCTACCAACACACTAGCCTTCCCGAATTCTGATCTGATTTGTGAAGGTTAGTATTCCATCTAGTCAAGGCTATGGTTTTTCCTGTGGTCAGGAATGGATGTGAGAGTTGGACTGTGAAAAAGGCTGAGCGCCGAAGAATTGATGCTTTTGAACTGTGGTGTTGGAGAAGACTCTTGAGAGTCCCTTGGACTGCAAGGAGATCCAACCAGTCCATTCTGAAGGAGATCAGCCCTGGGATTTCTTTGGAAGGAATGATGCTAAAGCTGAAACTCCAGTACTTTGGCCACCTGATGCGAAGAGTTGACTCATTGGAAAAGACTCTGATGCTGGGAGGGATTGGGGGCAGGAGGAGAAGGGGACGACCGAGGATGAGATGGCTGATGGCATCGCTGACTCGCTGGACGTGAATCTGAGTGAACTCCGGGAGTTGGTGATGGACAGGGAGGCCTGGCGTGCTGCGATTCATGGGGTCGCAAAGAGCTGGACACGACTGAGCGACTGAACTGAACTGAACTGTCAGATCAGTTCCCAGCAGAACATAAGGCCAGTTCCTCACCCACTGGGTTCCACCACTCTGTGGGCTCCAGCAACTATTCTGTACATAAATGGTAGTCTGTACCTGGGTTGAAATTGAAAGAAAGGGCCACACAAACTTTCATCTTTCAAGTTTTATAATCCTTTGCATTTTCATTGTTTACTTCCCTCTCCTAAAGTATTCACCACAATAAATTGCAAATATGTGATTACTTTCTAATTGCAAGATAACCAGGGTTCCATCAGGGTCAGGAGTATGAATACCTAATTCAGTGTTTCATCCATGGTGTATAACACAATGTCAACACATATTTGGTGCTAAATAAAAATTTCAGGAGTGAATGAAGTGAATGCATGATAAAGAATTGAAAAGAGGTTAACCAAAATGCATAGAATAATAGAAATTAGACAACCCATCAGGACTTGGATGGCAAGAAAGGCAATATCAGGAGACCATGATAACCAGCTGGGGCCAGAACGAAATATGTCCTCACAATCATAGTCATTGTTCATTGAAGAAATGCATAGTGAATGAGGCTGGGAGCATGGTGTGAACAGAAAAAGACTTGTCAGCTTTACATATGAGCTACAGTCTTAATATTGTTAAGTATTTTGTTATTGCTGAGTATTTTGATATTGCTGAGTATTTTGTTAATTAAATTGCTTAATATAATTCTGTGCCAACAGTGCTTCATAATATGGTGCACAGGGAGAAAACTGCATTGTCTTGTTCAATGTAATTGGTACTCTCATGTGTAAGGCATACTATAACAAGAAGGATGCTTATGAAAGGCATGATTATATCCCTATTTATTCATTTATTTTCTTTATTTTTTTCTTACAAGTATATTAGATTCCATGTTAGACCTTGAAGATTCAATGTTGAACAAGTTAGAATTAATATAAACTCCATGGAGTTGATAGGCTAGTGGGAGTATAGACAAATAAAGAGTATGCAGTATGTCATGATAGGATCTGTGTTCTCTGTTTGTTAGAGTAACACTAGGTGTTAATGCAGATAAACCCTCAAATCTCAGTAGCTGAAAATGATAGAAGTTTCTTTTCTGCCTATATAACCCCAAGGGGCAGTGGGCTTAGAAAGGGATTGTTCTCCTCCAGGCAGTGATTGGGGGCCTAGGCTGATGCAGGCTCTGATGTATTTAACACGTTTCTTCCAAGGCTGTCTGGAGTGTCTACATCCAATCAGATGTAGAAGGATGTTTCTAATGGGTTGCTCCTGGATGCCATGGATCTCTCTTTTGTCTGTGTTCTGAACTCAATCACGTGGCAACATTCAACTTAGGAAGTCAGGGAAAGTTTCCTTTGAAAAAGTAATTTCAGACCAAAAATCTGAGTGACAAGTGATAGCCTGATAAGGCATGAATGAAAGAGTTTACTAGGCTGAGAGAAGAGCTAGAGGAAAGGCAAAAGAATATATGTCACTTTCTAGAATATTGAAATATTATATTGTGGCAGTGATATGACTATTTTATATAGAATTTAAAATAATGACAGAGAAATAACTTTCCTTAATGCCATGAAGTGTTACAAATATTTTAAATATTTGAAATTTTGTTATGCAATTTGATTGAAGCAAAAACTTGTGAGTACAGATATTTTCACACATTTTGAATAATGTGTTCTAAGTAAGTGGTTGTTACATTCTTAGGTTCTTACATTTTGTTGAATTTAAATCTTATTCTCTTAAGGAATAAAGGAACAGAGGCAAAGAAAATTTACATGAATTACTCAAATCTCATGCGAAGAGTTGACTCATTGGAAAAGACTCTGATGCTGGGAGGGATTGGGGGCAGGAGGAGAAGGGGACGACCGAGGATGAGATGGCTGGATGGCATCACTGGCTCGATGGACGTGAGTCTGAGTGAACTCCGGGAGTTGGTGATGGACAGGGAGGCCTGGCATGCTGCGATTCATGGGGTCGCAAAGAGTCGGACACGACTGAGCAACTGAACTGAACCACTTATCTGGGACATTTCATAAATGACAGGAAACTTGGACCTGAGTAGCCAACTCTATCCACCTTCCCCTTCTACATCCCTCACCTGGCTCACTACCCACTGGGAAAAAAAATGTTCTTCCTTGCTAGTTTCGCACCAGGTGATTATGAAAACAATTAAGTGATGTGAATTTCTTAATCAATTTCATGCTGAGAGGATCAGTAAGTCATAACAGAAAGATAATTTTAAGGGAATTAATACACTATCTGGTTTGGACCTTTCTCTGTATCCACCAGGCAGGCCTAGATACTTAACACTGTCAGCAAAATAAGCAATATGTCAATGGATAAATAAAACAGTGATCTTCAATTATGATACCTTCTCAAATACTAATTATCAGAGGCTGTGTATAGAATGACAGAAACATTTGCAACTATCTGGAATGTAACATCTTCATAAAGATAATATAAAATAGCTGCAATTGGTAATGACCTACCAGCTTCCAGATGCTTTATATTTGCAGTTTCTAATCTCTGCAGTACTGGTTTTTGGAATGCAATCTCTGCATTACATACTGGTTTTTCCAGTAGTCAGGTATGGATGGGACAGTTGAACCATAAAGAAAGCTGAGCACCAAATAATTGATGCTTTTGAACTGTAGTATTAGAGAAGACTCTCGAGAATCTCTTGGACAGCAAGGAAATCAAACCAATCAATCCTAAAGGAAATCAGGGCTTTCGTTGGAAGGACTGATGCTGAAGATGAAGCTCCAATACTTTGGCCACCTGTTGCAAAGAACTGACTCATTGGAAAAGACCCTGATGCTGGGAAAGATTGAGAGTGGGAGGAGAAAGGGATGACGGAGGATGAAATGGTTGGATGGCATCACCGACTCAATGGACATGAGTTTGGGAATACTCTGGGAGTTGGTGATGGACAGGAAAGCCTGGTGTGCTGCAGTCCATGGGGTCACAAAGAGTCGGACATGACTGAGTGACTGAACTGAATCTCTGCATTTCTCTGAGTTATTTCTCTCCTTATATTAGATATGAGAATATAAGATATTGAGATGCAGAGATTTTTTCCAAGGTCACACAGCTGATGAGCGGTAACATTAATTTATAACCCCCTGTGTTTGAATCCAGCTTGACTTCAAGTTATCCTGTTCTTCCAAGGTAAACCAAGGATAAAAATAACCACAACTTTGGGGGAAATAATTCTAAAGCTTGGCTTCCCTGCTGGCTCAGTGGTAAAGAATCCACCTGCCATGCAGGAGACGTGGGTTTGACCCCTACTCTGCAAGATTCCCTGGAGAAAGAAAAGGCAATCCACTCCAACATTCTTGCCTGAGAAATCCCATGGACAGAGGAACCTGGTGGTCTATAGTCCATGGGGTCTCAAAAGAGTCAGACACGACTTAGTGACTAAACAACAATTCTAAAACTTAGGGAGCAAAACTTTTTCCCACCCCTGGGATAGTTTCAGTTTATTCTTTTTCCATGCTTCAGAAGTCTCAGTAGTTCTTGGAGTATTAGCCTAACATGATAGAAAAGATGGAGATCTTGGAACAGGATGGACCTGCATCAGAACCATAGATATCCCTTTAATTCCTTGTGAGACCTTAGACATGTCACATTGTCTAAATCTCAGTTTACTCTTCTGGGAAATGTATTTTATACAGATGAATTCTAGTCCATTGTGAAGGTGAGCAAGAAGAATAATTTATTTCAACTTAGCTAAATTTCTATAAGCCTTCATTCTGCAAAAAGAGGTCGAAATCTATCTCAGTCAATGGATGCATTATGCTCCTTCCTTCATTTGGAATGTGAAAAGGCTTGCAAAAGTGTTAATGGTGAGAGGAATGATTCTAAATATTTGTCTGGACCAAAATCTACTGAGGCCAGCATCCTTTTGGGTTGTGTTTAAGCTTTAGTTCATGAAAGTCACCATAGAACCATGTAAAGGTTCAGTGACTTTCTTAACTATATTTTTATCACTGTGAGATACATGGAAATCCTCCTGATTCCAAAACATGCTGAGAAAAGAGATCCTCTATATGGCAGTACCCAAAGTTTTTGGCACCAGGGACTGGTTTCGTGGAAGACAACTTTTCCACGGAACAGGGAAGGGGAGTGGGGGAGGATGGTTTCGGGATGATCCAAGCCCACCACATTTATTGTGCACTTTATTTCTATTATTACATCAGCTCCACCTCAGATCATAGGGCGTTAGATCCTGTGGTTTGGCAACTATATGACACTAAACCTCATCTACCCAGGAGAGCACTTGCCATCTCTCTGGTAGAGTCTTGCCTTATAGCTGGGCTCCAACTAGACAATAAGCCAGCAGCAGGCATGCCTAGAATATTTGTTTCCCAGAGAGCTAGTTTTGAAAACTCATCCTTTATACATCAAAATTATTGTCAAGTAATAATGAAATAACATGAACAACAATAATGGTCAGAAGAAATACATTTAATGAAATTTTCTTTTACTGAAATTTCTATATATGATCATACCAGGAGAAATAAATAATAACAATACAAGGTGAAGGTGAAGTCGCTCAGTCGTGTCCAACCCTTTGCGACCCCGTGGACTGTAACCTACTAGGCTTCTCTGTCCATGGGATTCTCCAGGCAAGAATACTGGAGTGGATTGCCATTTCCTTCTCCAGGGGATCTTCCCGACCCAGGGATCGAACCCAGGTCTCCCGCATTGGAGGCAAACGCTTTAACCTCTGAGCCACCAGGGAAGCCTAACAATACGGAAAATAAAAGGTAATAAATGTGTGCTTTCTAATTGCCCTAATGTTTCTGTGGAGAAAATTAAATAGTGCTCTTCTGCTATGATAACACTGTCATAATTTAATAATAACTATAATAAAGAGATGAAAAATCTCTAGGTTAAAGGTATTTGAATTCAGTAAAATATTTTATGCATAAACTAAACTGTACATTTAACCAACAAAAATATCATACCTCGCAGTTCATGCTCTATTGAACTCTTTAAAATTCTAAGTACAAGCAAAATTTTCACTAAGTCACACATTATGGCAAAAGTGAAATAATTCAAGTTCTGTTTCTCATCTTTGTAACAAGTATGCTATCACTATTTATCTCGAATGCTCTGTTTAAGCACAGTATATGGAGCCAAATGCTACAGAAGGGAACTACCAGGAATCTAAACCATCACAAGTTTGCTCTAGGAATAATTTGTGTACAGCTGAGCAGGTGGATGAGGGGGATTCTATTAGGTTCCTAGGCCTGGATGTGAAATTATTAGTACTTGGTGGGTTAACATCATTGAAATTCATTCTTATAGTTCAGAAGTCCAGATATCCAAAACCAAGGTGTTGGCAGGGACACACTCCCTCCACAGACCCCAGGGAGGACCCCTGCATCTCCCAGTTTCTGGAACTGTCATTACTCCTGGGTGTGGCTGCAATTCCATATGTACTCTTCTCTATGCATCAATTTCCTATGTGTCTCCTATAAATGTACTTATCATTGGATTTAGGGTCCCCTTTCCTTAATAATCCAAAGTGGTCTCATCACAGAACATCAATTATATCTGCAGATACAGTTTTGCAAAATTGTCACAGGTTCTGGGAATCACGATATGCACCCAAGCTTGGTGGCGTGGCACCAATAAGCCACTGCGCAGGCCAACTTGGGAGGCGTGCTCTCAATAACTTCTTTATAAGGAAAACTTTTTTACAAGTATGAATAAATTGTAAGTTTGGGTATCTTTTTTCGGAGAGAAGCATTTTAATACTGACATTGTTTGGAACAACCTGCTCATGGTGATGGTAAAAAGCAGACTTCAAGGGCTTCCCCAGTGGCACGGTGGCAAAGAATCCACCTGCCAAGACAGGAGACGCAGGAGACACAGGTTCGATCCCTGGGTTGGGAAGATCCTCTGGAGTAGAAAATGGCAACCCACTCCAGTGTTCTTGCCTGGATAATTCCAAGAAGAGAGGAGCCTGGTGGGCTACAGTCCATGGGGTGGCAAAGAGTCAGACACAACTGAGCACGCACACAGCTTTTAACTAGAGCCCTTGCTCCACATCAGGAGATGAAATGGGGCCACAGTGAAGAGCCCGCGTGGGGCAACGAAGACCCCGCACGGTCAAAAACTAAATAAACATTTTTCTTTTAAAGCAGATTCCAAGTTGGTTTTATTGCTGTTGTTGAATCCTTACCATCAATGCAGCTCTTTACTGCCTGCGGCCAGGACAGACTTGGCCTCCCCCTTCCCTCAGCTACTTTTGTTACCACTTGGAAGTGCACAAGCCCCTCTGTTTTCAAAACCTATGAACATATTTGATGGTTCATCACTTTTTAGAATTTGTCCCAGAGAATAGACACGGGGCCCCTTCTACCAGGATTTACCCTCAGTTCTGTCTCATTTCCCCCCTAACTCTCATTTCCTCTCATCCTAGAAAAATCCATTCCTACTTTGAAGGACAGACAGTAATAAGTAGGTGGGAGCAAGTGGAATTTAAACTTCACACACTGTTTTCTCTCCAAGTTTTTCCTATATGCCAACACTTAGATTCCCTTAGGGGCCTAGGTATTCTAAACCACACAGTCATGAAGTCTCTTTCTCTCTTGCTTTATGCTTCTCATCCTTTCCCTAAGGCATGCCGCTCTTGGGGAGCACTGCAATAGAAAGTGAAAATCTTTATCTCCAGCTCTTCTGGGTTAGTTACTGTGTTCCCCCCACTTGCAGAAGCAGAGGCATCCCCTTAAGGCTTACTTAATTCCCAAGTGTTTCACTTGACCAGAAGTTTAAAATATTTTCCCTTAGGCCTCAGGCTTTAGCATCTGCTTAGTTCAGTTAGGCTGAGCAAGATATGGATATGGATGAGGTCTTGATTGCAGGTTCAGTTCTTACATACATGCTCTCATCTACCTATCTATGGCTTCCCAGGTGCCTCAGCAGTAAAGAATCCACCTGCCAATGCAAGAGATCCAGTTTCAATCCCTGGATCAGGAAGTTCCCTTGGAGAAGGAAATGACATCCCACTCTAGTATTCTTGCCTGGAAAATCCCATGGATAGAGGAGCCTGGCAGGATACAGTCCATGTGGTCGCAAAAGAGTCAGGCATGACTAAGTGACTAAATAATAACAAAATATATATATATAAACAATATTAACAATAACTATATATATATACACACACACATATATTTATATGTTAGGTTGCAGGTTAATTCCTTTATCTTAATTACCTGTAAGAAACAGGACTGTGTAGAAACTCAGTGTGGCCTTCTCCTCCCCAGCCAACTATCTTCTAAATGCATGCTCCCTCACATGATGTGCCTTCGTTGGAAATCTAAACTATAAAGCACAGCACAGTTCCTAAACATAAGGGGTGGCAACAAAGAGCATGATTTAATCCTCAGTTAACCCTGGTGGCTCAGAGGGTAAAGCATCTGCCTCCAATGTGGGAAACCTGGGTTGGATCCCTGGGTCAGGAAGATCCCGTGGAGAAGGAAATGGCAATCCACTCCAGTACTCTTGCCTGGAAAATCCCATGGGTGGGGAACCCTGGTGTGTACAGTCCCTGGGGTCACAAAGAGTTGGACAGAGTCGGACACAACTGAGCGACTTCATTTTGACTTTTCACTTTCAATGCAGACCAAATGCAGTCAATTGCATCATCTTCCCAAACACTGTCTCCACTTGCCAGCACCTCAGCTGCTTTTCCATATCTGTAGACCAACATGATATGTGTCCTACCCTATTTCAAAATTAAAAATGTAAAGAAGATCTCTGCAAAATGGCAAGTTTTTAAATTTCGGTAGCCTTCCCCCAAAACATCTATGGATTATTCTTAAACAGTGAGCTATTAAGCTTCTTCATTTGCCTGTGTTTCATTATTCATTCACCTCAGAGAGGATTAGAGCCAGCCTAATTGAGAATTTTGTTTTTACTACTGAGTTCCAATTTTTTTTTCCATAATCTCATTCTTATATTTTCCACACAGTTGCAATATCCCTCTTTCTATACAAGATTGACTATAAAGTTTCTGAATCATCTTGAATATTGTATTTGAAACATGTAGTGGTGACAAATTTCACTGAAAGTTTCTTTTTTCTTACATATGTTTTCAGGCAAGATCTGTATTCTGCTGTATGAGAGCATGGGAGAATGAGTTTGCCAAATAGGAATCTCCTAAAAAAAGACACTTGTGGGGAGAGAATGAGAGGGAAGCTGTAACTGTCAAGACTGTTTCCAGTAGGAGTGTGCTATGTCAATCCAATATGACCATTAGTATTTTCTTTCTAATAATAATTGTTCACAATACTATAGAATCCAGCAATAAGCATGGAACAAAAGGGAAATTAATGTCTTTCTTTTAGAGGAATTATTACAGTTGAGACTGCTTTTTGCAGTTGAGACTGTCCATTTAGTTATTGATTTTTTAAAATTTGTGTCTCCTGTATATTAGTCTGCAAGCTTTACTGAGGGCAGGGACTACGCCTTTTGCTTACTTGTCTGCTGGGTTCTACAAAATACTTCATGCCTAAAAAAAAAAAAAAAAATTCTGATATACAGAAGGTACTTAATAAATATTTGTTCTATGAATGAATCGGCTTCCTTCCTTAGTAAAAAAAGGACAGCACTGAGATTGGGATTTCTGACTGTTGGGAAAAGTCACTACAGTAATTAGTCTATGTTTTTTTTTGCTCATTTGTGTCTAACAACTGCTTCAACTCTGCAAGAAGGGTTTCTAGGCGGTGTTATAAAGACATGATGACACGCGTATGGTCTAATCTCTGGACCATTTGGCAGTCCCTTAATGATGACATTTCCCACCAATCCCAGGAATCCTGTCATTAATCAGAGAACAGGTTCCAAAGCTCACCTGCTGTATCTACAGTTTGTCATCATTACTCATTTATTTGCCTGACTTGGATCATAATATTGAAACCCTGGGAGCCTTAAAAGAGACCTGGTTCAGCAATAATGCATATGCAGATTTTCCCCTTGGCATGCACAAATAGAATAACTGTGCTAACAGATGCCTTCTAAATATGACAGTGAAATATATATGGCTATTTAAATATTTTATTAGGTAGCTGTAGAGGTTAAAAGAGAACTCCCATTATTTGAGGCCAAACAGCACAGGTGATTCATAAATTCTGTTTCGTTGATCAATTCATATTCAAGGCCATTTGATCTATCCACATCTTCCTTGTAGATACATACTCCCTCCTGCACAAAGCTGTGGTGGTCATCTTAACATCTCTGGAAGAGACGTGCACCATGACTGTTCATTCTGCCACCCTCCTCCTCGTCCACCTCACCAGTTTTACATCTTGACTTTCAAAACTCTCTCTAGAGAATGATTCTCCCATCAAAGACCAACCACTGAATAAGTAAAATAATGCCTTCTAGCCAAGCTGATTTTCTACCACTTTAACTCAATACTTGTAACAAGTTAAAGGTAAAAACAAATTATATATCATGCCAGTTTAGGATATACTGAAAGGTGATACTTCAGGGAAATTTGTGAAAACAATAAATGTAAAGTAAGTTTGCAAGCTGGCATTTAGAAGCAGTCCTGATGAAAGATGGGCAATGCTAAGAACCAGTTCATATTCATTATGAAGTAAACAAACATCAAAAACAGCCTTCATTCAACCTCAGTAACCAGTAACCTTCTCTCCTGGATGCTTGAAATGCTTCAGAAAGGTATACTGATCATATCTCCATACTTTTCAACAGCCCCTTAGCAATGTACAGAATGAGGTCATTTCAGAGTCATGATAACTTTAGGGGTTCACCTGAATGAAGTGTGATTCATATTTCTTCTTTTTGCAGTACAGTCAACACAATTTGAATAAACATTTCCAGAGGTCTAAATCTGTAATGAAGACAGGGTCAAGCTTCGTATTACTATTCTTGGGCTTAGGAAAAAAGAGTGAACTTTCTCTCTAATGCGTTCTAGATTCACTGAGCTTATTAGTTCTCAGAGCTGCATGTATCAGTGAGGATGGGCTACGTAGGTTACGCTGCTGTGAAAACACCAAATATCACTGACTTAAAACAATGGTATACAGCCCTTGGGTAGTACCTGTCGGCCTCTGATTGGTGGAGCACTCACTCTACCGACTGTCAGTGCATTCCACACTGATGAAGGAAGCACTGTCAGAAAAGCAAAAGTAGCTGTAGAGCCGAAGGGAAAGCTTCAGAGGGTCTTTACACAGTAATTAAAGTCTCCTGCTGGAAGTGATGCATATTACTTTTCCTTAATACTTGTTGGCTAGAACTGTCACTTGCCCCACCCAAACAAGGGTGTTCAAGAAATATAATCCAACCCAGTGGTGGTAAAGTGTCAAGGGTGAAATGGTTAATAAGTAGCACTGATAACTTCAATTTCATGAGCTTCATAAGGAAGGATTTTGTTTTTGCTTATTTACTTTTTTCATCATCTAACTTTCCCAATGATACTCTGTATTACCTTTTATTTTAGAACATCCTATAGACTCCATGGGTAAGAGATACAGTTGACTGTCTTTGCTTCCCTTTATGTGCAATATAGAACATGTGACTCCTAAATCATCTTCACTACAGCCTCTGAAATTTTGAGTGGAGAGAGAACTGAGACTTAAAGGAAAATACCTGGAGTCTAGAAACCAAACAAACTCTGATTAAAAGATAATCTTATGTTGACTGACTATTTTTATCAAATCTTCATACAATCATTGGGTGATTTCTTTGATGAAATATTATGGAAATGGAGAGAAGGATTTGTCCATCTCTTCCTATATCATGAATCTTTATGGGAGAGAAATTGCTGTTATCAGAAAAGGAACTGACTAATACAAATGGGAAAAATTATGTTTTTGAGCTGCATTTGAAAGGCTGTCTTCTGTCTCCTTATAATATTGGCCAAAAGCACAAGATAAAAGCATTTTCTAAGATTCTGCAAGAAAAAAAAATGAAGCTTAGTCTCTGTTCTGCATAAATTACTGGGTCACCACAAAGAGTTCAAGGTTACTAATGGGATGCAGTATTGACAAAAGAAAGGGCAACTAATATAGGAATAAAGTAGAAGGGAAAAGCAAATAATAGAGGAAAACATAGCAGGTTAAATGCATTATTTTCTTTTCATATTAATATTGGCACTGAGAGAAAAAACATTATCTATGGCTCCCCCACTACCTCCCCCAGTAAGTACGGAGAGATGCTACTGAATTCAAGGTTCTCAATCATAATCATTGCATTCAAGGTCCTCTGTGCATTAATGAGTTAACTTTTTCCTGAGAAACTTTTGACACTTTGTCCTGGCTCCTCAGAGGGAACATCTAAGTCCTGTATGCCCTGTCTGATTGGAGGCTCTTTGTTTCTTCGGCATTGGGCCATACCAGACAGTCTATTTTAACAATGTGATTTATGGTGGCAGGTGAGAGGAGAGACTTGGACCATGCTTATCAGCTCCACATCTCGAAGGACTGGAGGCTAAGGTCAGTAATATGTGTCATATGTGCAACCAACAATGTTCTTGTGATTAAGCCCCAATAAAAACTCTAAACACAGAGACTTGGGTGAACTTCCCTGTTGGGAATCAGCTGTGACAAGATGGTGAGGTTATTCATGGATTAGAAGTTGGTAGCCTCTTGGTTGACACAGACCCCCATCTCTCTTTATAACAAGCCAACAAACCTACGGTTCCCCAAACTTCTCCAGGTATACAACTTTGCTTGGAAGCAACCTAACTTGAAAAAAAAAAAAAAAAAATCAATATACTGAAAGCCTGTTCCATTTGCCAAAAATATCAATCTGTCAGTGACAATACGCCAAACTCACCAAAGGTACTGACTTCCCAAAGACTATTTTCTTGTGGTTTCTCTATGGACACCTTTGAAACAGTCCTCTCTTATTTTTTTAATGGGAGGAGAGAAGGAAGGGTCATTCGCTGAGAAGGGCCCCTACCACCACCACCTCCAACAGCCCCAGGGTAGAGAGCTTGGCTCTGGCCTTGGCTGAGGAATTTGAGTTGATTCTCTGCTCCTCCAGACAGGGAAGTGGAGCTTGACCATTTCTCACCTGCATGCGTTCACTCCTGCCCTTTATGACTCACAGCCTGCATGGGTCCAATCCCAGCACTGCACCGCCCAGAGTCTGCTCTGGCCCCACTCAGATCCGAGGTAGCACAGCCGGTGGGGAGATGTAGGCTGGCCTCATCCCACCCATGGCATGAGTCCCCCTCTCCCACTGGTCAGAGGGACACTGATCTGCTGCCCTCACGCTCTGGCCTTTCTTTTTTGGTATGCAGCAGTGTTTTTATATATTACATATTATATACTTCCACTATATATATTAGCATAAACTTATGTGTGTGTATATAAACACACACACACACATATATATTTGGCTTCCTCGGTGGCTCAGTGGTAAAGAACCTGCTTGTCAGTGCAGGAGATATGGGTTCAGTCCCTGGATTGGGAAGATCCCCTGGAGAAGGAAATGGCAACCCACTCCATATACCTGCTGGAGAATCCCATGGATGGAGGAGCCTACAGTCTGTGGGGTTGTAAATAGTGGGATGACTTAGCAACGGAACACACACATGTATGTACACAAGCATGCACGTGCACACACACACACTCTCACATATATATAAAGTCTATATTTTCATGTCTGTTTTATATCAAAGCAGAGACTTTTTGGCCAGAGACTTTTAGAAAGTTTCATATCACTAAAGGATAGAAAAAGAATTTGAGTTTTCTAAAGTACATGTTCCAAGAGAAGAGAGGGGAGAAACATGTGATTTCTGTAAGGGCCCAGGTAAAGTGCAAGTCAGGGGCCAAGAGTCAAGAAGAACTTATCTCAAGTTTAGACAAGTTGAAGAAAACATTAAGGCCATCTTGGTCAGGTCAGAGCTCTGTCTTTTTCAGAGCCCTATATGTGTTGGTCACATTCAATGAATACATTGTGAGTTTTGCGAGGACCTGAAATTTGCCTTGCCAATACTCATACCTCTCACGTGGGGGACTGTAATTAGCAGGTGATTATAATGTACGTATTGAATCAGTATAAATACCAGGCAATGATAATTGTGTGCATGTGTGTATGCTTTGATGTGAGGATTGTTTCTGAATCCGTCCTATTCCTTCTCTGTTAAGGAGCTCCTTTGCCCTCTATCATGCACAGAGTTAGAGATGGAATTCTAATAATGCTTGAGGAACTACTCTCATCTTCTGACCCCAAGATATGCTGACAACTCATATTAATTGCCTATTCTGCTGACATTTCTCTGGAAATAGATGCCATTTTTTTTTCACAGAAAGGCTCTGTCAGAAAAAGGAGGTAAAGCAGGGAAGTTTGGATGGAAATACCAAGAGCATATTTTGACAGATATACAGACTCTCTACCATCTTTTCAAATGTCAGTCTTGGAATCCAGCCTGCACAGGGAAAGGTGAGACAGGGCAGAGATGTGCACTGAGCCCACAGGATGGTCTCTGAGTCTCTGAATCATGCTGTGCTGTGACTAATGCTCTATCTAAAGGACCACTTAGCAAACAACTCCTATGCTTCCTATGCCCTCAAGCTTCCACCTCAAAGATACTGAGTGTAGATAATTTTCTCCTGAAATAAGAAAGCCAGGATTGATAGTCAGAGCCTCTGAAATCTCTGCACTGCAAATGCAAAAATAAACAAAAAAATTCAAGGATTCTTAGAACTCCTTAAGACTATCCTTTGAATGCAGAGCTGAAAGTACTTTTGCTCCAGTTCTGATCATTAGTCTTTGCCTACCATAAATGGGAAAACAGCAAAATGTGCAATAGAAAGTCAGTCACTCTGGAGAGTCTTGCAAATAAGTTGGTCATTTGAAAGGATAAATCATCTCCAATCACAACCCAGCAGTAATCTCATTTGAAGCATTCTCATCTCCAAAATGGCAATATATTGAGTTGCTTTGCTTAGAAATATGCTAAGAAAGGCTTTGCTCAACATTTTATTCCTACAGTAAACACAGCCAAGCTTTTCTAAGGCACTAATCCCTCTGGAGCTCTTTGCCTAGCGTGAATGCAAATGCAGGAGACCCTGGCCTCCAGCATGGCAATAAAATCACCTTCTTTAAAGAAATGAACCCTAACTCTTCCTTCTTTGTTTTTTTTTTTTTTTCCCTTTCTCTGCCTTCCATTGTAAGAGACTCACTTGGTAAGCCATCTATATATAGATATGTGTGTATGTGTATACATATACATATATAGATACATACATATCTCAGAATAAATGAAGTAAAATAAATGATTGTGGGTTGAATTGTGTACCCCCAAAAGATGTGTTAAAATTCTAAACTCCATACCTGTGAATGTGATCTTATTTGGAAACAGGCTCTTTGCAGATATAATCTGGTTAAAATTAGGTCATATTTGATAGGAATTTTAATCTAATGCGACTAGTTTCTTTGTTAGAAGAGAGGACAGAGACACAAGAAGAGGTTATCATGTAAAGACAAATAAAAACAAAGATAACAGTCACGTGTAGATGGGTTTGAAGCTGGAGCCCATAGCGCTGTTAAAAGTTAGGAGATGCAAGGAAGGATCCTTCCTAGAAGCCCTAGAGGGAGCATGGCCTTGCCAACACCTTGATTTTGGACTTAATGGCTGCCAGAATCATACCAATAAATTTGTTTTGAGATTCCTAGTTCGGGATATTTTGTTACACAGCAGCCCTGAGAAGCTAATACAAATGGTTAGTGGCCTTTCAGAAAAGGAAACTAGGAGCCGTTATAGTATCCAGCACTGGACAAAATTACTGCTTGTCAGAAGCTGGGGTTTCCTCCTACACTTTGGCAGTGGGTTCTCCCCTGTGAGAGGAAGGAGCCTGACAATTCTCCATTCACATTCCAGCTCTGCTTCTTATAAGCAATTATTTCAGGTGGTGATTTAGCCTCCAAAAGTTTAATTCCTCTCTGCAAAAATGGGTATAGTAATAGCTACGAAGCAGTGTTTTGGTTTTGGTTTAGTTTTGGTCTTAGGATTAAAGGAGATGATATATGTAAAACACTGGACATATTAAACTTTCAATCAATCTAGATTCCTTCCTCTACTGTCTCTTGTTTCTTTGTAGGCATCCACCTTCCTAACTACCAGCCATCAACTAATCCCTCCTGAGGTTCGAGCTGATAATAGCTTCAGATTTTATATATCCCAGAGATACCTATAATTTAACAGGCAACTCTTAAAGGCAGAAAAGCCCTTGAGGCCAAAGCAATGAATTCTAATAGAAAACTTCAGGCCTTTTGATAGGCAGTGGGGTAGTTATTTTTTGAGCCGGGGAACTTGTCAGAAGGCAGTCAGATCACACCCAAAAGGCTTCTGGCCCGACTCCTGCAGCTATCCCTGCTTGTTAGTCATTTCCTTTTGGGGAACTGAGTCTTTATATTTTCTGATCTGTTGCTTCTTTTCATGCCTTCATTTATTAATCAATTATTCCTTTATTCTTGTATCCATTCTATCAATTTATTAAGTGCATAGTCTATTCAGGATCAACTTAAAGTGACTGCTTTTAAGGAGTTTGTTATCTAGCAGACAAGAGGAGACACTCAAAAAAAATAGATAATAAATATAATTTAGAAATTTCTAACATTCAGAACTGAGATTTTTGTTTTTGTGAGACCTTCCTAAATAATCACTTGATCTCGTTACTTTCTCTTTACTTTTCTCTCCTCACTTCTTGCCTCCTTCTCATCTTTTTCCTTTTTTTTCTTTGTCTTAAATTTACATTTTGAGAGTAAGAGCTGATGTGCCTGTAATAAAGCCTTTTTTCCCATGTTTATGTGTAAGAATGTTAGTGTGTACATTTGTGATCATCTACAACTAAAGACTGTAAATTGTAGAAGTTTTTTTCTCTCACAGCAGTTTCAATTATTGAGACTAATCCCATTTCTGCATCGACTCCCTGCACTGGACATTAATTTCAGTGTTCTCCTTCCATTAAAACAAGTTCATTTATTCATTCCACCTCTGCTGAACCTCTCTTATAAGTCTGAGAACACTATGATGATGATTTCTCCATTCTCTATTTTCTCTACTCCAGGGGTCTCCAAACTCGAGGATCTAATGCCTGATGATCTGATGTGGAGCTGATGTAATAATAATAGAAATAAAGTTCACAGTAAATGTAATATGCTTGAATCAACCCAAAACCCTCACCCCCACCCCTGGTTCATGGAAAAATTGTCTTCCACAAAATCGATCCTTGGTGCCAAAAAAGTTGGGAACCACTGCTCTAATCCAGGTACCAAACATTTGAGGAAGTTACTCTTTTAAAACAAGTGTATTTTTTTGTTTGTTTGTTTTAAAGATTGCTAGACTTCGAATCCATATATCTGAGCTGATGCCCTACTTCTGTTTTTAAGTAATTGTCAGGGTTTTTCATCAGCAGTAGCCATAATAGTAAGAATGGCAGCAGTAGCAGTTTATAATAGCTGAGACCTGCTGGATACTTATTTATGTACTAGACACTGTGACAAATTCAAGGAGAATTATATTACTATGTCAGTAATTCAAAGAGAAATATATTCAGGTTTTTATTTCTAATATAAGCTCTCAAAAGTTCTATAAGAAACAATAGCTTTGAAAGTCAAAGTATTTGATTTGCATGAAGCAAGTGTTTCTGAGAAAAGTCTCCTGAAAAATAAAAAGGAAATTCCTACGGGAAGCAAGATTTAGAGTGGACACATCAGAAATAAACTGAAAAGAAAATAGAGAATTATGTCCAAGGGAAACTAAATGAGGATCAACCAGCCTGGGAAGGGGCAGAAGAATGGGATATGAAGAGGCATGGTTGTGGATGCCTAACACAGCAAGGCTGGACCTGGAGATTGGAGACGACCACATAAAAGGGAAATGGTCAGGGTGGAGAGACAGCCAGATATCATCACCATGATCAGAAAGTTGCATGTCTGAGAATCAATAGCTATGCCAGTTAATTTTATATGACAGCTTCCCTGACCAGGGGGTATGCAGATTAAACATTATTTCTGAATATGTCTGTGAGGGTGTTTCTGGATGAGATCTGCATTTAAATTGGTGCCTTCCCCAGTGTGGATGGGCATCACTCAATCCACTGAGGGCCTGAATAGAACTAAGGTGGACCACGGAGGAACTTGCTCCATCCTGCTTGATTACTTGAGCTGAGACATCCATCTTTTCCCACAATTGGTGTTCCTGGTTCTCAGGCTTTAGGACTAGACAAAATCACAGACCTGGGTTTTTTGGTCTCCAGTTTGCAGATGGTATATCATGAAACTTCTCAGTCTCCATAATTGCATAGAAAGTTGCATGTCTGAGAATCAATAGCTATGCCAGTTAATTTTATATGACAGCTTCCCTGACCAGGGGGTATGCAGATTAAACATTATTTCTGAATATGTCTGTGAGGGTGTTTCTGGATGAGATCTGCATTTAAATTGGTGCCTTCCCCAGTGTGGATGGGCATCACTCAATCCACTGAGGGCCTGAATAGAACTAAGGTGGACCACGGAGAAACTTGCTCCATCCTGCTTGATTACTTGAGCTGAGACATCCATCTTTTCCCACAATTGGTGTTCCTGGTTCTCAGGCTTTAGGACTAGACAAAATCACAGACCTGGGTTTTTTGGTCTCCAGTTTGCAGATGGTATATCATGAAACTTCTCAGTCTCCATAATTGCATGATCCTATATATAATCTCCTATTGGTCCTGTTTCTCTTGAGAATCTTGACAAATTCAATGGCTATAATTTGAATGAACACAGGTTGCCATGTTAGTTCTTCATATGCCAGTGTCTTCTTTCTACTGCTGTCTGAAAGACAGCCATGGGTTTTTCAGCAGAAATGATACCCATGTGTGTCCTAAGTCTTTGAGGATTTCCTTCCAAATAGATCCATAGAAATTTTTTTTTCACAGAAAGGCTCTGTCAGAAAAAGGAGGTAAAGCAGGGAAGTTTGGATGGAAATACCAAGAGCATATTTTGACAGATATACAGACTCTCTACCATCTTTTCAAATGTCAGTCTTGGAATCCAGCCTGCACAGGGAAAGGTGAGACAGGGCAGAGATGTGCACTGAGCCCACAGGATGGTCTCTGAGTCTCTGAATCATGCTGTGCTGTGACTAATGCTCTATCTAAAGGACCACTTAGCAAACAACTCCTATGCTTCCTATGCCCTCAAGCTTCCACCTCAAAGATACTGAGTGTAGATAATTTTCTCCTGAAATAAGAAAGCCAGGATTGATAGTCAGAGCCTCTGAAATCTCTGCACTGCAAATGCAAAAATAAACAAAAAAATTCAAGGATTCTTAGAACTCCTTAAGACTATCCTTTGAATGCAGAGCTGAAAGTACTTTTGCTCCAGTTCTGATCATTAGTCTTTGCCTACCATAAATGGGAAAACAGCAAAATGTGCAATAGAAAGTCAGTCACTCTGGAGAGTCTTGCAAATAAGTTGGTCATTTGAAAGGATAAATCATCTCCAATCACAACCCAGCAGTAATCTCATTTGAAGCATTCTCATCTCCAAAATGGCAATATATTGAGTTGCTTTGCTTAGAAATATGCTAAGAAAGGCTTTGCTCAACATTTTATTCCTACAGTAAACACAGCCAAGCTTTTCTAAGGCACTAATCCCTCTGGAGCTCTTTGCCTAGCGTGAATGCAAATGCAGGAGACCCTGGCCTCCAGCATGGCAATAAAATCACCTTCTTTAAAGAAATGAACCCTAACTCTTCCTTCTTTGTTTTTTTTTTTTTTTCCCTTTCTCTGCCTTCCATTGTAAGAGACTCACTTGGTAAGCCATCTATATATAGATATGTGTGTATGTGTATACATATATATATATAGATACATACATATCTCAGAATAAATGAAGTAAAATAAATGATTGTGGGTTGAATTGTGTACCCCCAAAAGATGTGTTAAAATTCTAAACTCCATACCTGTGAATGTGATCTTATTTGGAAACAGGCTCTTTGCAGATATAATCTGGTTAAAATTAGGTCATATTTGATAGGAGGAATTTTAATCTAATACGACTAGTTTCTTTGTTAGAAGAGAGGACAGAGACACAAGAAGAGGATATGTAAAGACAAATAAAAACAAAGATAACAGTCACGTGTAGATGGGTTTGAAGCTGGAGCCCATAGCGCTGTTAAAAGTTAGGAGATGCAAGGAAGGATCCTTCCTAGAAGCCCTAGAGGGAGCATGGCCTTGCCAACACCTTGATTTTGGACTTAATGGCTGCCAGAACCATATCAATAAATTTGTTTTGAGATTCCTAGTTCGGGATATTTTGTTACACAGCAGCCCTGAGAAGCTAATACAAATGGTTAGTGGCCTTTCAGAAAAGGAAACTAGGAGCCGTTATAGTATCCAGCACTGGACAAAATTACTGCTTGTCAGAAGCTGGGGTTTCCTCCTACACTTTGGCAGTGGGTTCTCCCCTGTGAGAGGAAGGAGCCTGACAATTCTCCATTCACATTCCAGCTCTGCTTCTTATAAGCAATTATTTCAGGTGGTGATTTAGCCTCCAAAAGTTTAATTCCTCTCTGCAAAAATGGGTATAGTAATAGCTACGAAGCAGTGTTTTGGTTTTGGTTTAGTTTTGGTCTTAGGATTAAAGGAGATGATATATGTAAAACACTGGACATATTAAACTTTCAATCAATCTAGATTCCTTCCTCTACTGTCTCTTGTTTCTTTGTAGGCATCCACCTTCCTAACTACCAGCCATCAACTAATCCCTCCTGAGGTTCGAGCTGATAATAGCTTCAGATTTTATATATCCCAGAGATACCTATAATTTAACAGGCAACTCTTAAAGGCAGAAAAGCCCTTGAGGCCAAAGCAATGAATTCTAATAGAAAACTTCAGGCCTTTTGATAGGCAGTGGGGTAGTTATTTTTTGAGCCGGGGAACTTGTCAGAAGGCAGTCAGATCACACCCAAAAGGCTTCTGGCCCGACTCCTGCAGCTATCCCTGCTTGTTAGTCATTTCCTTTTGGGGAACTGAGTCTTTATATTTTCTGATCTGTTGCTTCTTTTCATGCCTTCATTTATTAATCAATTATTCCTTTATTCTTGTATCCATTCTATCAATTTATTAAGTGCATAGTCTATTCAGGATCAACTTAAAGTGACTGCTTTTAAGGAGTTTGTTATCTAGCAGACAAGAGGAGACACTCAAAAAAAATAGATAATAAATATAATTTAGAAATTTCTAACATTCAGAACTGAGATTTTTGTTTTTGTGAGACCTTCCTAAATAATCACTTGATCTCGTTACTTTCTCTTTACTTTTCTCTCCTCACTTCTTGCCTCCTTCTCATCTTTTTCCTTTTTTTTCTTTGTCTTAAATTTACATTTTGAGAGTAAGAGCTGATGTGCCTGTAATAAAGCCTTTTTTCCCATGTTTATGTGTAAGAATGTTAGTGTGTACATTTGTGATCATCTACAACTAAAGACTGTAAATTGTAGAAGTTTTTTTCTCTCACAGCAGTTTCAATTATTGAGACTAATCCCATTTCTGCATCGACTCCCTGCACTGGACATTAATTTCAGTGTTCTCCTTCCATTAAAACAAGTTCATTTATTCATTCCACCTCTGCTGAACCTCTCTTATAAGTCTGAGAACACTATGATGATGATTTCTCCATTCTCTATTTTCTCTACTCCAGGGGTCTCCAAACTCGAGGATCTAATGCCTGATGATCTGATGTGGAGCTGATGTAATAATAATAGAAATAAAGTTCACAGTAAATGTAATATGCTTGAATCAACCCAAAACCCTCACCCCCACCCCTGGTTCATGGAAAAATTGTCTTCCACAAAATCGATCCTTGGTGCCAAAAAAGTTGGGAACCACTGCTCTAATCCAGGTACCAAACATTTGAGGAAGTTACTCTTTTAAAACAAGTGTATTTTTTTGTTTGTTTGTTTTAAAGATTGCTAGACTTCGAATCCATATATCTGAGCTGATGCCCTACTTCTGTTTTTAAGTAATTGTCAGGGTTTTTCATCAGCAGTAGCCATAATAGTAAGAATGGCAGCAGTAGCAGTTTATAATAGCTGAGACCTGCTGGATACTTATTTATGTACTAGACACTGTGACAAATTCAAGGAGAATTATATTACTATGTCAGTAATTCAAAGAGAAATATATTCAGGTTTTTATTTCTAATATAAGCTCTCAAAAGTTCTATAAGAAACAATAGCTTTGAAAGTCAAAGTATTTGATTTGCATGAAGCAAGTGTTTCTGAGAAAAGTCTCCTGAAAAATAAAAAGGAAATTCCTACGGGAAGCAAGATTTAGAGTGGACACATCAGAAATAAACTGAAAAGAAAATAGAGAATTATGTCCAAGGGAAACTAAATGAGGATCAACCAGCCTGGGAAGGGGCAGAAGAATGGGATATGAAGAGGCATGGTTGTGGATGCCTAACACAGCAAGGCTGGACCTGGAGATTGGAGACGACCACATAAAAGGGAAATGGTCAGGGTGGAGAGACAGCCAGATATCATCACCATGATCAGAAAGTTGCATGTCTGAGAATCAATAGCTATGCCAGTTAATTTTATATGACAGCTTCCCTGACCAGGGGGTATGCAGATTAAACATTATTTCTGAATATGTCTGTGAGGGTGTTTCTGGATGAGATCTGCATTTAAATTGGTGCCTTCCCCAGTGTGGATGGGCATCACTCAATCCACTGAGGGCCTGAATAGAACTAAGGTGGACCACGGAGGAACTTGCTCCATCCTGCTTGATTACTTGAGCTGAGACATCCATCTTTTCCCACAATTGGTGTTCCTGGTTCTCAGGCTTTAGGACTAGACAAAATCACAGACCTGGGTTTTTTGGTCTCCAGTTTGCAGATGGTATATCATGAAACTTCTCAGTCTCCATAATTGCATGATCCTATATATAATCTCCTATTGGTCCTGTTTCTCTTGAGAATCTTGACAAATTCAATGGCTATAATTTGAATGAACACATGCTGCCATGTTAGTTCTTCATATGCCAGTGTCTTCTTTCTACTGCTGTCTGAAAGACAGCCATGGGTTTTTCAGCAGAAATGATACCCATGTGTGTCCTAAGTCTTTGAGGATTTCCTTCCAAATAGATCCATAGAAACATCCTGCCTTTTGTTAGCTCAAAACACTTTTTAACACTCCAAACACATCTGAAGCAGTAAGATGCTTCAGGAGAAAAGACTCCAAAATCTATAAATTAAACAGAATGGGCCTAGCTGACAACTTACCACTAAAAACCAACTTTGATTTATACAAGGATAGCACCTGTAATTTATTAACCTCTGAATTATCTGGGTGTACTTTCCGGCTCTACTCATTTCAGAATGCCTCATGACCGGAGTACCACATCTAGACTAAAACAAATAAATCTCCCACATGCCTCAGCATCTTTCAAAATGGGTTCCAAAGCATCAAAAAGGTGCTTTTAGATAAAGATTATCCATCTCAAACTGAGATTGCTGATAAACATGGTGGTAAGAATTAATCCAAAATCACAATATTTCCTCCATGACTTCTAAATCTATTGGGGCATATTTGTTAAGTCAGTTCAGCCGCCCAGTCATGTCCAACTCTTTGTGACCCCATAGACTGCAGCACATCAGGCTTCTTTGTCCTTCACCAACTCCCAGAGCTTGCTCAAACTCCTGTCCATTGAGTCGGTAAAGCCATCCAACCATCTTATCCTCTGTGGTCCCCTTCTCCTCCTGCCTTCAATTTTTCCAGCATTAGGGTCTTTTCAAATAAGCCAGTTCTTTGCATCAGTTGGCCAAGGTATTGGAGTTTCAGCTTCAGCATCAGTCCTTCCAATGAATATTCAGGACTGGTTTCCTTTATGATGGACTCATTGGATCTCCTTGCAGTCCAAGGGACTCTCAAGTGTCTTCTCCAACAGCACAGTTCAAAAGCATCAATTCTTCAGTGCTCAGCTTTTTTTATGGTCCAATTCTCAAATCCATACATGACTACTGGAAAAACCATAGCTTTGGCTAGACAGACCTTTGTTGGCAAAGCAAAGTGTCTGCTTTTTAATATGCTAAGTTGGTCACAGCTTTTCTTCCAAGGAGCAAGCATCTTTTAATTTCATGGCTGCAGTCACCATCTGCAGTGATTTTAGAGCCCAAGAAAATAAAGTCTGTCAAGGTTTCCATTGTTTCTCCATCTATTTGTCATGAAGTGATGGGACCAGATGCAATGACCTTAGTTTTCTGAATGTGGAGTTTATGCCAATTTTTTTACTCTCCTCTTTCAAGTTCATCAAGAGGCTCTTTAATTCTTCATCACTTTCTGTCATAAGGGTGGTATCACTGGCATATCTGAGGTTATTTACATTTCTCCTGGAAATATTCATTCCAGCTTATGATTCATCCACCCAGCATTTCACATGATGTACGCTGCATATAAGTTAATTAAGCAGGGTGACAATATAAAGACTTGACGTACTCCTTCCCAAATTTAGAAGAAGTATGTTGTTCCATGTCCAGTTCTAAATGTTGCTTCCTGAATGCATACAGATTTCTCAGGAGACAGGTCAGGTGCTCTGGTATTCCCATCTCAAAGAATTTTCCACAGCTGTTGTGATCCACACAGTCAAAGGCTTTGGCGTAGCCAATAAAGCAGAAGTAGATGTTTTTCTGGAACTCTCTTTCTTTTTCAATGATCCAGCAGATGTTGGTAATTTGATCTCTGGTTCCTCTGCCTTTTCTAAATTCAGCTTGAACATCTGGAAGTTCATGGTTCATGTACTGTTGAAGCCTCACTTGGAGAATTTTAGCATTACTTTACTAGCGTGTGAGATGAGTGCAATTATGCAGTAGTTTGAGCATTCTTTGGCATTGCCTTCCTTTGAGATTGGAATGAAAACTGACCTTTTCCAGTCCTGTGGCCACTGCTGAGTTTTCCAAATTTGCTGACATTTTGAGTGCAGCACTTTCACAGCATCATCCTTCAGGATTTGAANTAGCATTACTTTACTAGCGTGTGAGATGAGTGCAATTATGCAGTAGTTTGAGCATTCTTTGGCATTGCCTTCCTTTGAGATTGGAATGAAAACTGACCTTTTCCAGTCCTGTGGCCACTGCTGAGTTTTCCAAATTTGCTGACATTTTGAGTGCAGCACTTTCACAGCATCATCCTTCAGGATTTGAAATAACTCCACTGGAATTCCATCACCTCCACTAGCTTTGTTCCTAGTGATGCTTCCTAAGGCCCACTTGACTGCATTCCAGGATGTCTAGCTCTAGGTAAGTGATCACACCAGTGTGGTTATCTCAGTCATTAAGATCTTTGTTATTTAGCTCTTCTGTGTATTCTTGCCACCTCTTTTTAATATCTTCTGCTTCTGTTAGGTCCATACCATTTCTGTCCTTTATCAAGCCCATCTTTGCATGAAATGTTCCCTTGGTGTCTCTAATTTTCTTGAAGAGATCTCTAGTCTTTCTCATTCTATTGTTGTCCTCTATTTCTCTGCACTGACCACTGAGGAAGGCTTTCTTATCTCTCCTTGCTATTCTTTGGAACTCTGCATTCAAATGGGAATATCTTTCCTTTTCTCCTTTGCCTTTCGCTTTTCTTCTTTTCACAGCTGTTTATAAAGCCTCCTCACACAACCATTTTGCCCTTTTGTATTACTTTTCCTTGGGGATGGTCTTGATCACTGCCTCCTGTGCAATGTAACAAACCTCCATTCATAGTTCTTCAGGCACTCTATCTATCAGATCTAATCCCTTGAATCCATGTGTAACTTCCACTGTATAATCGTAAGGGATTTGATTTAGGTCATACCTGAATGGTCTAGTGATTTGCCCTACTTTCTTCAATTTAAGTCTGAATTTTTCAATAAGGAGCTCATGATCTGAGCCACAGTCAGCTCCCAGTCTTGCTTTTCTGACTGTATAGAGCTTCTCCCTCTTTGGCTGCAAAGAATATAATCAATCTGATTTTGCTATTGACCATCTGGTGATGTCCATGAGTAAAGTCTTCTCTTGTGTTGTTGGAAGAGGGTGTTTGCTATGATTAATGAGTTCTCTTGGCAAAAGTTTGTTAGTCTTTGCCCTGATTCATTTTTTCACTCCAAGGCCAAATTCACCTGTTACTCCAGGTGTTTCTTGACTTCCTACTTTTGCATTCCACTCCTCCATCATAAAAAGGACATCTTTTTTGGGTGTTAGTTCTAGAAGGTCTTGTAGGTCTTCATAGAACTGTTCAACTTCAGCTTCTTCAGCATTACTGGTTAGGACATAGACTTGGGTTACTGTGATATTGAATGGTTTGCCTTGGAAACAAACAGAGATCATTCTGTCGTTTTTGAGATTGCACCCAAGAACTGCAATTTGGACTGTCTTGCTGGCTATGATGCCTACTCCCTTTCTTCTGAAGGGATTCTTGCCCACAGTAGTAGATACAATGGTCATCAAAACAGCAAGAGTGTTTCAGAAAAACCTCTGTTTCTGCTTTATTGACTATGTCAAAGCCTTTGACTATGTGGATCACAATAAACTGTGGAAAATTCTGAAAGAGATGGGAATATCAGGCCACCAGGCCTGCCTCTTGAGAAACCTATATGCAGGTCAGGAAGCAACAGTTAGAACTGGACATGGAACAACAGACTGGTTCCAAATAGGAAAAGGAGTATGTCAAGGCTGTATATTGTCACCCTGCTTATTTAACTTATATGCAGTGTACATCATGAGAAACGCTGGACTGGAAGAAACACAAGCTGGAATCAAGATTGCCAGGAGAAATATCAATAACCTCAGATACGCATATGACACCACCCTTATGGCAGAAAGTGAGGAACTAAAAAGCCTCTTGATGAGAGTGAAAAAGTTGGCTAAAAGTTCAACATTCAGAAAACTAAGATCATGGCATATGATCCCATCACTTCATAGTAGGTAGATGGGATACAGTGGAAACAGTGGCTGACTTTATGGGGCTCCAAAATCACTGCAGATGGTGATTGCAGCCATGAGATTAAAAGACGCTTACTCCTTGGAAAGAAAGTTAGGACCAACCTAGACAGCATATTAAAAAGCAGAGACATTACTTTGCCAACAAAGGTCCATCTAGTCAAAGCTATGGTTTTTCCAGTGGTCATGTATGGATGTGAGAGTTGGACTATAAAGAAAGCTGAGCATGGAAGAATGGATGCTTTTGAACTGTGGTGTAGGAGAAGACTCTTTAGAGTCCCTTGGACTGAAAGGAGCCAACCAGTCCATCCTAAAGGAGATCAATCCTGGGTGTTCACTGGAAGGACTGATATTGAAGCTGAAACTCCAATACTTTGGCCACCTGATGTGAAGAGATGACTCATTGGTAAAGACACTGGGAAAGATTGAGGGCAGGAGGAGAAAGGAAAGACAGAGGATGAGATGGTTGGATGGCATCACCGAATAAACAGACATGGATTTGGGTAGACTCTGGGCATTGGTGATGGACAGGGAGGCCTGGCATGCCGCAGTTCATGGGTTTGCAAAGAGCTGGAGTGACTGAACTGAACTGAGTTAAATTCGCCCATTTCAGTTCAGTTTAGTTTCAGGCCATTTAGGGGCATATTTAAGCGCTCCTTTATTTTATTGAGGAAGGCGGTAAGATGAGATGCAGTGGGTATTATATTTTCTAACAATGACCACAGCAATTAATCACATCCTACATCTAATATGGATGTTCTGTAGTGTGACTGCCATTCTGGTTTTGTTTTGCTTTGTTTTGTTTAATTTATTGGGTTATATAGTTTCTTCACATCATTGTGCTAGTTTTCATAGTACAGAGAAATGAATCAGCCGTGTGTATACCATACCAGTCAGAATGGCCATCATCCAGGAATTTAGAAACAACAAATACTGGAGAAGTTGTCGAGAAAAGAGAGAGAACCCTCTTGCACTGCTGGGAGAAACGTAAATTGATACAGTCACTATAGAGAACAGTGTAAATGTTGCTTAAAAAACTAAAAATAGAACTAAAACATGACCCAGCAACCCCACTCCTGGGCATACACCCCTGAAAACCATAATTCTAAAACATACAGGCACCCCAATATTCATTGCAGTGCTATTTACAATAGCCAGGACAGGCAAGCAACCTCAATGTTCTTCAACAGATGAATGGATGAAGAAGTCGTGGTACATACATACAGTGGAATATCACTCAGCCATTATAAGGAACAAAATTGGGTTATCTGTCATTATGTTTAAATTGCCTTCAATGCATCCCATTCCCACCCTAGATTCCCATTTTAGGATTATTGGAGATGGCTGAACACACAATAGTCAACACTAGACACATGAGATGAATAGAAGTTATTAGCCACATACATTCATGGCCCTAGGGAAAAGGACATTGTGTGCCATACACTGCCACCTGGGGAACTTGGAAACAGAGCGAAAATTCGAGGGCTGTGAAAGGCAGGCGTTGTGATACCAAAAGGGGGACCCCTGGGCCCAGATGGAGAGAGTGACTGGCTTGTTTAAATAGCTCTGCAACCTGAAACAAATTACCCAGAAATAAGTGGGAACTGTGCCTGCTTCTCTTAATAAGGACGGTTGCTTGGTTAGGACACCTTATCTGTGAGAGCAGACAAAGGAAGAAAACTTGCAGTGAGGCCATCCGAGGTGAGGCTCTGGTTTACCAGATGTCAAGACAGCCTGCAGCATTGGCTCTCAATTGTAACCTTCACAACATGTGCCTCCATAAAGAGATGGGGACTAATACTCTCCCTTTGTAACCAAGAGAATGTGGTGAAAGCGATATCATATTTCCAAGGGGGGATGTCAGAAGAAACTGGAATCCTGTTGGGAGGCTTCTTCTCTGGACAATCTTCTCTCAGAATCCTTTCCGTGATTCCCAGGAAGACGCCCCAAGAGACACAAAAGGTGAAGGTGGCCAATTAAGAGTCCCTGCTTTTTTTTCACCTAATTGGATTGTCACTCAGAGGGAAAAAGAAACGAAGGAAGAGGGAAAGAAAAACTGAAATGCCTGAACTGAGAATCTCTTATTTAAAATCGGAGGATATGAACTTATCCTTAAATTGACTATTTTAACTTGGTGACATTATAAGACAAGGTAGAAGAAACCAGCAAGAGAACAGAAGGGATTTTACTTTCTTCGCACGTCTAATTTATGCTGGGGGAAAACACACTTGCAGCGTGTTCCTTCAGTCTCAACATTTAACAAACACTTAACGCATGGCGATGATTTGGCTGTAACATCCTAGTTTGGAAATGTCCTCAGGGTCTTGAACAAAGGAAGCAGAGCTGGGGAGGGAGATATTCTAGGAGCTCACAGCTGACCCTGCCAGGCTGAAAAGTAACTGGAAGAGCATGATGCATTGTAATAGGTTCTCTGAAGAGTTTGGCAGGGAGGTGGAATAGAAGAGAGGCCCTCCAGCCAGAACCGGAAATTCAGAAAAGGGAAATGGAAGGGGTTAAAGCAGACTGATAATTTGTTCCTCCAAGTACTCTTATTAGTAAGCTTCCAGGCAGCCTGAAGATGTGAAGAAGAATAACAGAATTAAGAGAGCATTCTGCTTCTTCATGAGTCCCTCCGACCCCAGACTCTCCAGATTGTCTCTACCTATAACCTCAGTGCTCATCTCCCATTACTCTTGAAGCAGGCCCCAGTTTTATATAGAGGGGTGTACCATTCTGAGACAGTCAATTCCTAGGCAGATTGATAAGAAGTCCAGGGTCTCCAGGGAGAAGAAAGGGATCTGGGGCTCCTGAAGTGGAGATAGGGGTCTGGAATTCTCGGGGAGGAGAAAAGGACAAACGTTTTTATTCCTCTACATTCCTTCACTTCAGTTCAGTTCAGTTGCTAAGTCGTGTCTGACTCTTTGCGACCCCATGAATCGCAGCACACCAGGCCTCCCTGTCCATCACCAACTCCCGGAGTTCACCCAGACTCACATCCATCGAGTCAGTGATGCCATCCAGCCATCTCATCCTCTGTCG
>SJYT01054427.1:54306-141462 GCA_006410635.1 Cephalophus harveyi | reverse complement strand
GGGAGTTGGTGATGGACAGGGAGGCCTGGTGTGCTGCGATTCATGGGGTCGCAAAGAGTCGGACACAACTGAGCAACTGAACTGAACTGATATATCTATATTCTTTTTTTATTCTTTTCCTTTGTAGTTTGTTACAAGATATCAAATACAGGTCCCTATGCTATATAGTAAATCCTTGTTGTTTAATCTATTTTATACTTGGCAGTGTGCATCTGTTAATCCTATACTCCTAATTTATCCCTCCTCCTCCCTCTCCTTTTGTAACCATAAGTTTGTTTCCTATGTCGATGAGTCTGTTTCTGTTTTGTAAACAAGTTGATTTATACAAATGTTTTAGCTTCCACATTGGAGTGATATCATGTGATGTTTGTCTCTCTGTCTGACTTACTTCACTTAGCCTGATAATCTCCAGGTCCATCCATGCTGCTGCGAATGGCATTTTCCCTTCCTTTTATGGCTGAGTAATATTCCATCGTATATACATACTACATCTTCTTTATCTATTCTTTGGATGATAGACATTTAGGTTGCTTCCCTGTCTTTGCTATTATAAATACTGGTGCAATGAACATTGGAGCATGTGTATCTTTTTAAATTAGACCTTTTGCATTTTCAGATATATGCCCAGGAGTGGTAGTCCTAGATCATAGAGTAACTCTATATTTAGTTTTTTGGAAACTTCCACGCTATTTTCCATTGTGGATGCATCAATTTACACTTTCACAAACACTGGGTAGGAGGGTTCTGAAAGAGGAACTCAAATTAATTTCTTAAGTGCATTGGTAAGTGTCTGAGAACAAAGTCCCTGGAGATTACACAATTCTTCCAAAAAGTTATCTAAGTACAAGGACCACCTTGAACTGAGGCTCTGTATGTTTGTTGGTTTGTTTTCAAATGGGGACTGCAGGAATATAGTCTGAGATCTAAGGTTCCCAACTTGGAAACCTAGCCTGCCAATTCCTTGCCTTCTCAGCTGCTTGACGCTTCAATTTTCTTATCTGTAAAGACTACATTTGTGGTTTGGCATCATTGATGCTTATTATGACAGTTCTTCCCTCTCTGGGACCTCCTGTCCTCTCTGTTCCAGGGAAGTCTACTCTGAGTTTCTTAATTACCTGCAGAACACAACGAAGCCTGGCTTCCATCCAGAGGATGTGGAGGTGGCTATTTCTTTCTGAATTTGACCCTAAGTTCCATCAACTCCAAAGCTGGATAAGCACATTAGAGAGAAGGAGGGTGTAGATATTGAGATATTCACACCTTCCTGCTCTCATCTGAATCAGAGCCAAGCCGCAGTATTGCCAACTTTCATTCTTTTTGCATAAGATTTAGGAGTGGTGTTCATCTTAATTTGATATCAACTTCCAAAGTTAGATGATATTTCTGAAAGACTCTCCACATGGAGGATTCAAGGACAAAGCAAGCTTTATTAGGGGTTTCTATGCATTTCCATAGCTTTGATTTTGCTAGAGATTTGAAGGTTTTTGAATTTCAAAGGTAATTGAGACCTCTTTTTACTAGTTGAACTTTTTGGAGAAGTTCATGGGAATTCAGAGTTGTTTGATGGACTTATGTAACTTGTTTCTTGGAAGCTCCCTACCACAAGGGACAAAATTAAAGTCAAGATATTAGTCATGCATTCTTTGCATTCATCTAGAATCTGAACTTGAGGCACTCAATGCATAAGGCCAAAAAAAAGTGAATGAATACAAGAAAAAAAAAATTAAGGATAGAGTCAAGAACATCTTGATGTGGGAGCCAGGAGGAATGAACAAAGCTTGTATTCTGAGGAGCCCAAGCTGTAGACTTGTAGTGCTACTTGTCTTTACCACAAAGGAGTCTAGAGAATGGTTATCTTATCAATTCAGGTCCCCTTCAACCACGGGAACGTCACACTTTACTATGGAGCTAACAGAGGCCTTGACGGATGAATAGGATGTCTGTTTACCAGACATCTGTTTATCATCCTAAGAGTTGAGGGAGGATTCAGTCAAAGCAAACAACTTAGGGGTATGAAAATACACACTGTGAAGCATCAATAAAAAGCTGGATATAGAGCAACCACCACTGAGTGAGGGGAAGTGACACAACTATGGTCATAACTCAATTCACAGATAATACGCTTTAGTAATAAGATTCATCACATCTAGCCCTAAAAAATGATGCACATAACCTTTGATCAGTCCTTTTGTATCTCTTTTTACTTACTCATCAGAAATTTTTGTGTCCACTCAACCACTATCTTACATCATACCTAAAAATCAACTCAAAATGGATTAAAGACTTGAAAATCTGAAACTGGAAACTGGAAGACTAAACAGCAAACCTGAGATACATAAAATGGAACCCTTGTAAACTGCTGGTGGGAAAGTAAATTGGTACAACCACTATGGAAAATAGTATGGAGGTTCCTCAAAAAATTCAAAAGAGAACAACCTGATGATTCAGAAATTCTGGGTACATATCTGAAGAATATGAAAAGACTAACTCAAAAAAATATGTGCATTCCCATGTTCACTACAGCATTACTTACAATACATAAAACATGGAAATAACCTCGGGATGTGTCAACAGATGAACAGACAAGGAAACTGTGATATATTGAAAGGAAACAGAATATGCCACACCAAAATATGACATTTTGGCATATGGATCATTTTGAACTGAAGGCAATCAAGATGCAGCAGATTCAGGAAAAACTTTTACCTCTCCCTTACCTACCTAAAAGAATTCAGAGGGCCTATACCAGAAAAAGAGCTATTACCAGAAACAGCTTTTTTTAATCTGAAAGATCTTCTAATTACCAAACATCCGCTCTTCTTATCATTCCATGAGGCACTCTCCTTCCCTTTGAAACCCCAAACTCCTATCTCATTTCTTAATTCAGGATGGCATATAAGCCTCAACTGCCCAGTTTGCCCTTGAGTCCCGTATCTTCGGGTCTTCTGTGCATACAAAATTAATTTCTCTCTTGTTAATCTGATTTATGTTAATTTAATTATTAGATGAGCCAAAGACAAGAAGGAATCTTTTTCCTGCCTCCACAGTATATATACAGGCCTCTGTGTTCAGTCACTCAGGCATGTCCGACTCCTTGTGACCCCACAGACGGCAGCCCACTGGGCTCCTCTGTCCATGGAATTTTCCAGGCAAGAATACTGGAGTGGGTTGCCATTTCCTCCCCAGGGTACAGTAGACATAGAATGAAATATTAGCCATAAAAAGAACAAAATCATGCCATCTGTGACACCATGAGTAGATATTGAGGGCATTATGCTAAGTGAAGTAAGTCAGAGAGAGAAAGACAATACTGTATGATCTCTATTCCATGTGGAATCTAATGAAGAAAAAGAACGCTTATAGATATAGCAAATGGTTAGTCGTAGCTAGAGGTGGGAGTATATAGAGCAACCACCACTGAGTGAGGGGAAGTGACACAACTATGGTCATAACTCAATTCACAGATAATACGCTTTAGTAATAAGATTCATCACATCTAGCCCTAAAAAATGATGCACATAACCTTTGATCAGTCCTTTTGTATCTCTTTTTACTTACTCATCAGAAATTTTTGTGTCCACTCAACCACTATCTTACATCATACCTAAAAATCAACTCAAAATGGATTAAAGACTTGAAAATCTGAAACTGGAAACTGGAAGACTAAACAGCAAACCTGAGATACATAAAATGGAACCCTTGTAAACTGCTGGTGGGAAAGTAAATTGGTACAACCACTATGGAAAATAGTATGGAGGTTCCTCAAAAAATTCAAAAGAGAACAACCTGATGATTCAGAAATTCTGGGTACATATCTGAAGAATATGAAAAGACTAACTCAAAAAAATATGTGCATTCCCATGTTCACTACAGCATTACTTACAATACATAAAACATGGAAATAACCTCGGGATGTGTCAACAGATGAACAGACAAGGAAACTGTGATATATTGAAAGGAAACAGAATATGCCACACCAAAATATGACATTTTGGCATATGGATCATTTTGAACTGAAGGCAATCAAGATGCAGCAGATTCAGGAAAAACTTTTACCTCTCCCTTACCTACCTAAAAGAATTCAGAGGGCCTATACCAGAAAAAGAGCTATTACCAGAAACAGCTTTTTTTAATCTGAAAGATCTTCTAATTACCAAACATCCGCTCTTCTTATCATTCCATGAGGCACTCTCCTTCCCTTTGAAACCCCAAACTCCTATCTCATTTCTTAATTCAGGATGGCATATAAGCCTCAACTGCCCAGTTTGCCCTTGAGTCCCGTATCTTCGGGTCTTCTGTGCATACAAAATTAATTTCTCTCTTGTTAATCTGATTTATGTTAATTTAATTATTAGATGAGCCAAAGACAAGAAGGAATCTTTTTCCTGCCTCCACAGTATATATACAGGCCTCTGTGTTCAGTCACTCAGGCATGTCCGACTCCTTGTGACCCCACAGACGGCAGCCCACTGGGCTCCTCTGTCCATGGAATTTTCCAGGCAAGAATACTGGAGTGGGTTGCCATTTCCTCCCCAGGGTACAGTAGACATAGAATGAAATATTAGCCATAAAAAGAACAAAATCATGCCATCTGTGACACCATGAGTAGATATTGAGGGCATTATGCTAAGTGAAGTAAGTCAGAGAGAGAAAGACAATACTGTATGATCTCTATTCCATGTGGAATCTAATGAAGAAAAAGAACGCTTATAGATATAGCAAATGGTTAGTCGTAGCTAGAGGTGGGAGGACGGAGAAGGCAATGGCACCCCACTCCAGTACTCTTGCCTGGAAAATCCATGGATGGAGGAGCCTGGTAGGCTGCAGTCCATGGGGTCACTAAGAGTCAGACATGACTGAGTGACTTCACTTTCACTTTTCTCCTTCATGCATTGGAGAAGGAAATGGCAACCCACTCCAGTATTCTTGCCTGGAGAATCCCAGGGACGGGGGAGCCTGGTGGGCTGCCGTCTATGGGGTCGCACACAGTCGGACATGACTGGAGCGACTTAGCAGCAGCAGCAGCAGCAGCAGAGGTGGGAGGAAACACAGATTATAAATAATTTTATATAAACTTTAATAAAAAGGCAAACAAAAGTGCTATAATTAAAAAGTTTTCATTATCCATGGTGTTATGCTTGGGTAACTAGCTGTAACCTCCCACCTGAAAGGAAAGGACAGTCTAAGAATCACATCTATGTGCCACTTGCAGTGTGAATATTATAGAATCTTAGTTAGAAAAGTTAGTTAGTTAGTTAGAAAAGCAGGGACCTGTCAAGTCCTATAGCCTAGGACAGTGGTTCTCAAAGCCTGAATCCTAGACCAGGACAGCATTAATTTGGATCTCGTTAGAAATTCAGATTCTTTGGTCACACCACAGACCTGCTGAATCAGAAACTCTGGGGACAGAGCCCAGCCTCCTGTGGCTTAAGAAGCCTTCCAAGTGATTCTGGTTTGTGTTAAAACTGGAAAACTACTAGTCTAGTGGCTAGGGACACAAACTTTCTCAATTCAGATCACAGCTCTGCTACTAACAGCTGAGTGAACACTGGGAAAAATTATTTCTCTACGATTGCTTCCTTATCCATAAAAGTGGCTGAAATCACCCACCCTGGCCAGGCACCATAGTAACCACTTACATGAGTTATCTTACCACATGAGGTCCTGGTAAGAAATGCAGAACTAACAAGCTACCACCAACTGAAAGAGTTCAGGAAAGGACAAAAGGGGAGGGGAGACTCCAGTCTACACGTCCTACTAACCTCCCAGAATCCTTCTCGCTGGAATCTATTTTGGCTGAGCGATGTGATGTGTGTGCCACCAGGAAGGATCCTGAATCAGAATGATTAGTTGAAGACAACCCAAAACTAACACAATTACCATAAAACCCTAGACTGTGAGTCAAGTTGCAGAACAGTTCTCCTGAATTCCCTTACCCCGCTACTCTCCATCCAGGTGTCCCCTCCCAATAAAATCTCTTGCTTAGTCAACATGTGTGTCTCTTTGGACATTTCTGAGTGTTAGACAAGAGCCCAGTTTCAGATCCTGGGAGGGACCCCTTTCTTGCTACAAGTTAAAGATAATATTAATACCTGCCTCAGAGGTTTATTATGAGAATTAAATGAATCAATTTCTTTTTTTTTCTTTTGCCTGATCCCCCATTAAGTGAAGTGACGTGACAGTCGCTCAGGTGAATCCAATTCTTTGTGACCGCATGGACTGTGGCCTGCCAGGCTCCTCTGTCCATGGAATTCTCCAGGCAAGATTACTGGAGTGGGTTGCCATTCCTTTCACCAGAGGATCTTCCCGACCCAGGGATCGAACCTGGGTCTCCAGCATTGCAGGCAGATCCTTTACCGTCTGAGCCACCAGGGAAGCCCTCCATCTGCTACTAAGCACCATGTTCATGTCAGCTGTTGCCTTTGAGGTAGAAATGGCATGAACCTTCCGTTCTGCCTTGATTTTTCTTTTACATCTTGGAAGCACTGTTTTTTAGAACTGTTGGACTATTTTCAATTATAAAATGAGAACAATCACCTACATTCCTTTAACACTTGAAATGGATTCTCCAATAAGGAGCTGCTTTTTGGTCCTTAATTGAAAGAAAAATATCCCTTACGTTCCAATGCTGAAAAAAAATACCCATTATATCTGATCTACTCTTACCACAAGCCTCAGGACACATGTTTCCAGAGTAAATTACAAGAGCCGCAGGCAGCAGCTATTGCTTTTCAAGCGGCTCAATAATCCATCACTCTGCCTTCACTTATTTTCCTGAAATTCACGTGAATGCAAACAGGTTTGCACCTAACTTTTAGCAAAACATCAGGAATTCAGGCTCCAAGCTCAAATCCTTGTCTTCATTTTGTTTAATATTTTGACGAATCTGACTTTTTAGTATTGATTGGCTGTCTAAGCAGGCAATCAAAATGCTTAATCAATAACAGTCACTCTTTTGGTGCCTGTTGTCCTTCCAGAGCAATAGGTGGTTAAGCTCCGTTGACCTTCTCTTGTAATTAATTCCAGCCTTTATTAATAAGCCCCTTACAAGCCTTCAAAGCCCTGAAAAATTGCATCTCCCAAGAAGGAACTTTGCCCTCTGCATTTTCCTGAAATCAACAAGAGTGAAGCACAACCTGGGCGATGATACAGGGACAAGCAGGAGCTGGGTGTGTCCCTTGAATGGATCTGACAGCTGATGGATGAAAGCCCAGACCTTGAGGTAGATCCCCCACCCCTGCCATTTGGCTCAGGGAAGAACACAAGAATGGCTAACTGGCATTGCTTCTGACTTCACTGCTTTTGCCCAGAAGCAAAAGTCACTAGAACAGGAAAAAGAAATTTGGGTTCCCAGAAGGAGCACATGTGACTCTGTGTGGTGTGTTCAGTGAGAAGTCCAGAGAACTGACTGCCAATAATGAGAATACATAAGTTTTGCCAAGTTGCTGCAACTACATGGATGTCAGTTTCTTTATCACTCAGACAGGGTGAGTGATAAAGACCACCCATCTTCCTGGGTGGTTTCTTGAGTTCTCTTCTGCCTCTAATCTTCCATAATTACTTCATTTCTCAGAGCCACTTCTCTCACTGGAAGACATAATTACCAGGGCAAGGCTTTTGTAGATTTGGATCCTCTAGAAAGATGCCAAATTCCACTTCTTTATTAATTGTTTCATAGCCCATTACAAATGTGACAAAGGACTGTATTTGCCTTTTCTAGTCAATAAAAACATATTTTTTTTTTTTAATTATACTTTTCTTCAATCACCAAATCTATAGAATCTGCTCATTGTGTCATCCAATTTTCTAATCTCCAGACAATCTCAACCAATAACGCTTTTCTAGTTTAAGTTTTCATCATGTTGTTCTGAATCATTTTAATAAAATCTCTCCAATTCATCATCCACATATCTTTAATTTCTCTGAAGAAAATTTGCTCTTATGGATTTGCTTAAAAGCTCTTTGTTCAGATGTGTATAAGAGACAGGGCATAACCTATACTTGTACATACCACTAAAAAATAGACAATTATTATATTTTCTAAAATTTGCTTCATTTCTTTTCTTAAATTATAAAAAGATACACATTATAAATGAAGTTACAGTGTTCTTTGCTTTTATCTAGTTTCATTTAAGCAACTGCCTTCTCATTCCCAGGCAATCATGCTTATTAATTTTATACCTATTATTCTAGTACATTTTAAAACATAAATGTATATATTAATGGATTGATAGAAACATGGGTTAATTCATGAATGGATAAAAACTTCTGATAGAAACATGGGTTAATTCATGAATGGATAACAACTTCTGATAGATATGGATGGGTACAGACAACACATTTATATATATATATATATATCCATGTGTAGTATTTTTCAACGATCCAATGGATATTTGCAATTTGATCTCTGGTTCAGCTGCCATTTCTAAATCCAGGTTGAACATCTGGAAGCTCACAGTTCACATATTGCTGAAGCCTGGCTTGGAGAATTTTGACCATTACTTTACTAGCATGTGAGATGAGTGCAATTGTGCGGTAGTTTGAGCATTCATTGGCATTGCCTTTCTTTGGGATTGGAATGAAAACTGACCTTTTCCAGTCCTGGGACAACTGCTGAGTTTTCCAAATTTTCTGGCATTTTGAGTGCAGCACTTTCACAGCATCATCTTCCAGGATTTCAAATAGCTCAACTGGAATTCCATCACCTCCACTAGCTTTGTTCGTAGTGATGCTTCCTAAGGCCCATTTGACTTCACATTTCACGATGTCTGGCTCTAAGTAAGTGATGACACCATTGTGATTATCTGGGTTCTGAAGATCTTTTTTGTATAGTTCTTCTGTGTATTCTTGCCACCTCTTCTTAATATTTTCTGCTTCTGTTAGGTTCATACCTTTTCTATCCTTTATTGTGCCCATCATTGCATGAAATGTTTCCTTGGTATCTCTAATTTTCTTGATGAGATCTCTGCTGCTTCTGCTGCTGCTAAGTTGCTTCAGTCGTGTCCAACTCTGTGCGACCCCATAGATGGCAGCCCACCAGGCTCCCCCATCCCTGGGATTCTCCAGGCAAGAACACTGGGGTGGGTTGCCATTTCCTTCTCCAAAGCATGAAAGTGAAAGTGAAGTTGTGTCTGACTCTTCGCGACCCCATGGACTGCAGCATTCCAGGCTCCTCAGCCCATGGGATTTTCCAGGCAAGAATACTGGAGTGGGTTGCCGTTGCCTTCTCTGACAAGATCTCTAGTCTTTTCCATTCTATTGTTTTCCTCTATTGCTTAAAGAAATGGGAATACCAGACCACCTGACCTGCCTCCTGAGAAATCTGTATGCAGATCAAGAAACAATGGTTAGAACTGGACATGGAAAAACATACTGGTTCCAAATAGGAAAAGGAGTACGTCAAGGCTGTATATTGTCACCCTGCTTATTTACCTTGTGCAGAGTACATATTGAGAAATGCTGGACTGGATGAAACACAAGTTGGAATCAAGATTGCCAGGAGAAATATCAATAACCTCAGATATGCAGATGACACCACACTTATGGCAGAAAGCAAAGAAGAACTAAAGAGCCTCTTGATGAAAGTGAACGAGGAGAGTGAAAAAGTTGGCTTAAAACTCAATATTCAGAAAACGAAGATCATGGCATCTGGTCCCAAGACTTCATGGCAAATAGATGGGGAAACAATGGAAACAGTGACAGACTTTATTTGGGGGGACTCCAAAATCAATGCAGATGGTGACTGCAGCCATGAAATTAAAAGATGTGTGCTCCTTGGAATAAAAGTTATGACCAACCTAGACAGAATATTAAAAAGCAAAGACATTATTACTTTGCCAACAAAGGTTCATCTGGTCAAAGCTTTGGTTTTCCCAGGAGTCATGTATGGATGTGAGTGTTGAACTATAAAGAAAGATGAGCGCTGAAGAATTGATGCTTTTGAACTGTGATGTTGGAGAAGACTCCTGAGAGTCTCTTGGACTGCAAGGAGATCCAACCAGTCCATCCTAAAGGATATCAGTCCTGAATATTCATTGGAAGGACTGATACTGAAGCTGAAACTCTAATACCTTGGCCACCTGATGTGAAGAACAGGCTCATTTGAAAAGACCCTGATGCTGGAATGATAAAGGCTGGTGGAGAAGAGGACGACAGAGGATGAGATGGTTGAATGGCATCATCGACTCAATGAACATGAGTTTGAGTTAACTCCAGGAATTGGTGATGGACAGAGAAGCCTGGCATACTGCAGTCCATGAGGTCACAAAGAGCTGGACACAACTGAGTACAGAGGATGAGATGGTTGAATGGCATCATCGACTCAATGAACATGAGTTTGAGTTAACTCCAGGAATTGGTGATGGACAGAGAAGCCTGGCATACTGCAGTCCATGAGGACACAAAGAGCTGGACACAACTGAGTGACTGAACTCAGCTTGTATGTAGCATTATCTATGGCTTGAGATTTACATATGTATTTATTATATATATATATATATATATTATTCTTCAAATAACCTATTTCTTTCAAAACATAGTTTTTGAGATGACCTGTACTATAATGGAGTATACTTCTTTCCTTTTAATTGGTGTCAAGCATTGAAGTGTAAAAATATATCATATTAAATTTTCCATTTTTTCAGCATTAGCTCTTGATCATTTGTAGAATTTTGTTTTTATTAACAATGGTGTCATAAATATTCTTTCACAAGTCTCCTATTACACATTTTAGAGAATGTGTATAGAAAATAATCCCAGAAGTACAATTGTTAGTCATAGGGTTGCACACTGACAATTTTATTAAGTAGTGTTGTAACTCTGCTCTCCAACATGTTACCATGATTTTGTGATTCCATTTTCTCACATCTTTGCTAATAATTGCTACTTTTAAACTTAATTTTTGCTAATCTGATGGATGTAAAATGGTGTGTCATATTTGTATATTTCATTTTTGTCTCATGTTTGCAATTCTTAGATCAGCGTAGCTGAAAATTGTTTCACGTTTAATGACATTTCAGGGCACCTTCTCTATAATGACTTACTCATTACCCCTGTTTTTTTTTTTTTAATTTGTTATTTTATTTAATGATTTTTATGAGTGATTTATATTTTTACATATATGGCAATTTATTCATTATGTATTTTCAAGGTCATTTTGATTCAACAAAGTCATCTTTGGGGAGACATACAGGAACTGTTACTTTTCTCTATATTGATTGCTAATTTATGCAAAGGGTCACTTTATCATATTTGAACACACAATAGTTTTTTTCTTTAAACAGATCTCCTAACTCCCCATGCCCACAAAAGGTGGTGGTGGGGAAGCCTCCCTGACATCATCGAAACTCATATTGGAAGTCCTAGAATCTAAAATGTACCATTAGACCTTTCAACAGTTTCATGTCTTCCTCGAATCCACCGACAGTTAAGTTCAGTGCTGCGTTGTGCTGTGCTTAGTTGCTCAGTTATGTCCAGCTCTGCTATTCCATGGACTGCAGCCCGCCAGGCTCCTCCCTCCTCGGGGATTCTCCAGGCAAGAATCCCAGAGTGGGTTGCCAGGCCCTTCTCCAGGGGATCTTCCCAACCCAGGGATTGAACCCAGGTCTCCTGCATTGCAGGCAGATTCTTTACCAACTGAGCCCCCAGGGAAGCCCTATGTTCAGTGCTGACTGACTATGAATCCTTTGCCAGCACCCAAATGTGTCCTCATCCCAGTAACACTTGGAGAAGGAAGACTTTTTAGAGACAGTCCCTACACTTAATTTAGTCTTTTTAATGTGGATGTATGGGTGGGAAGTATCTCACTCTTGACATAAAAGTGAAGTGAAAGGAAAGGGGCAAACAGAGGGACATTAAATTATTGAGCTACTACAATAATATTAGCACTTTGCTGTTGTGAACTCACTTTATCCTTATCAGAACACTTTAATGGAAATAGCATCATCCCTATATTAAAAGGTAATCTGCTGAATTTCAGAAAAGTAGCTTGTATATTGACAGTCGCAGAGCTAGGAGTTGGCAGAGTCAGATTTCTATTCCATTCCGTAAGACTCTCTTAATATATTCTTGCTAGTGCACTGTGTCAACTGATCAAGAAGTTTGGAACCTGAACCATATGAACACAATGGCAATAGCAGACGCAGGCATTTTTGACATAAATGTAAGGTTGAGTGTTTTTTTTTTCTTATTGTTTAACCTTTATGATGTGTTTGCCATACATAGTCTGAATTCATAATCACAACGTCTTAATATATGGGTGAAGATATATCCAAGTTTGCCTGAATATATGCCTATTGTCTCAAGTCCTGTTCAGTTCAACATTTATCCTAGGTTTTTCATTTTTAGTAATGCATTATTTATAGTAGTTGCATTAAAATTTTACTTTCAGCTCCTGCTGTGATCTTGTATAATAATGGGCAAAATTCATGTGTAATGATCAGTGTTCTAACTTTAACACGTGGCTATCTGGAAGATGACCAGTCTTTTTTTCACTCTTCTTTTCCAGATGTAAAGTCTCCCTTCTGAAGGCAGAATGAGAATATTTTCTATAAAATACTTATAATAGGACATTTAGGGAAAAGTTATATTTTCAGCATAGAAGGTTTAGACTCAGCTGTCCCTGCCAAACACTTGGAATGCCAGCCATTATGTCAAGATTTGAGTAAAACAAGCTGTTGATCAAGAAATATACTTAGAATTTCTTGTGTAACATAAATTAGTAATTGCTTTGAAATAAGCTACAGTCAAAATTCATAAATACATATGTTTAGAAATAGAAAAATTATAATTTTTGTGTATATATGGTTGCTGTTGCATTAAAACACATTTCAATATGAATTTACTTGTGGCTTTTCTTTTCTGCCATCATCAATTGGGTTTTAGAAATATTTAAACATTTTAACAATTACTTGGGTATCAGTTTAAAGTGCTCTACAATGGTCCTGAACTTGATTTATGACCAAAACCTTTAATTTGGGTTGCATTCCATTCACAATCAATCAAAAATCTTTAATCAATTTATTTAAGAAGTGAAAGAACAGAAATGTTCAGCTTCTTAAGATTTACTAAAGATAAATTACTAAATTTTAACTACTAAAACATAAAGCTTGCAAAGACGGAATCTTGAAATTTATTCCTACTAAAGTAATAGTGGATTTGAGCTAATTAATTGTGAGAGTTCAAATATTTAGAATACGGGTTTTAACCTTACAATTCTATAGTTGAGTTTTATAATATTTCAACTATGGAAAGCACATATACATGGAGATCTTACTTTTAATTTTAATCATTCATTTTTTACTCTGCAAACGAATGGAATTTAGAAGACCTGTAATTTTCATATCTAAATCTGGTAAAATATTCAAAACAATCAAGACACATTTTTAACAAGTACCATTGTGTAGAAATATTTGTTGAAGACAGTGCTATGAATCAATATAAGTAAAAAGACAATGTAAGTAGAGTTGAAAGGCGATATAAGCTGGTTTGGAATTATATTATTTGACCCACCACATCAAGCCTCTTCAAAGTTTTATTGTAATTTAAGATACACAAGACTTTGTGTTTTCTTATTTTGTAGCACAAGTTTAAGCTGTATTTTTTATTATTGTCATCAGAAAGAAACACAATCATGATAAGTGATATACCTGTTTTCCTTATTATGTCTGAATAAGGAAAGGCAGTTTCACTAGTTGCCTGAACTACTACCATTAGCGTTGGGTTTTTTTTTTTTAATTATACTTTTCTTCAATCACCAAATCTATAGAATCTGCTCATTGTGTCATCCAATTTTCTAATCTCCAGACAATCTCAACCAATAACGCTTTTCTAGTTTAAGTTTTCATCATGTTGTTCTGAATCATTTTAATAAAATCTCTCCAATTCATCATCCACATATCTTTAATTTCTCTGAAGAAAATTTGCTCTTATGGATTTGCTTAAAAGCTCTTTGTTCCCCACATCCTTCAGAGTGAAGTCCAGTGTTGTTGGTATGTTTACAAAGACCCTCATATTCATAGTCATGGCATGGTTTCCCCAGGAAAAATTTCAATATCTTCCTCCCCTTCTACCATGCTTCATCTTTCATGCACAGTTTCTACCCAGGGCCAAAAATTACTCTCCATCTCTCAACCACGTGTATTTTTTGAGATATAAATGCTTTTACCTTTTCCTCTTCCTGGAATCTATTTTTATAGTTGTTATCTGAATATTTTAAAGGTACAGTGCAATATTAATGGCATCATAAAGTTTATTTCTTAAAAGTTGGATAGTTAAACTCTCATCTAATCTATAATACTCTGTAAATATTATTAGAGTATTATTCACATTGATTCAATATAAAATTTTTGTCAGTTTCTTCCAGTAAAAGATATGGACCTTAATTGATCATGCTGGGCTTCCCTGGTGGCTCAGCTGGTAAAGAATCAGCCTGCAATGTGGGAGACTTGGATTCGATCCCTGGGTTGGGAAGATCCCCTGGAGAAAGGACCAGCTACCTACTCCAGTATCCTGGCCTGGAGAATTCCATGGATTGTATAGTCGATGGGTTGCAGAGAGTCGGACAGGACTGAGTGACTTTCACTTTCACCTCACTAGTATATCCCCCCGACCTGAGACCGTGACAAACACAGGAGAGATGCTTATTGGTTACTTGAGGAAAGAAAACTTAAATAACTGAACATACTTTGGATGAATTATTTATATTTTATTAAAACTCTCATATTTGGAAATGCTTCTTTTCTTCTAAAACTGCTCTACTTCTGTAAGCTGCAAATCATCCTCAAAGCACAATGTTTCTCAGAGTTATATAACCTAAAGAATTACCAATTCTATATTCCATAAATATTCATGCTTGCTTTCCTATAGCAGAACTAGCCCAGAACCAAATACCATACTGAGAGCACCTATTAATATAGATTAGTCAGTTTTACAAATGGACTATGGTGTATTTGCTAACATTCTACAGAGTCACATGAAGGTAATTAAAACTGAATCTATTAAAATAAATTAAGTGCAGCCAGGGCTGTACCATCCTTGCTTTTAATTTCTTTTAAATTACTAGTCAACCAGAAAATATGGCAATCAACCATGGCTGTATTAGTTATCTATGGCTGCTGTAACAAATTATCAGAAATTTAATAGCTTACAGCAATGCAAATTTCTTATCTTACAGTTCTTGTAGTCAGAAATCCGAACATACGAAGTATGTTCAGCAGAGCTGTTTTCCTTCTAGAGGCTCTAGAGGAGAGTCCATTACTTGGCTTTTTCCAGCTTCTAGAGGTCACCATTAGAGGTCATTCCGTAGTCCATCGTCTCCTTTCTTTCTTACAAACACAGCAACATCTGGCTGAGTTCTCACACGTCACTGCTCTGGTTCTCTTTTCTGTTCCCCCCTTCCACTTTTAAAAATATTGGGGCTTCCCTGGTGGCTCAGATGGTGATTATATTGGGTTCATTCAGATAATCCAAAATAATCTATTTTAAGCTCAGTTGATTAGCAACTTTAACTTCACATGCAATGTTAATTCCATTTGCTGGGTAACCTATTACTGGTTCTAGAGATTAGGATGTGGACATCATTCAGTGGCTACTATTATTTCTATTACAGTGGAAATATCCGGGAGAAACATGGTTTTATCTGATCTGAAATAATGATAAGTCCCCCTGTAGAATCTGCACAGGAAGACAGGATTCTAACAAACAATTTGGGGACTGCATAAGTGGTCAGTTTGCATACATGGAGGCTGGGCTTATGAGATGGGTTAAAACTCAGTTTCCTCCCTACCCTCTTCACTCTTTTTCTTTATCCCTTCTTCCTGAAATGTTTACTAAAAGACTACTATGTGGTAGGCTCTATGATACTTGGACATAAAACAAACAAAAAAAATTCCATGATTGGAGGACTCACAGTACAATATACAAATAATTATAATATTACATGACAAGGGGACTATTACAAGTTTGTAAAAAAATGTTTAGGCAAGATTTTGCAAAGCGTGGATTATGGAATACTTTCCCAGAAATTGCTCTATAAAGAGTTCCAAGTCAAATGCTCTACTGTGCAACCTTTCTCATTCTCTAAGCAACCTCCTTACTCCTCCTTACTCACTGGGTTTAAAATGCACATTAAGTAAGTAAGTAAAGTCACTCAGTCGTGTCCGACTCTTTGCGACCCCATGGACTGTAGCCTACCAGGCTCCTCCCTCCATGGGATTCTCCAGGCAAGAGTACTGGAGTGGGTTGCCAGTTCCTTCTCCAGGGGATCTTCCCAACCCAGGGATTGAACCTGGGTCTCCTGCATTCCAGGCAGAGGCTATAACCTCTGAGCCACCAGGGAAGCCTAAAATGCACATTAGCGTATTAAAAAAGCTAAGCCTTCCTGTAATAGGGAAATCCTTTACAATTTAGTTGACTAAAATCTTTTTTTTTCTTCTATAGTAGATCTATTGGCTTTCCAAAAAATTCTGTTGAGCATACTATGAGAAGCACTCTTTACAACTAATAGACATACAACATTATTAACTTTAATTGGTGTCATTCAGAAGTTGAGTCACTCTGTTGGAAAACGGAAACAAGGTTGAACTTATACTGCAGGTGGTTTTGGAAGAAGAGTCATACAACCCACCCACCCACTGCCACCACTTAAAATGAGTGTGTCACTCAGCTTATTTCCCCTTCCTTTGAATCTGAGTCAGCCTTTCAACTGTCTTTGACCAAGAGAATGTAGCAGAAGTGATGTCTGGAGCTATAAGGAGTTAAGAGGCTTTCACTCCTCTCTCTTTTAGTTGAGCTGTCATGCTAACGTAGGAGAAGCCCAGACCACCTGGAGGGGCATTAAGATGCCCCTGTGAGTGGCTTTCGGTGAACAGTGGCTGAGCTGACAGTGAGAACTGAGGTCTCAGATATTTGAGCCCACTCCACCTCTTTCTGAGAGGTGAGGCCCCAGCCCTCTGAGATGTTCAGGATGACTTAAACAGAGATCGGCTGTTCTGCTGAGTGCTGCCCAAACTGTAGCCTCATGAGTAAATAATAAAATGGCTTTTATAAATAATTAAACTTCGAAGTGGTTTGTTCTACAGCAGTAGATAATTAAAAGATATGCCTTGAAAAATGAATAGCCATTTGGCAGGTATTCCTGATATAAGAAACACCCTGAGCAGAGGCAAGAATATAAATGATCATGGCATGTTCCAGAAACAAGTAGCTCAGTGTGACTGAAATGCTGGGTACAGGAGGAGAAGTCATGATCCTCAGGGCTATAGAGGTAAACAGGGCCCAATTAGTAGTGGTCTGGTGGTGCTAGTGGTAAAGAACCCTCCTGACAATACAGGAGACGTAAGAGATGCAGGTTCGTTCGATCCCTGGGTCAGGAAGATCCCCTGGAGAAGGCAATGGTAACTCACTTTAGTATTCTTGCCTGGAGAATTCCATGTACATAGGAGCCTGGTAGGCTACAGTCCTTGGCGTTGCAAAGAGACAGACACAATTCAAGCAACTTAGCACGCACACAGCAGTGGTTTGGGGACTGGCATAACACTTCAATTAAATTATCCTGAATATGCCCCACTGTGTCATTTTGTCTGCTCTGGATATTTCCTTCCTTCTCCTGGTAAGACTCCCCTCTTTTTCCCTTCGGACCAATCTCAGTGTATATGTATTGGGTGGTGCAAATCTATATAAACACTCTCAGAAACAGAAAAACGTACACTCAAAGAGGCACATGTTGGACCACTTAGACCATTTCCGTACTTCTGGCTCCATGGCAGCTAAGAGACAAACCCCTGATCTGAGCTGAATATCTGGGTTAATCTTGAAATTTTTCTTGGGTTACCAGGAATGCTAAAGTGCTAGAAAGCAAACTGAAATAACAAAAAAGAATTAAGCAAAAGGGAGAAGTTAGGCTAAAACTGGAAATAGAATCCTATGGAATCCTAGATTTAACTTAGTTCTGTTATGCTAGCCAATTCAAAAAAAAAAAATTTTTTTTTTCCTTTAAGCTGGTTTGAGTTTCTGTCACAACCAAAAGGTTCCAGATTAATAAAGAGAAACACAAGTTTTAAAATATGCACATAATAAGATTGGTTGAGTTCTAGAAATACAGTTCTGGCTTCAGTAAAGAGGAAACGGCAAAACAAGAGACATTTCAGACAAGAGCTAATGAGGACTTTCTCAACCATAATATGAAGAAGGGAATTTAATATTTAGTCTTCCCTTCACATTGAGGAACTAAAGACAATCCAAGGGAGAAAGAACATAACTGAATTGTCAAGGAATGTAAGTGTATAATAATTCACATTTTAATCAGTGGTCACTCACTTTATTCATTCAACAAATATTGATCTCTAGCTCTGTTGGACGATGAATTCTCAATCCTGCTGGTTATTAAATCAGATTTCCAAGGTTAAACCCAATTATTAGCATTTTTAAAAAGATCACTAGGGAATTTTTTGCAGTTAAGTTTGCACCTTGATAAGCATAAAAATTATATAACAACTTCTTTAAAATATTGCTTCACTAGTTATAGCATATTAACATTCTTATTCAGTAAGATTGAGCCAAGGTAGAGAATCAGTATTTTCCAAAACACGTTAATAATAACTTCTACCTACCAGTTTAGCACTTCCCTGTTCCTGAATCAGTCATAAGCAAGCTATCAGTAAATCATCAATTTCTGATCTGTCAACTTAAAAGGATCTTGCCCTACTTCTGAAGATACAGTAGCAAGGAAGTCGGAGGGATCATGGGAATCTGTGTGCTCATTAACCAGCCTTCTTTTGAATTGGTCTACTTTACGCAACAAAGCACAGACATACAGGCACCTTCCTAGACCCTAAAAAATTTAGATACCAACCAGAATAGAAGCCCTTCTTTTAGTTAATTAACTGGGTCCTGAAAGCTTATTTTGTTGGTGCCAAAAACTCCCACACTGAGAAATTTCCTAGTTTAAAAAAGAAAAAAAAAAAAAAAATCACAGCAAGATGACCACTGTGACTGAAGTAGAATCAAAGAAAAGGAAAATCAAGAAATTAGATCAGAGAGTCAGCAGTGGACCAGATGGTGTAGAGCCTCACAGATTTAAGAACTTTGTCTTCACTCTGAGAGCAAGTCTTAATACCACTGAAGAAGTTTCCCTATAAAGGTAAATCCATCTTACTTTTTTAATAGGATCATTTCAGCTGCCTGTTTAGAAGATTAAATAGGGCAACAAATAGAAATATAGAGACTGGTTAGAGGGCAATTACAGTAATTCATACAAGAGATGGTAATAATAGCAGGTTTCTTTTTTGTCCCCTATGAATTGGCCAGGTTCTTGATAGGTTTTTAAGGCTGAGTCAGCAGACTTTGCTAACTGATGGAAGAGGTGGGGTACCAGTAATGCTGAAGAAGCTGAAGTGGAACGGTTTTATGAAGACCTACACGATCTGTTAGAACTAACACCCAAAAAAGATGTCCTTTTCATTATAGGGGACTGGAATGCTAAAGTAGGAAGTCAAGAAACACCTGGAGTAACAGGCAAATTTGGCCTTGGAATGCGGAATGAAGCAGGGCAAAGACTAATANTAAGAATATAAGAGACAGGAGGTAAATTTGACCCTAGAGTTTGAGAATCATGTAAATAAAATGAGGACTCTAACTGAAATAGGGAAGACTGGCAGAGGAACAGGCTCTGAATTGAGAAATCAGAAGCTAAATTTTTTAAATAAAAATACCCTCAGTTCTATTTTTTCATTTTTTTATTGGAGTATAAAGGATTTAGTGTTGTGTTCATTTCTGCTACACAGCAAGGTGAATCAGTTACACATATATGCACTCTTTTTGTAGATTCTTTTCCTATTAGGTCATTACAGAGTATTGAATAGAGTTCCCCGTGCTATACAGGAAGTTCTTATTAGCTATCTATTTTATATATAGTAATGCTATATGTCAATCCTAATCTCCTAATTTATCCCTCCCCTATTCCTCCTTGGTAACCTTAACCTTATTTTCTACGTCTATGACTCAACTTCTGTTTTGTAAATAGGTTAATTTGTATCACTTTTTTAATTTCACATATAAACAATATTACATGATATTTATCTTTCTCTGTCTAACCTACTTTATCAGCATGACAATCTCTAGGTCCATCTATATCACTGCCAATTTTGATAGCTCCCACTTAACCCAGATGGCTTGAGGGGAAACTTCCCAGAATAGAAAGGCTTTTTATTGTTTCTTTTCATTGTGGCCACACTGTATGTCAAGGCTTATAGGATCTCGGTTCCCTAACCAGGATTGAAGCCATACCCGCAGCAGTGAAAACATGGAGTCTTAACCACTGATCTGCCAGGGAATTCCCAGAAGCTAATTTTTAAGTTTAAGATTTCTCTTAGTAATACAAGCAAATATATTGAATTATTGGATATTTTACCCCAAAGTCCAGAGGTCAGTTCTGGGCTTACCCTATAAAACTCAGACTGATAAGCATACAAGTGGTATTAGATAAAATCATCATGTGAGAGAGTGTGGATAGAATCAAAGAGAGATGTAAAGATGGATTCTTGACTTCCCTGGTGGTCTAGTGAATTACCCTCCTGCAGATGCAGGGGATGTGGGTTTGATCCCTGGTCCAGGAAGATCCCACAGGCTGCGAGGCAAATCAGCCTACACACTGCAACTGCGGAGCCCACATGCCACCACTACTGAAGCCCGCGTGCCACACGTTCTCTTCCACAGCAAGAGAAGCCACTGCAATGAGAAACCGGTGCCCGCAACGAGAGAAAGCCCGCGGGCAGCAGTGAAGACCCAGAACAGCCTAAATACATGACTGAGCGACTGAACAAAAGCAGCAATGTGGAGGAAAAAAAAAGACTGACTCCTCAGGTACACCCGCATGAAAACGGGGCGATGAAGAGGAGCTGGCAAATACGATGAGAAGACTGCTTTCAACAAAGCAAAAGAAGCCACCCAACTGTAGGGCCCTGAAACTCAAGTGAGGAAACTGTGCCACGCAGGACAGAATGGCCCTGTGTTCTAACTGTTGGTGACGCATGAGGTACGGAGAAAGACAGCTTTGTCCACGTGTCCTTAGCAATATATCTGCCAGGCACCGCCTTAATGAGACTCATCGTGGAAGAGAGTTCAGAACTACAAGCCGGCTGAACTGAAGTCAGTGAAGAATGAGAAGGGAGAAATTTGCAACAGTTCGTAGAAGACTCTTCAGAGGAGAAAAACAGACATGTATTTGAAAGATAATGTAAGGTCAAGAGTGGAGAAGGAAATGGAAACTCACTCCAGTATCCTTGCCTAGAGAATCCCCTGGACAGAGGAGCCTGGTGGGCTGCTATCCACACAGAGTCAGACACGACTGAAGCAACTTGCCATGCATGGATGCATTGGAGAAGGAAATGACAATCCACTCCAGTGTTCTTGCCTGGAGAATCCCAGGGACGGAGGAGCCTGGTGGGCTGCCGTCTACAGGTTTGCAAAGAGTCGGACACGACTGGAGAGACTTAGCAGCAGCATAAGGTCAAGAAAGGTTTCTTTGTTTTTTAATTGAGAAATACATGTATTCATGTACACTTGAAAATTATAAAAAGAAGAACTGGTGGTATAGGAGAAGGAAGAGTGAATAGCAAAAGGATATTAGCCTTTGAGAGATGGGAGACAAATTAAGTGAACTCTACTGTGATGGCTAATTTTATGTGTCTATTTGACCAGAATAAGGGCTATCCAAATAGCTGTTAAAGCATTACTTCTGGAGGTGTTTATGAGCATGTTTCCAGAAGTGATTAAAATTTGAATCAGTAGACTGAGAAAAGATTACTTTCACTAACACTGTGGCCATTATCCAATCCCTTGAGGGCCTAAATAGAACAAAAGCTGAGGAAGGACAAACTTGGATCTTCTGCGGCCTTCAGACATAAGTGGTTCAGGTTCTTAGGCCTTGTGATTTGGAATTAAATTATACCACTGCCTTTCCTCATCCCACACACTAGCAAAGTAATGCTCAAAATTCTCCAAGCCAGGCTTCAACAATACATGAACCATGAACTTCCAGATTTTGAAGCTGGATTTAGAAAAGGTAGAGGAACCAGAGATCAAATTGCCAACATCCATTGGATCATCAAAAAAGCAAGAGAGTTCCAGAAAAACATCTACTTTTTTCTTTATTGACTATGCCCAAGTCTTTGACTGTGTGGATCACAACAAACTGTGGAAAATTCTTAAAGAGATGGAAATAGCAGATCACCTGACCTGCCTTCTGAGAAGTGAGTATGCAGGTCAAAAAGCAACAGTATGATGGAACAACATACTGGTTCCAAAACAGGAAAGGAGTAGGTCATGGTTTTATATTGTCACCCTGCTTATTTAACTTATATGCAGAGTACATTATCAGAAATGCTGGACTGGATGAAACACAAGCTGGAATCAAGATTGCTGGGAGAAATATCAATAACCTCAGATATTCAAATGACACCACCCTTATGGCAGAAAGCAAAGAAGAACTAAAGAGCCTCTTGATGAAGGTGAAAGAGGAGAGTGAAAAAGTTGCCTTAAAACTCAACATTCAGAAAACTAAGTTCATGGCATCTGGTCCCATCCCTTCATGGCAAATAGATGGGGAAACAGTGGAAACAGTGTCAGACTTTATTTTTTGGGGCTCCAAAATCACTGCAGATGGTGATTGCAGCCATGAACTTAAAAGATACTTGCTCCTTGGAAGAAACATTATGACCAACCTAGTCAGCTTATTAAAAAGCAGAGACATTACTTTGCCAACAAAGGTCCATCTAGTCAAAGCTATGGTTTTTCCAGTGGTCATGTATGGATGTGAGAGTTGAACTATAAAGAAAGCTGAGCACCAAAGAATTGATGTTTTTGAACTGTGGTGTTGGAGAGGCTCTTGAAAGTCCCTTGACATCAAGGAGATCAAATTAGTCCATCCTAAAGGAAATCAGACCTGAATATTCATTGGAAGGACTGACGCTAAAGGTGAAACTCCAATACTTTGGCCAGCTGATGCGAAGAACTGACTCATTTGAAGACACCCTGATGCTGGGAATGATTGAAGGTGGGAGGAGAAGGGGAGGACAGAGGATGCTTGGATGGCATCACCGACTCAATGGACATGCGTTTGAGTAAGCTCTGGGAGTTGGTGATGGACAAGGAAGCCTGGTGTGCTGCAGTCCATGGGTTTGCAATGAGTCGGACACGACTGAGCAACTGAACTGAACTGAACAACTGGCTTTTCCTGGTGTCAGACTTGCAGACAGCAGATCATAGGATTTACTCTCCATAATCATGTGAGCCAATCCCTCATAATAAGTCTCTTTCTAAATCTCTATCTATCTACCTGTCTGTCTGTCAGCCTATCTATCACCTCCTACTAGTTCTGTTTCTCTGAGAACCCTAATACAGTATGAAACTGAATAATGGGGATTTACAAAAGAGAGGCCAATGAAAGCTTTCCAGAGGATACATCTGTAAAGGAAATGCTTGGAATTAAACTAGAGGGAAAGATGGCCACGGCATTCCACATACAGGGAGCAGCCTGTGTAGCCCTGTCAGTTCAGTTTAGGCACTCAGTGGGTTCCAAGTCTTTGCGACTCCATGGACTATAGCACACCAGGCTTTCTTGTCCATCACCAACTCCTGAAGCTTGTTCAAACTCATGTCCATTGAGTCAGTGATGCCATCCAACCATCTCATCCTACGTTGTCCCCTTCTTCTCCCTCCTTCAATCTTTCCCAGCATCAGGGTCTTTTACAATGAGTCAGTTCTTCGCATCAGGTGGCCAAAGTTTTGGAGTTTCAGCTTTAGCATCAGTCCTTCCAATGAACACCCAGGACTGATCTCCTTTAGGATGGACTGGTTGGATCTCCTTGCAGTCCAAGGGACTCTCAAGAGTCTTCTCCGACACTACAGTTCAAAAGCATCAAGTAGCCTTGTAGTGAAAGTAAGTATTGCTGTTTAAGCCTACAAGAGCCAGTGTGGTTGAAATGCAGAAATCCAGTAGAAACTCAGTTATAAACATGAGATAGAGATTTTTAAGACCTGTTAAAGAAATTTAATTTTGTTTCTCTATAAGCACTAGAAAGTTGGTGGAGGATTTCAGGGGCCGCAATGCAGAGGTTGAACTGATTGCATTTTTACTCTAACAAGGTAATTCTGGGTAGAATGAGGAAAATGGATTAAAGAACCAGATATTATGGACAATATAGTTCCTAGGCCAGTATTTTCTACTTGACCACACTCCATTTTGAATTATTCCTTACCTCATGTTCAGAAGTCTTGCCTTTTCAAGTATATTTTCATCTATCCTAAGGAAGGCCACTGAATTTTAATTTCTTTCTTCCGTATATAGCCACCAGGGAAGACTTCAAAAAGCTGAGATTCAATCTTAGCACACTAGTATTTAAAATGAAGTTCGTGGCATTTATGAGACAACACAGGACTTTTATGATCCACCAGATACTAGGTTTACAGTTTTATCCTTTACTGCTCTCTGTACACTGTATTTTAATCACATAAGACTACTTATTTTTCCTGACATACATCATGCTCTTCTTTCATAGTTTGTAAATTTTACTATTTATTCTTTCTTATGTTTTATCTGAGAACCCACCATTATGCCAATCACACAGTAGAGTTTGAACAAATGTTCTTTTAATTATTTTGAGCTTGTTTTCTTAACCATTCCTAGCTCAAAAGTGGACACAGCATGTTTAATGATGACACAAGAAGAAATTTAGAGCTCAAAAAGGATCAAGGAAAGACTAGAAGTTTTTCTAGTCTCTGTAAATTGATTTTATAAGTGTTGATTACTAGATATGATGTGGAAAATAAGCCAGTCAATGTTCTGGGCTAACTATTCCTTCTTTATTCCTCAACTGTCAAAAAAAGAAAAGAATTATCACAACACTCCCTGGTGGCTTAGAGGTTAAAGCATCTGCCTCCAATGCGGGAGACCTGGGTTCAATCCCTGGGTTGGGAAGATCCTCTGGAGAAGGAAATGGCAATCCACTCCAGTATTCTTGCCTGGAGAATCCCATGGACAGAGGAGCTTGGTGGGCTACAGTCCACGGGGTCGCAAAGAGTCGGACACGACTGAGTGACTTTACCTCACCTCACCTCAAGATCAACTCATGGATAGAAACGTCATAGAAAATTTTCACCTTTTGAATATTTTAACTGGATGTAATATTAATGAACCTTAGTGATTTACATAATATATTCTTAGATGTGGTACTCTCTGTAGTGTAATTAGGGGATGCTTCATTCATAATCCATTTCCCAAACAGACCTATGTACCTACCAAATTTAAGGTTCTTAGACAAACTTAGATGAATAAGATATTTCAGCATCTACTGAGATGAACTCTGCCTGTTTTTTTATTTTTATTTTTTTATTTTCATGAAACAGTAATTCCAAATATACTTTAAAATGTATAAAGTATATATACCTTAAAATACAAGGTTCAAAGTTGGGCCATGTTGCTAATGTATGTGTTTGATATGATGTGATGAAAATGGCACTTTAGTTCTGTGGTCTTCCTCCTAAGGACACATGACCCCAATATAATCATGAAAAAGACATAAGACCAATCCCACAGAGATACAGTCTAAAAAATACCTGACAGTACTCCTCAACACTCTGAAGGTCATAAAAATTAAGGAACCTGCTAAACTCCTTAAGGCTCCAGACATCATTTCTGCTACATTTTCTTGGTCAAAGACAGTTGAAAGGCTGACTCAGATTCAAAGTAGGACTTAGCTGGTATGTGCGTTACTTTTTTCTTTTTATTGAAGTATAGCAAATGAAAAGGCTAAATATGTTAAGTATGCAACACAATGGATTTTCACAAAATAAAACACATTCCTACGATCAGAGCCTGAATCAAGAAACAGAGCGTCATCTGCATCCCTAAAGTCACCCTCACACCCCATCTGTTTCTAACCACACAAGAGTAACTGCTATCTTGACTTCAAGGAGGAATAAATTATGTTCCCTCTATGTTAATTGTATGTGAATGGAATCAAATATATGTACTACTTTTGTGCCTGGATTCTTTCCTCCATATGTTGTTTATGAGATTCATCTATCTTACTGCATGTAGCTGCAGTTCATTTACTCTTATTACCGTATAATATCTCACTAGATTTATCCTATTATTGATGGTTGTTTTCATTATCAATCTATCACAAATAATGCTGCTATAAACATACTTGTATAATACTTTTGGTGAACATAACTATGCAGTTCTGTTGGATATACTCTAGGGAATGGAATTGCTGAGTCCTCAGTTATGAGCTAGTTCAGGTTTAGTGTATCCTGACAAAGCATTTTCTAAAGTGGCTATCTCAATTTATATTCTCACAAGAAAAAGATGAAGATTCCATTTGCTTCACATCATTACTTAACATTTGGAATTGTCAAACTATTTTACTCATTTTAGTCATTCTGGTGGTTTCAATTTGTATTTCCATGATGACATATAAAGTTTAGCACATTTTCCTAAGTTTATTGGCCATTTGGATATTTTTAAATGAAATGTCTGTTCAAATCTTTGTGTGCTTTTGGTGAGAATGCAAAATAGTGCAGCTGCTATGGAAACAATATGAAGGTTTCTCAAAAAATTAAACACAGAGCTACCATATGAGCCAGCAATCCCACAACTGGATGTCTACCTGAAACAATCAAACTCAGATATTAGGAGTTGCATCTCCATTTTAGCGCTATTCACAATGGCCAAGATGTAGAAACAGCTTAATGTCTATCCACAGATACGGCGGTACAGTGTCCAACCTTGGAAAAAAATGTAATTCTGCAATATGTGACAACCTGGAGGAAGTGAGCTAAGTGAAATAAGGCAGTCACAGAAGGACAAAATACAGCATGATTTTATTCATATGAGAAATCAAAATTAGTCAAATTCACAGACTCGAAGAGTAGATTGCTAGTTTCCAGGAGCAAGGAGGAAGAGTAAGTGGGAAGTTGTTGATCAATGGGCACAGTTTCGGTTAAGCAAGGGAAGTTCTAGATAGCTGCTATAAATCACTGTACCTATAATCTACAATACTGTATTGTATACTTAAAATTTTAAGAGTGTATGCTGTTGCTTAGTTGCTTTAGTCATGTCTGAGTCTGTGTAATCCTATGGACTGCAGACTGCCAGGCTCCTTTGTCTATAGGATTCTCTAGGCAAGCATACTGGAGTAGGTTGCCATGCCCTCCTCCAGGGGATCTTCCCAACTCAAGGATTGAACCCAAGTCTCCTGCATTGCAGGCAAATTCTTTACCACCCAGTCACCAAGGAAGCCCTTAAAAGGGTTATATCTCATGTTAAATGTTCTTCCCACAATAAAAGTAAATTAAAAAACAAAAGCTGTTCAAGAATGTTCATTTTTTCTATTGATTTACTGTTTTGTATTTATTTAGAAAGTTCTTTATATATTCTAGGTATTATTTTGACAGGTATATGCATAATATATTTTCTCTCATTTAAATTCACTTTTCACATTTTTAATTATGACTTTGACTTAATTTTAATGTAACCTTCTTGTAAAGTTTTATCTTATTATGAATAATTTCTGTTCTTAAGAAATCTTTGTCTACCTTAAGGTATTTTTTTTATTTTTTACTGAAGGATAATTGCTTTACAGAATTTTACTGTTTTCTGTCAAACCTCAACATGAATTAGCTGCTGCTGCTAAGTCACTTCAGTTGTGTCCAACTCTGTGCAACCCCACAGATGGCAGCCCACTGGGCTCCTCCATCTCTGGGATTCTCCAGGCAAGAACACTGGAGTGGGTTGCCATTTCCTTCTCCAATGCATGCATGCATTCTAAGTTGCTTCAGTCATGTCTATGAATCAGCTATAGGTATATATATATATTCCCTCCCTTCTGAAACTCCCTCCCATCTCCCTCTCCATCCCACCCCTCTAGGTTGATACAGAGCTCCTGTTTGAGTTTCTTGAGACATACAGCAAATTCCCATTGGCTATCTATTTTACATATGGTAATGTAAGTTTCCATGTTACTCTTTCCATACATCTCACCCTCTCCTCCCCTCTCCCCATGTCCATAAATCTATTTTCTATATCTGTTTCTCCACTGCTGCCCTATAAATAAATTCTTCAGCACCATTTTTCTAGATTCCATATATATGTGTTAGAATATAGTATTTATCTATATCTTTCTGACTCACTTCACTCTGTATAATAGGTTCTAGGTTCATCCACCTCATTAGAACTGACTCAGATGTGTTCCTTTTTATGGCTGAGTAATATTCCATTGTGTATATGTACCCCAACTTCTTTATCCATTCATCTGTTGATGGACATCTAGGTTGCTTCCATGTTTTAGCTATTGTAAATAGTGCTGCAATGAACAATGGGATATATGTGTCTCTTTCCATTTTGATTTCTTCGGGGTATATACCTAGGAGTGGGATTGCTGGGTCACATGATGGTTTTATTCCTAGTTTTTTAAGGAATCTCCATGCCATCTTCCATAGTGGCTGTATCAATTTACATTCCCACCAACAGTGCAAGAGTGTTCCCTTTTCTCCACACCCTTTCTAGCATTTATTGTTTGTAGACTTTTTGATGAGGGCCATTATGACCAGTGTGAGGTGATATCTCATTGTAGTTTTGATTTGCATTTCTCTAATAATGAGCGATGTTGAGCATCTTTCCATGTGTTTGTTAGCCATCTGTATATCTTCTTTGGAGAAATGTCTGTTTAGGTCTTTTCCCCACTTTTTGATTGGGTTGTTTGTTTTTCTGATATTGAGTTGCATGAGCTGTTTGTATATTTTGGAAATTAATCCTTTGTCAGTTGTTTCATTGGCTATTATTTTCTCCCATTCCAAAGGTAGTCTTGTCACCTTGCTTATCATTTCCTTTGCAGTGCAAAAGCTTTTAAATTTACTCAGGTCCCACTTGTTTACTTTTGTTTGTATTCCCATTACTCTAGGAGGTGGGTCACAGAGGATCTTGCTTTGATTTATGTCATCAAGTGTTCCGCCTATGTTTTCCTCTAAGAGTTTTATAGTTTCTGGTCTTACATTTAGGTCTTTAATTCATTTTGAGTTTATCTTTGTGTATGATGTTAGGAAGTATTCTAATTTCATTCTTTTACATATGGCTGTCCAGTTTTCCCAGCACCATTTATTAAAGGGGCTGTCTTTTCCCCATTGTATATTCTTTCTTCCTTTGTCAGAAATAAAGTACTCATAGGTGCATAGGTTTATTTCTGGGCTTTCTATCTTGTTCCATTGGTCTATATTTCTGTTTTTATGCCAGTACCCTTATGGCAGAAAGTGAAGAGGAACTAAAAAGTCTCTTGATGAAAGTGAAAGAGGAGAGCGAAAAAGTTGGCTTAAAGCTCAACATTCAGAAAACGAAGATCATGGCATCTGGTCCCATCACTTCATGGGAAATAGATGGGGAAACAGCGGAAACAGTGTCAGATTTTATTTTTCTGGGCTCCAAAATCACTGCAGATGGTGACTGCAGCCATGAAATTAAAAGCTTACTCCTTGGAAGAAAATTTATGAGTAGCCTAGATAGCATATTCAAAAGCAGAGATATTACTTTGCCGACTAAGGTCCGTCTAGTCAAGGCTATGGTTTTTCCTGTGGTCATGTATGGATGTGAGAGTTGGACTGTGAAGAAGGCTGAGTGCCAAAGAATTGATGCTTTTGAACTGTGGTGTTGGAGAAGACTCTTGAGAGTCCCTTGGACTGCAAGGAGATCCAACCAGTCCATTCTGAAGGAGATAAGCCCTGGGATTTCTTTGGAAGGAGTGATGCTGAAGCTGAAACTCCAGTACTTTGGCCACCTCATGCAAAGAGTTGACTCATTGGAAAAGACTCTGATGCTGAGAGGGATTGGGGGCAGGAGGAAAAGGGGACAACAGAGGATGAGATGGCTGGATGGCATCACAGACTCGATGGACCTGAGTGTGAGTGAACTCCGGGAGTTGGTGATGAACAGGGAGGCCTGGCGTGCTGCGATTCATGGGGTCGCAAAGAGTCGGACACGACTGAGCGACTGAACCGAGCTGAACTGATTCATACTGTCTTGATGACTGTGGCTTTGTAGTATACCCTGAAGTCAGGAAGCTTGATTCTAAAATTTTTTCTGAAACTTTCACTTTTTTCTTGGACATTTAGATCTAAAATTGATTTTCATATATAGTTTAAGGAACAGGATAATAGTCATTTTTCTATATGAATACTCAATCTCATACTATTTATCAAAAATAAATTTTTTTAATAAATATTCTCTCACTAAAGTGAGAGAATGCTCTCACTTTTCTCTCACTGAAGTGTAGTCTTTCCTTTGTAAAAATGAGGTACCCATAGATGTGTAAGTAAGTCTCCTTCTGGATTTTCTCTATAGTTCCAGTGGTCAATTTATCTATGCTTACCTTGATTCCACATTGTCTTATTTACTATGGCATTTTGTGTAACAGTTCTCAATGTAATATTAATCTATCTTGCTTATTATTTTTGAAGCCTGCATTAGTTTTTGTGTGTCCATTGCATTTCTCTGTAAGTTTCAGAGCCAGTTTCTTAATCTTCACACATCCATGCTTACACATGAATGGACAGGCATGCACACACACAACCCTGCAGGTAATTTTATTTAAAATGCATTTAATCTATGGATCAAATTTGAGAAGAAGTTATACCTTTAAAACAGTCTTTCAATCCATGTATATGAAATATCTTTCCATTTCAAAAGTTAATTTTACTGTGGTATAACTCACATAAACTGCATCCATTTAAAATGTACAACTTGCTAAATCTAACAGATGTATGTATATACCGATGAAGCCACCACGACAATCAAAATGTAAAATCTCTATCTTCCTCTTAAGATCCTCACATTCCTTTGCAATCTGTTCCTCCCTCTACTTCCTTCCTCAGGTAACAGCTGATAGATTACTTGTCTCTGGAAATTACTGTGAATTTAACACAACTTAAAATTAGTGGAGGACTTCTCTGGTGGCCCAGTGGTTAAAAATCTGCCTTGCAATGCAGGGGACGTGGGTTCTATCCCTGGTTGGGGAACAAAGATTCCACATGCCCTGGGTCAACTAAGCCTGCATGTCATACACCATGATTATAGACCTGTCTGACATTACGAAGATCTCACACGCCTCAACTGAGGCCAAACATGGTCAAATAAATACTGATAATTAAAAATAAAAGAATCACATTAAAAAATAAAGTACATGGAATCATCCAGTACGTATGGCTTTGTGCCCAGATTCTTTCACTCAGAGTAATTATTCTGAGATTCAGCCATACTGTGTGTTTTAGCAGGCAGTTTCTTTAGATCGATGTACATTAGTCCACTGCATGGAATTCATACAATTGTTCAAAATCCATTCAACTTGTTAATAGGAATTCTTGGTTGTTTCCAATTTGGATATATCCTGGATGAGTTTCTATACATATTCTTGTGCAACTCTGTGTGAATGTATGCTCATTTTTAAAATAAATGCTTAGAAGTAGAATCTCTGGGTAGTGATAGGTATATATTTGTGTTTTTAGGAAATCACCAAAGAGTTTTTCAAATTGGTCATGCCTTTTATAATCCTGTAGAATGTAAGCATTCTTACCCTCTAACATCTTTAAATAACGTTTTCTATATTTTCCTGACACTCATGTTATTATTGGCTATAGTACAGTCTGCTTACTATACAAGCAAGAGTCTATTTCACTTAATCTTTACAAAATATACTGATATAGCTATTATTCTATCTTTATATTTTAAGAAATTCCTATATATAAAATTTGAGCTGAGTGCCTAAATGTTCACAGCTATTCAATAATAGAACTGGGATTTGAATTCATGTTACTACTAGGGTTTGATATCTCTTCTTATCCCATGTCATTTTTTAAAAAACACAGTCTTTAGTAAGAATAAAGATTTAAGGATTTAATTTTGAGGAAGCATTAAAACGTTGTTTAAGTTTTCCCTACTGTACTGTCAAAAAGGCAGTGCCAATGAGAAGCTCAGTTTCTGAGCTCACATCTTGACTTAGCTGTTTATTAGATGCATATACTTGCACAGTCTTTTAAGACTAAATTTCATTGAATTTTAAATGGTTGCAATAATAGGACTTTTCTTACAGGGCTGTTGTGACGATGCAATGTGATTAATGAAGGTAAATGCTGATCTGAATTTCTTACACACAGGAAAAACCAACAGGCATTACTGCCTCCAATCCCCAAGTACTAAGTGAGTAAATAAACCGATAAATAGAAAAAGCAATCAAATCAGTGAAAATAAGAGAAAGAAAGTCTCTTGGAGAAATATTTTATTTTATAAAATGTATAAGATTTTAGGCTCAAATATTAATGCTAATATCATATTACATAATCATACTTAGTTTAAGTTCTCCTTTATAAAATTTACATTTTAGCACGTGCTCCCTCTGAGAGGGAGCTCCTTCTATAATACTACATAATCCTAGATTTAAAAATGCGGTACATACCTCATCAGGCTTCCCTGGTGGATCAGTCAGTAAAGAATTTGTCTGCAATGCAGATAGACACAGGTTCAATCACTAGGTCGGGAAGATTCCCTTCAAAAGGAAATGGCTATCCACTTGAGTATTCTTGCCTGGAGGATTCCATGGACAGAGGAGCCTGGCATGCTACAGTCCATGAGGTCACAAAAGAGTTGAATAGGACTTAGCAACTAAACCATATTCCTCATCAAATGGAGAAAGCCTTATATAGAGTAAAGACAGGGAAAAAAAGGCTCATTCAGGACATGTTGAACAAGATATAATTGACATTGTAAGAGTTTTTCTAAAACCAGCTTGAACATCTGGAATTTCACAGTTCATGTATTGCTGAAGCCTGGCTTGGAGAATTTTGAGCATTAATTTACTAGCATGTGAAATGAGTGCAACTGTGCGGTAGTTTGAACAGTCTTTATTAAACGTTACTCAAGATGGGCCAGTTTTTACTTTATTGGTAATCAAATTTTTGTACTTATAAATCCAGATGCTCTTGATACCTAGATTACAATTGATACCTGATCAGAAATTAGACTGTGGGGATATCACTGGGAGCACAAAAACAAAAAGTAATGTAACAAATACCATGTTTGTTTTCTAGTAAAATGTTATTCTTAAAGTAATTGAAATGACTCTTCTGTGAATAGAGAAGTCTCTGCACAGAGAGTGAGAGGAGAGTCTCACTTAGGGAGTCTATGAGAATGTTAGTCATATTCTTGAATACCTCTTTTTAGTTGAGACCAGTAATCATATAAGCTACATTAGAAAACTTACACTTCTAAGTCCTTTGGATGAAGAGGGCATAGTCATTTTCCTGACTATTGAAGCTGGCTTCCCATAGGGACTATTAGTCCAGCTGATTTTATTTTACTTTGTATTTTGCTTTGGACAACCACCTCAAATTTTTTTCATTTAAAAAAAAATGGTAATATGGGTCACTCAGTTCAGTTCAGTTGCTCAGTAGTGTCCGAATTTTTGTGACCCCACAAATCACACCATGGCCTCCCTGTCCATCACCAACTCCCAGAGTTTACCCAAACTCGTGTCCATCAAGTCGGTGATGCCATCCAGCCATCTAATCCTCTGTCGTCCCCTTCTCCTCCTCCCCTCAATCCCTCCCAGGACCAGGGTCTTTTCCAGTGAGTCAGCCCTTCGCATGACGTGGCCAAAGTATTGGAGTTTCAGCTTTACAATCAGTCCTTCCAATGAACACCCAGGACTGATCTCCTTTAGGATGAACGGGTTGGATCTCCTTGCAGTCCAGTTATCAGCACTTAAAAGGATCTTTCCCCTTGTTTACAACTCATCTTATCTTTCCTGTGGAGCACTTTAATGTAGTAAAACCTGTTCAATAAATGTAGCAGAATTATTTTCCCATGTCTTTCCAGGTCCTTATGACTTAGTATCCCAGGGTTTCTAGGGAAGATAAAAGCCTTTGTAAGTATCAAACATGATTATGAGATAATTCAGTTAAATTTACCACAAGATGTTGTCTAAGACCCAAATTCAAAAGTCTGTTAATATAATATTAGGCATCTGGTCTCATCACTTCATGGGAAATAGATGGGGAAACAGTGGAAACAGTGTCAGACTTTCCTTTGGGGGGTTCCAAAATCACTGCANAAGATCATGGCATCTGGTCCCATCACTTCATGGGAAATAGATGGGGAAACAATGGAAACAGTGTCAGACTTTATTTGGGGGGCTCCAAAATCACTGCAGATGGTGACTGCAGCCATGAAATTAGAAGATGCTTACTCCTTGGAAGAAAAGTTATGACTAACCTAGATAGCATATTCTAAAGCAGAGACATTACTTTGCCGACTAAGGTCCATCTAGTCAAGGCTATGGTTTTTCCTGTGGTCATGTATGGATGTGAGAGTTGGACTGTGAAGAAAGCTGAGTGCCGAAGAATTGATGCTTTTGAACTGTGGTGTTGGAGAAGACTCTTGAGAGTCCCTTGGACTGCAAGGAGATCCAACTAGTCCGTTCTGAAGATCAACCCTGGGATTCCTTTGGAAGGAATGATGCTGAAGCTGAAACTCCAGTACTGTGGCCACCTCATGCGAAGAGTTGACTCATTGGAAAAGACTCTGATGCTGGGAGGGATTAGGGGTAGGAGAAGAAGGGGACGACAGAGGATGATATGGCTGGATGGCATCATGGACTCAACAGAAGTGAGTCTGAGTGAACTCCGGGAGATGGTGATGAACAGGGAGGCCTGGCGTGCTGTGATTCATGGAGTCGCAAAGAGTCGGACACGTCTGTGGGACTGAACTGAACTGAAGAGTACCTTAAATCAGTCTTCCTGAAGTGGATTTCTTTTTGTTTCTGAGGAAGTTTGCATTAGATTTCTATGAGTTATACTCAAAAAAGATTCACCATACACACATATTCAGTATTTTTGCTGGACCACCAAACGTCCTTTTTCTGAGATCCTTTTTCTCATTTTAGTTTAGCTATGCATTCCTTCAGGGACTCTCACATTTTATTACAGATGTAGGCATTATCACTGAAAAGTTATTAATAAAGAAAAATAATACTTTATTTGCCTTGTGGTAGAATTTCAGGCATCTGTTGCCCAGGACAGATATGGGTATAATGAGTCACTGTGTTGACAGACCAGGTAGTATGAAAATATTGTTATTATTCATTTAGAATGCTTTTGTTTGAGTAATGTTTCAAGTACATTCTTAATGTCACATTTAATGTGAGATTAGCAAGGGAAATTTTCAATGCTCTTTGATACAGAGATCACAGGATATAGTAATAAAATCACATGGTCTCCATTAGACAGATCTGAGCCCAAAAGGGCAGGACTTATTTTCTGTGTTTCCCATTTATATATTAACACATTCTTAAAACCAGGAACAATGACTAGAATGTATTAAGCATTCAATAAATTTTTGTTGAATAAATAAATGCTTTAACCCAAATTTAGTCACTTACTATGTTTCATTAGAAAAATTACTTATCCTTTCAAAATGTGTTTCCTCCAAATCTGAGACCTGTTGTATTCATTAGAAATTATTGGAAGAGGCAGGATTCTTTTCAAAATATGCAAAATGATATTGATATATAACCATGGTAGAAATATAGAAAAAATATTTATACATATATGTTTCAAGCAGTTTAATTTTCTAAATGGGTGGTGGGGCAAGGGGTGGACTAGAGATTCTAATGTCTTAGTATCAAGATTTTGTGAGGACTGTGCTTCTTGACCTACTTCTTGAATAAGGGTTTTGATGAGTGAGAGGATCTGGCTTATAAGAATGGAATGGAAATAATGTACCAACCAGGAGATCTCAAATTTGTGAGAGCATTAAGTGAAGTCGCTCAGTCGTGTCTGACTCTTTGCCACCCCATGGACTGTAGCCTGCCAGGTTCCTCTGTCCACGGACTTTTCCAGGCAAGAATAGTGGAGTGGATTGTCATTTCCTTCTCTAGGGGATCTTCCTGACCCAGGGGTGGAACCCAGGTCTGCCCACATTGCCGGCAGATGCTTTACCATCTGAGCTACCAGGGAAGCCCAAGAGCCTTAAAGTATAGGGATTTAACCCCTTACTGGATTTATCAACCTTCAGAAATAATTCTGCTACACTTTTGGACAATATTTCTGGTAGATGCTGACAAATGTTTTGTCTGTACTGAAAATCTGCCAGCTTCAATTAAAGTCCATTTGTAGGACAAGAAGAAACACAATTTTTTTAAAGAAAAAAATTATTGACAGTGCCGTAGCTTCCATGATCATGTGTTTGGACTCTAGCGTCCTGAAGAAAGAACTATGAATTATCCCAAATCCTGGGGGTTTTTTTCTGTTAATAATTATATATCACAATCAAAGAAGGATTTGGAGTTTGGCATTAGCAGATGTAAAATATTATATATGTAGAATGGATAAACAACAAGGTCATGTTGGATAGNCTCTAGCGTCCTGAAGAAAGAACTATGAATTATCCCAAATCCTGGGGGTTTTTTTCTGTTAATAATTATATATCACAATCAAAGAAGGATTTGGAGTTTGGCATTAGCAGATGTAAAATATTATATATGTAGAATGGATAAACAACAAGGTCATATTGGATAGCACAGGGAACCATGCTCAATAATCTATGTAAAGAATAAAAGAAAAGAATATGAAAAAGTATATATATATATATATATATGTAGAGATACAGCTGAATCACTTTTCTGTACAGCAAAAATTAATACAACATTGTAAATCAACTATACTTCAAGAAAATATTTAAAAATGATTTGTTAGGTGGGATGAGCAGTGTTGGTCTTGGGCTAATTTTTCTCTACTAATGAGATAAGATGGAGAGGGAAATGGCAACCCACTCCGGTATTCTTGCCTAGAGAATCCCGTGGACAGAGGAGCCTGGTGGGCTGCTGTCCATAGGGTCACACAGAGCCGGACACGACTGAAGCAACTTCGCATGCATGCATGCATTGGAGAAGGAAATGGCAACCCACTGCAGTATTCTTGCCTGGAGAATCCCAGGGACAGAAGAGCTTGGTGGGCTGCCGTCTATGGGGTCACAGAGAGTCAGACATGACTAAAGTGACTTAGCAGCAGCAGCAGCAGCAGCAATGAGATAAGAACTTTCTTAGAACTCTACCTGATGCACCAATAATCATGAGGTTTTTGTCTTTCTACTGGGAATACATAATATCATCAGCCCTTTTTGTGCTCTGGTAAGTATTGCCTCAGATTATCTCTGAAGGTCTTTCTCCATTCTTGGTTAGTTCCTCAAATGCATACGTGAATCAGAACTCTACTGAATGTGTGGGGAACACCTAACTGATATCTGGAATTCTCTCTCAGTGGGGTTCTCTCTTGTTTGGGACCATGTCTAGTGAACTATGCCTCTCTTCTTCTTGTCTCCGTAAACTATGGACTCCTTCTTCTCAACTCAGGGAATTCACCTGCTTCTTTCTGGACTTCTGTCCTTGCAATGCAACCTGGAAACTCTACAGATCCAGTATAATAGTAAATTGGGACAAGTGTGAGTGTCTTAGTCTGATCAGGCTGCTATAACAGAGGTACATGGTCTTGGTGGCTTATAAACAACATAAACTTATTCCTCACATTTCTGGAGGCTGGGAAGTCCACGATCAAGGTGAGATGTCAATGTCTGGGTTTCACCCAGAAACCCACTGTTTCTGGTTACTAGATGTCCCTTCTCTCACTGTGTTCTCACATGGAAAAGGAGTAAGGGAGCTCTCTTGGGCCTGTTTTATAAGGATACTAATCCCATTCATGGGGGTCCCACCATCATGAGCTAAGCATCTCTTAAAGTCCTCACCTTCAAATATCATCACACTTAAGACTAGGTTTTGCAGTTACCTGGTGGTCCAGTGGTTGGGAGTCCACCTGCCAGTGCAGAAGAAACGGGGTCCATCCCTGGTCCAGGATGATCCCACATGCCTTGGGGCAACTAATTCTATGTGCTGCAACTACTGAGCCCACATACGACAACTAGCAAAGCCTGCGTGTCTAAGGCCCATGCTCTACAACCCGAGAAGCCACTGCGATGAGAAGCCCATGTAACCCACGTAGAGGGCAGCCCTCACGCGCCACAACTNCTATGTGCTGCAACTACTGAGCCCACATACGACAACTAGCAAAGCCTGCGTGTCTAAGGCCCATGCTCTACAACCCGAGAAGCCACTGCGATGAGAAGCCCATGTAACCCACGTAGAGAGCAGCCCTCACGCGCCACCACTGGAGAGAGCTTGTAAGCAGCAACAGAAACCCAGTGAAGCAAAAAGAAAAAGACTAGGTTTCAACATATGAATGTGTGTGGGGGGGGACACAAACATTCAGTCTACAGTGTGAACTATACTAAGTAGCCCTTCTTCACGGGAGGAGTTACAACTGCAATTTGGCATCTGTTTGGGTGGTGATGTGGCACTTGTTGCACACTTCCGGACTGCTAGAATCTGCCTGCAATGCTGAAGAAGGGAACGGCTACTCACTCCAGTATTCGTGCCTGGAAAATCCCATGGCAGAGGATCCTAGAGGGCTACCATCCATAGGGTCGAGAAGAGCTGGACATGACTGAGGGACTAACACTTTCACACACTAAACTCTAAATTCCATGACATTAGGACCCTTATCTGTTGTCAGTCACTATTTTATAATTAGCAACTGTTTCTCCTGCGTAGTGGATATAAATAACATTCTTAAACGAATGGTCTTAACACACTTTACATCTGTATTCTTTTCTTGGAAGTTTGGACTGTAAATTCATCAGACCAACTTCCCTTTTATCCTGAGGGAAATTGAGCCTCTGGGAATGGCTTAAAATCTCCCATGACAACAAAATGTTGTGTCTCTTGCCCAATTTTAGAGATATTAGGAAGAGTTTCTTTAAAAAAAAAATTATATCTTGCAAATGAGTTAATTATTTTTGTTTGGATTGTAGTGATTCTGTAATCGTAGATTAATTGGTTCCATCTGCTCTGTGATTTTCCAATTAACAGGTAATAGCTTTTGAAAGTTAGTTCATTTCTGACATGTGCAGGAATGTATTTAAGATGGTAATTTTTCCCCTTAATGCTCTCTGCTGCTACTTTTTTTTTTTCTCAAGTCCTGAGGCATATGGTATATTTTTCCTCTGTTATTCGAGGGCTTTTCAGGACAAATCTTCCTGAACAGGGTCATAGATTTTTTTTTTTTTTTTTTTTGCAACTGGTATTCTGGGTTCACTTATTATTTGCTGCTGTTCCTAGTACTGATTAATGACAATAATTTTTAAGGCTAGAGATATTTTATTATTTTTTAATTTAAAAATTGACTGACTGTTTGATTAAGTTTCTTCCAGCTGAGTTTTCATATTAATAGAGATTTCTGACTGCAGAATAATACATGCTGTAAGTGGGTAGGAGAAATGGAGAGTGAAGGAGGGAGCTTTCAAAATTATCTTAGCATAAATATTCAAGTCTATCACTTCCTACTACAAAGCTGACCTTGGACATTACATTACCTAATTGTAGGTATTCTGAAACACTTGAAGTTTCTGGAGTATCTCCTTTCCTTCTCTTTATTGTAAATGCCATCACCCAGGTCAAACAATTTTTAGAACCTCCAAGGTATAATTTATATGATTTTGCTAAATAGTGACAAAGTGTGGACATATTAATAATAGAGAAACTGGTCAAGTAACCAAAAGCTTCCAAGTGGATCAGTGTTTCCTCTGAAAAACAAAGGGCTTTACAGGTAGTGCTAGTGGTAAAGAATCTGCCTGCTATTGCAGGAAATGTAAGAGATGTAGGTACATTCCCTGGTCAGGAAGATCCCCTGGAGGAAGGCATGGCAACCCACTCCACTATTCTTGCCTAGAGAATCCCATGGACAGAGGAGCCTGGCAGGCTACAGTCCATAGGGTTCCAAAGAACTGGACACAGCTGAAACGACTTAGAATGCACAGACTAGATTTATTTTTCTTCTTTAAAAAAGAAATAAAGAGAAAAGCAGGCAAAAGAGATGAAACAAGGGTCTTCAAACACTGGACAACAGGCAGAACAAGACTGTGATGTTTTCATAAATTGTGTGGAAGCAGTTTCTGGACCATGATGCAGAAAGTAAGGCTTCAAACAGAGACATTTTGCTGCACTGAAGATTCAGTCTTTCAGTGCTCAAGAAGAGGTCTAGGGGCCCAACTCATTTGACACCAGTCCTGATAATATGCCACAGTTGCCCAGGGCAACACAAGTTGAAACAAGTTCTGAGCAGAACGCTGCTGCTAAGGGCAGTTTTACTGTGAAAATCTGGAAGTTGACCTCCTTGGAAAAAAGCACATGAGAATGGTGTATAAATGAGAACTCTTGGCTTCCCTGAGCCTCAGAAGAAAGAAAATGATGTGGGCTCACAGCAGAAGGCAGGGAATCCAGAGAGGTGGAAGGAGTAGTAGTCAGCACCGAGAAGAGCAACCTCAGAGTTTTTCAGTTCTCCAGTCTAACCCTGGCAGGGTAGATCACATTCATATACCAGAAGTCCCATATACCATGAAACATCAGCCTACTTTTAGCATTTCAAATTATTTTAAAAGAGCAGAAGGAGTAATTTTAGCACAGATCAGATCACTGACAATAATGTAACTAGTGACATCTAACAGGAGTATAAGACATTTTTTTTTCTTAAATCCAGGGTAGGGTCTACAGGTTGGTTGGTCCCCCTGGGTTCTTAGATCTCATGCGGAAAGTCTGGTGAATGGAGTTACAGATTCCATTCTGTTAGGCCTATGACAGAAATGGTAGGTTGCCATGGGCAGTTCAGGATTTCTTTTTCTAGGTCTGATTTAAACCTCCACTTTTCTGTCTCCAAGGTAATGATGGATTCCCCAAGAGGAAGAGCTAGTAACATTCCATAGTACCATCTCATGCATTTTGCAACTTCTGTCAAGAACTCTGAGGTCCTAAAGACTGCTGCTTCCTGGCAAGGATGAATGGGGTCATATCCTCATTAGAACATGGTTGTCCTTGCCACCTTGACCTTGCACCTACAATGAGGGGATCTGCTGACATTTTGTCAAAGTGCAAGGAGGCCATATCCAAGCACAATGTCTCCATTGTAGAGAGAGCTCAGAAGAGTACATGCAAAACCTGGTGGAAGACTTTGCTGAAGTTGCAAAGTTAAAAGGAACATATGCATATTCACACAGGTGAAAATTTCTTTGCCTACTTAAATTATGGCAAGTTGTTTACAGAAATGATGTGAAACTGCCTGTCCGTACTGGCAAAACGGCAAACTTCCTTTCTTTAATTGTACTCCGGGATGCTGCTGAAGTCAGCTATAGGCTTGAAATGAAATCCTTTTGGTAGAAAGTTAATGGCACAGGGTTTGAGGCTTCAGGTTGCACAGTGGCTTCTGCAACTTTAGAGAACTAGTAAGTTGAGGACTATTAATAATAAAAGTAACATTTGTGTTGTTATATTTCTAAGTTGATTTTTTTTAAGGGATGTAATTCCTGAAACCAAATCAAAGTTCTGTCAGGGTTGAGTGATGAAGTCAAAAAGTAGTTAGCAATTAATGTTATTAAAAGTAGCCCATTTTAAAATGGAAAATTAAAGCACGAAATTTCTAAAACAATTTTTATACAATTCTGCGAAACATTAAATTACATTTAAGTGTCCTCTGATAGGAATATTTGTATTATACAATGATGCAAAATATGCTTACATGATGACTCTGTGCCTCTCTAAAAGAAAGGTCCTTAAGGACATGACTGTCTGCTACAAATATTTTAAGATACATTATGAAAGTAGTCCTAGGCATCAGAAAATACAATTTTATTTGTATCTGAATATAGTCACATGTACTGGCCTTTGGTTATGCTAAAATTGGGTCCAGAGTGAGTACTATCTCAGATTATTATTAGGTATACTTTTGAATATTGCATTCTTTAATAGAATATAGATCCTGCTGGGAAAGATTGAAGGTGGGAGGAGAAGGGGATGACAGAGGACGAGATTGTTGGATGGCACCACCAACTCAATAAACACGTGTTTGAGTAAACTTTGGGAGTTGGTGATAGACAGGGAGGCCTGGCCTGCTGCACTCCATGGGGTCGCAAAGAGTCGAACATGACTGAGCAACTGAACTGAACTGAATTACAACACTGTGTAAAAATTCTTATACAGTAATTTAAGCCACAGCAAAGTTTAAGTAAAGCTATATGCTACGTAATAAAAATCACATGGTATTGGGACAAGAAAAGGAAAGCAAATTAACGGAATAGAAAGAAGAGATCAGAAAAAAAAAATACACACATATGGATATTTAAATTACAACAAAGTGCTATAGAACCATGGGGGAAATGAATGTCATCTCAATAAAGGATACAGTGACAATTGGATATCCACGCTGGAAAAAAAAAAGGAATAAAATAATCCCTCCCAATGAGTCAAATAAACACAAAATTCCAGTTGGATTGGAGATATCATGCGTACATTCACACTGTCTGTAATCCAAGGTAAAGTGACCAAATAAGCAGGAAAATTCAAGCATTAACAATGAGAAAAGTCAACAAATAGCAACAGAAAAAGAAATGTTAAAGATGGTGGAATTTTTAGACAAATATGCTGAAAGATAGCTTTTATAAATATGGCATATATGTTCAAGAAGGAATAATAAATTATTAAATCTATGAGAAGAGAATGGCAGATGCAAAAACAGAACTCAAAATTTATGACATTGGAAAATATCTGAAACAAAAAATACACTGAGGGTTATTAATAGAGATTGGATATTGCAGAATAAAAAGACACATGAATTTGAAGACACAGCAATAGAAACTATGCAAAATAAAGCACAATTAGAAATGAAAGACTAAAACATTTTCTACTGAAATTTAATAGCATAAATTTACAGGAAATAAAAAAGGATATCTCCATAGCTTTGGAATAGGGAGCATTCTCAAGGGGTCAGAGATTACTGGAGTTGAAATAGAGACTCTATGTCCAAAAAGGAAAAAAAAAGAGAGAAGAGATAGAGGACAGGGATGCATAAAACCAAGATTACAAAAGGCCTACATAATGCCAAATTTTAGGTTATGATCACAGAAGTGATTTACGAGAACAGACTCACTGATGGGGTGAATTACAAAGGCATGACAGGCCCAGTGTTTGATTGCTTAATTGCTCAGTCCTATCTGACTCTTTGCAACCCCATGGACTGCAGCCCACAGCCTCCTCTGTTCACGGGGATTCTCCAGCAAGAATACTGGAGTGGGTTGCTATGCCCTTCTCCAGGGGATCTTCCGAACCCAGGGATCGAACACAGATCTCCCACATTGCAGGCGGATTCTTTACTGACTGAGCCACCAGGGAAGTCAGACAGGCCCAGAGCTACAGCTTTAGAGTGAGTTAATAGCCGACAAAACGAAATTTCAAATCTAATTCTTTCTAACTTCAAACCCATGCTCTTTCCAAAAGAAAAAAAAAAAAAAAATCTTACCCTTTATAAAATGTAAAATGCTGCATAGTAATTAAACCTGAGGAATTTCATGGACTCAAAGTGGAAGTTTCAGACCTGGATTAAAGGAATATGTTGGAATCAAAACATCTTGTATTCTTTCTCCCAAGGAAACTCAGCTATCAAATGAATAACCCATGATTAGGTGTGAGCCAGCCAGGCTAAAGCCCTAAGGGCACACAATCACCGGAGACCACCACAAAGGCACTTGCTTGTGAATTTAATCAGCTAATGAGACACGCCTTGTGTATTCACTACAGGTTCTAATGGTATATTTCTGGAAATTTGGTTATACTTCCTAGTTTTGCCATGTCCAGTGATGCATGAAATAGATACTGTTAGCCTTTCCTGGTGCCTCTGCACAAACACATTCCAAATGACTGAGAAGGCCTGGCTCTGAATTTGAAAAGAAAAGGCAAACAAAATGAGGCTAGTCTAGAGAGAACAATGTAAAAAAAAAGTCATTCTTTCAATAGAATCATAATTTATAGTATAAATATAAGATTGACTTAACACAACCTTTCTCAAGCACTGTCTGTGGGCAGCAGTTTATCCATGTTTAAAACAGCAAATATTCTTACCAAGTTATTCAGCTTTCAAGGATATATTTCTTTCATAATATTAAATTTTATATTTTGAAATAATGATAGTTTCACATCAGTTCAGTTCAGTCACTCAGTCGTGTCCAACTCTTTGTGACCCCATCAATCACAGCACGCCAGGCCTCCCTGTCCATCACCAGCTCCCGGAGTTCACTCAGACTCACGTCCATCGAGTCGGTGATGCCATCCAGCCATCTCATCCTCTGTCGTCCCCTTCTCCTCCTGCCCCCAATCCCTCCCAGCATCAGAGTCTTTTCCAATGAGTCAGCTCTTCACATGAGGTGGCCACAGTACTGGAGTTTCAGCTTTAGCATTATTCCTTCCGAAGAAATCCCAGGGCTGATCTCCTTCAGAATGGACTGGTTGGATCTCCTAAGTGTCGTCCCCTTCTCCTCCTGCCCCCAATCCCTCCCAGCATCAGAGTCTTTTCCAATGAGTCAGCTCTTCACATGAGGTGGCCACAGTACTGGAGTTTCAGCTTTAGCATTATTCCTTCCGAAGAAATCCCAGGGCTGATCTCCTTCAGAATGGACTGGTTGGATCTCCTAAGTTTTAATAAAAAATTAGAGCTCCTATGCCCCCTTTACTAGTTTCTTCTTAAGGTAATATCTTGCAAAATTAGAGTTTAATATCATAACAAGGATATTCCCATGTACACAATTCAACAATTTTATTCTGATATCTGTAGTTTTACTTGTACTCACTGTTGCATGGGCACGCGTGTGTGTATGTATTTCATTCTATACAAGTTTATCAAGTGTAAAGTTAATGTCTTCACTTCCACAGTCAAGAAACAGAAGTTTCACCACCACAAGGATCCACCTCTTGGTCCTTTGATAATCAAATCTCCCTCCTCCCTATTTCCCTCCTGTACTACTAACCTTACAACCACTGATCTGTTTTCCATCTCTACAATTTTTCCTTTTCAAGAATGTTATGTAAATAAAATTATTCAGCATGTAAATTTTGTGGCTGTCTTTTTTTCGCTCAGCCAAAATTCCTGTAGATTCACCCAAGGAGATGAGTATAATTAATAGTTTCTTTTTGCTGTTGAGTATTCTATGGTATGAATACATTACAGTCTGTTTAAATATTGGGTTGGCCAAAATATTCATTTGGGGTTTTTCCACAAGATGAATGAACTTTTTGGCCAACTGAATATTAACCCATTGCAGGATACCTGGATTGTTTCCAGTTTGGTTTATTATATATGAAGCTCTTATGTATATCTGTGTATAGGATTTTTATAAACATAAATTTTAATTTCTCTGGGATCAATGCCCAAAAGTGCAACTGCTAAGTCAGACTGCTAATGATCTGTTTAGTTTTACAGGAAACTAACAAGCTGTTTTCTAGAGGAGGTATACTGATTTTAAAGAAACAGAAATAGTGTTTATTGAGCACTTACTGTGTGTCAGGTGCTTAATTTGTTAATTCATGCTTAATCTATTTAACAAACATTTGTTGACCACCTACTACGGTCATGGTACTATTCAAGAACTGGGAATAGAGCAATGAACAGAACAGTTTCCCTGCCTACATTCTAGTATATGAAGAAAGCAGTGATAAATATATAAATAGAAATAATAATCTTAGATAGTGGTGAGAGAAATAAAAGCAATAAGGCAGGTAATGGTTTGGAATATGGCAGAAGAGGCTCACTTTAGCTAAGGTGGCTGGAGAAGGCATCTCAGAAGTGGTGACTTACAAGCTGAAAGCATTTATGAGAAGGAAGGAGCCTAGCATATATATGGGGAATGATGGTTCCAAGTAGAGAGGATGGTGCATGCCCAGGCTCTGAAGTACGAATGATGCTGGCAAGCGTGTGAGACAGAAAGGAGCGGAGTGCGAGAGCAGACCACAGATGGAGTAGAGAAGGGGAAGAGGCTGGAGAAGCACACGTGTCTCTCGCGACATACTTTACTTTCAGGTCCCAAGATGTTTGCTGTTTGACATTTGAAACTATTAGGGGCCTTTTCACAAAGGAGGGATAGGATCTGACTCACATTTGGTACCTTGTGGAGAGACAAGATGACCTGTGGAGTGAGGTCTCATCAGGAAAATAAAAGCCCTGTTACTTCACTTGAACTCACCCTACTTGGGATAGAACCCTACCCAGTAAGCTGAGGGATATTTAGGCAGAAGGACACCCCTAGGAGTAGCCAGGACCCAAATCCCAGTCAACTCAATTCCTTTACCGAAGGTGGGAAAGGGTCCCTAAATGCAATGAGACAATTTTGAGTTTTGAAGTTCAAATTCTGACGGCCATTTGGCAGTAGCCTCAGAAAACTTATTTAATCTTTCTGGATCCCCATTTCCTTATTTTGGACTAAAGTAACAAACCTCACAGAACTGTTAAAAAAAAAAAAAAAAAGCTAAACAAGAAAGGAGCTTCTGGTTCAAGATATTGGAGTAGAAGGATATGCACGCATTGTCTCCTATGACAGACCAAAATTGCAAGTAGCTGCTGAACAACCGTTGACGGGACACTGGAACCCACCAAAAGAGATACCCCACGTCCAAAGGCAAAGAAACAGCCACTGTGAGACAGTAGGAAGAGAACAATCACGATAAAGTCAAATCCCACGCCTGCCCCGGGGGTGACCCACAAACTGGACAACAGAACAATAATACCAAAGCAGTTCTCCCACTGCTGTGAAGGTTCTGAACCCCACGTCAGGCTTCCCAGCCTACGGATCCAACAAAGGGACTGGGAATCCCCAGGAAATTTGGCCTTGAAGGACAGCGGGATTTGACTACAAGACTTCCACAGGATGGGGGCAAACAGACTCTAGCCTTGGAAGGCACAAACAAAATCCTGCACACACCAAGACTCAAAGCAAAGGGAGCAGTGACCCCACAAGAGGCTGAACCAAGACTAGCTGCTAGTGATGGAGGGCCTCCCACGGAGGCGTAGGTCAGCAGGCTCGGGGGCACTGGCAGCAGCAGGCCGGGAAGGCCCCCCCACCCCCCGCGCTTGGCATAAGACCTCTTGGAGTTTGCCATTAACTCTGCCATAGAGTCCTTATACCCCAGGGCTGGGTCGCCTCAGGCCAAATAACTTACCAGGTAGGGAGCAATTGCAAGGCCCGACCCACCACAGCAAGACCCAGTTTTCCCCACTGCCAGTCCCTCACATCAGGAAGTTTACATAAGCCTCTCAGCCTCCTCTATCAGAGGGCAGACAGAAGAAGCAAGAAGAACCACAGTCCCACAGCAGCTAAAACAAATAAATGAAACCATGTCAGTGAGAACTTGTCCACAGGGTCTCATTCGATGGCTCATGTTGGCCTTGAAGAAAAATCAGTACAGGACCCAAGTACCTCCTGGCATTTCTTGACTCAAGATTCCCTCACCAAGTAGTAAGATTATGAAATTATGTATAAGCCATAGCTTTAACAAGTGATAATTATGAAATCAAAACATGCATGTTTATGTAGAGATCAGAATTTGATTTCAAATTCATATTGGCAACCCACTCTCCCAATTAAATAAACACCCAAAAAAGTATGAATTTCTCAGGGATTTCAAATTCCTTGCATTCTTGGGCAAAGGTAACTGTTATTTGCACATCTGTGATTATTATAATCAATGTTAATTTACTATAAACCGGTTTGATCATTGTTGTTAATCGAAAAACAACATATGCAAAGGGACTCATGGTTTGAAAATATCTCTATAGTCTTGGCTAAATAGGAATTAGGAACAGATTTCAAAATAAACAAGAACATACTCCTGTTCTGATTCACACATGAAAGATAAAAAATAAAAACCTGCAAAAAGGGAAACTGTTTCACAGGGCTTAGTGTGAACAAAGACAAGTTTCAAAATGTTTGCACATCTATAAATTTTGAGTAACCCAGATGGACAGTAGTTTCATGGATGTATTATCCCCTATCTTATCAAGTTGTAGCCATTAAAAAGCTAACTTTCTGTTTACATGTCAATCATATCTCAATGGAGTATTTTTTAAAAAGATAATAAAATGCAATAAAACTGGAGACCTTCTCATAAAAAAAAATTAGTTTAAAAGGACTTAATTTTTTTCAATCCTATTCTTAAGCATTTTTATCTGCCTAGAATTCTAAATGAATGGTCACTTCTTTACACATGGACAAAGAAATGGAAAAGTCCAATTCCTCAGCTGAATTAATGTTATATTGGGGACATTGTACAGGAGACAGGGATCAAGACCATACCCATGGAAAAGAAATGCAAAATGGCTGTCTGGGGAGGCCTTACAAATAGCTGTGATATGTTCGATATAGTATACAGGATGCTTGGGGCTGGTGCACAGGGATGATCCAGAGAGATGATATGGGGTGGGAGGTGGGAGGGGGATTCAGGATTGTGGCAGCTGAGCCTGGGGGTCACAGCCCGGCGCCCCTTCCCTGCCCGGCTGCGGCCCACAGCAGGTCCAGAGCTGGCTCTCTGGGAAGCTTGGCCGGCACTCCTGGCAGAGTTCTCTCGACTTCCGTCCAAAGCCTCAGCCCCCAGGAAACAGTGGACCCGTGGAGGGCGCCGCCCCAAGCCTACAGGGAGCTTCTGGCAACAGCGCCCGCGCTCCTTAGCCCCCCCAGGGAGGGGTGGGCACAGCCCCTCGCTGCACACCCTCAGCCTGGTCCAGGTCTCTTTCCCCGGGCTTGGCTGCTGCTTCCCGCCTGGAGAGCAGCACAGGGCGCCTGCCCCCGCCTCCTGGGAAGAGCACCCTAAGTGCGGCCCGCAGCTCGGCCAGGCCCGCCCCGCCCCTCCCCGCTCCTCCAGCCCACGTGCGGCGTCTCCCCCAGGAAGGGTGCTGTCCCGGGGGGCTTCAGTGGCAGGGAGCCTCCCAGGGGCTGGTCCACGCCTCCCCCCCGGGTGTGGCTGCGGGGTCAGGGCCAGGCCCAGGGCCTGCATCCAGGCTCCTCTCCCAGCGGCTCCACAGGCGAGCAGAGGGCCTGGGGCAGAGGAGGGTCACCAAGGAGGAGGCCGAGGCTGGCGGTCCCGCCCGGCCCAGGGGCTCCTCACTGCCAACGGGGCAGCCTCTTTACCAAGTCGAGCTTGTCGGGTAAACTATTAAAACGGCTTGCTTTCACAAAACCTATTTATTTCAAATAATTGCTCCTCTCGCTCAGCGCAGAGAGGCCCCGGGTACACCTCGCCGTCGCCTGCAATGTCTGTCCTTCTGCGATGCGAGGACCCCGTGACCAGGAGATCCTGGTCGTGCTGAGTCCTCTCCCGGGTGAGGCTCCCTGTGGGTCGGGGGTCCCATGGCTACAAGCACCTCCCTCCCGCTTCCTTAGGAGCCACGTGCCCCCCATCATCTCTCACCCACACAGCTGCTAACTGAAGCAACTGAGTTTTGAAAGACGGACAAACTCAGTTTTCCCAGAATGCAAGGATTTCCAGTCAACACAAGGTGCTGTGATCCAGCCCGGCCTGGCGAGCGCGCTGTCTGACCAGCGAGTGTGGCGGGAGCAGTGCCACGTGCCCCCCATCATCTCTCACCCACACAGCTGCTAACTGAAGCAACTGAGTTTTGAAAGATGGACAAACTCAGTTTTCCCAGAATGCAAGGATTTCCAGTCAACACAAGGTGCTGTGATCCAGCCCGGCCTGGCGAGCGCGCTGTCTGACCAGCGAGTGTGGCGGGAGCAGCACGGGGTGTCCCAGGTCTGCGTCCGTCCAGGGGCTGCAGCCTGCTGGCCCTGCGGAAAGGAGAGCCCACAGGCTGATCCTGGTATCAGGAGACTGACTTTATAATGTGTGGGCAAGTGGACCTGAGTTTGGTTTCATAGCAGATTCACTGAGGTAGCGTTTAGCTCTGTGTTCATTAATTGGCTGAAAAGAGATCCTTCCCTTTTAGTTCAAAGGACTGGGATCAAACAGGTAACCTGTTTGATCCAGATTTAGCTAATCTACTCCAGATTTAGCTAATTTAGCCTTCAACCAAGAGAGACCTCTCAAATCTTACCTTCAACTCCAGCGAATAATCATCCCTAAACAAAACCCTTTTAGTTTCTGCTAGTGTTGCAAAAAGCCAGGACACTGGAAAGAGATTGTGGCAAGCTTAAGTACTTCAAGTGCCTTCAGGCTCTAATCAGCCTTCCAGCGCCCTCCTGGCCCCCAGTGACGAGGCTCTTTCCAAACCCTGTTCATCATCAGCTCAGAGAAACGAGTTTCCAGTTTGGGATTGAATCTCTTACTACACTCAGCTCAACTGTGGTAAAGTAGCCCGTCTTGGAAAACTAAAGTGGTCCAAATGGTGGTGGTCCCTGATGAACCTCAACGTGTCTCTGAACCTGTTGCTTTTTGCTTAAGCCCCCCGAGATACCCACCACTCCCTCTCCTCAATTCTTCCACCTCCATTCATCAGGCCAAGACATCCTAGAAAATACCACACTGGAATTTCTCCCAAAAGGGGAAAAAAATTCTAAGAATTCACAGTAACAATCAAAACAGCCAACAAAGTGAGTTGACTGTTCACCGCCTTTGCTTTGCTTTGTCTCATGGTCCTGGAGCTGTTTCTGGAGACACTGACTTATTTGTTCCTATTGAATCAGCTACCACCCTCCTTCCCTGGTGGCTCAGATGGTAAAGCGTCTGCCTGCAACACGGGAGACCCAGGTTCGATCCCCGGGTTGGGAAGATCTGGAGAAGGAAATGGCAACCCACTCCAGTATTCCTGCCTGGAGAATCCCAGGGACGGAGGAGCCTGGTAGGCTACAGTCCATGGGGTCGCAAAGAGTCGGACACGACTGAGCGACTTCACTTCACCACACTCCTTATGGACAACGTCTCCGGCTGATAGTGACGAAAGCCACAGTGCTCTTCCTGTCAAGACTCAAACTTAAGTCCCTCGAATCCTCTCCCCAGGACGAACCAACACCCTTAAGTACAGAAGCCCGTCCAGGTTTAAAGCCCGTGACAGGGCTCCAGGGCTCAGGGCCTCCCCACCCCGCGCACACTGCTGAACGGGACCTGTGAGCAAGCCCAGGGGCTGAGGCTGGAGGTCTGTCCAGGACCCGCAGGCCATAACCAATGCTGCTGCCCTCAGCACCCTCTCGCTCTTACTCCCCACCGTCAGCAAGCACTCCTGAGAGCAACAGTTTCCACTGCAGTTACGTTGTGCATGCTTCAGCACAGGGGCACCTCAGGAGCACCGTGGGTCTCATTCAGGACCGTTGCAAAGCAAGGACTCTCACAACAAAGCAAGTCACGTGAACCTTTTGGTACCAGTGCATATAAAAGTTCTTTATGCTCTTCTGTAGTTTATGAAACATGCAAAAGCATTGTGTCTAAAAAACAATGTATGTACTTCATTAAAAAATATGTATTGCAAAAAACTGCTTACCGTTAACAAGTTATAACATTTCAAAAGTAACATCAGAAATCACTGACCACAGATCACCGTAACACATATAATAGTGACAAAAATGTCTGAAAAGTTGCAAGAATTGCCAAATGTGACAAAGTGAAAGTGAAGTCGCTCAGTTGTGTCCGACTTTACCAGGCTCCTCCCTCCATAGGATTCTCCAGGAGTGGGTAGCCATTTCCTTCTCCAGGGGATCTTCCCAACCCAGGGATCGAATCCAGGTCTCCCACATTCCAGGAAGACGCTTTAACCTCTGAGCCACCAGGGAAGCTCGTGACAGAGACAGGAAGTGAGCAAATGCTGTTGGAGAAACGGCGCCCATAAACTTGCTCAATGCAGGGTTGCCACAGACCTTCAATTTGAAACACACAGTTTGCAAAGTGTAATCAGGGCAAGCATACTAAAACGAGGTGTGCCTGCATGCCGGCTGAGGCTAGCCAAGACCTCTCAGATTCCACTTGGGAAGGACAAAGACACACCTGCACGTGAATGCCCCGAGGTTTCGCTGGAATTCCTTCCTTCACAAGACTTGAAAAGGCTGATTTGGACAATACAAGGTTTCCTGCAGGCTCCACGCTATTACAGCGTTGGGACAACTTACTATTCTGCTCTTCTCAAACCTCTTCACAGGAAGCCATCACCAATCTGTTCAAACTGTTCGGTTTTACAGGGACATAAGGCTTCAGCAATACGTGAACTGTGAACTCCCTGATCAAGCTGGTTTTAGAAAAGGCAGAGGAACCAGAGATCAAATTGCCAACATCCGCTGGATCATGGAAAAAGCAAGAGAGTTCCAGAAAAACATCTATTTCTGCTTTATTGACTATACCAAAGCCTTTGACTGTGTGGATCACAATAAACTGTGGAAAATTCTGAAAGAGATGGGAATTCCAGACCACCCGACCTGCCTCTTGAGAAATCCGTATGCAGGTCAGGAAGCAACAGTTAGNATTGACTATACCAAAGCCTTTGACTTTGTGGATCATAATAAACTGTGGAAGATTCTGAGAGTGAGGGGAATACCAGACCACCTGACCTGCCTCTTCAGAAATCTGTATGCAGGTCAGGAAGCAACAGTTAGAACTGGACATGGAACAACAGACTGGTTCCAAATAGGAAAAGGAGCATGTCAAGGCTGTATATTGTCACCCTGCTTATTTAACTTCTATGCAGTAGTTCATGAGGAACGCTGGACTGGAAGAAACACAAGCTGGAATCAAGATTGCCGGGAGAAATATCAATCACTTCAGATATGCAGATGATACCACTCTTATGGCAGAAAGTAAAGAAGAGCTAAAAAGCCTCTTGATGAAAGTGAAAGAGGAGAGTGAAAAAGTTAGCTTAAAGCTCAACATTCAGGAAACGAAGATCATGGCATCTGGTCCCATCACTGCAAGGGAAATAGATGGAGAAACAGTGGAAACAGTATCAGACTTTATTTTGGGGGGCTCCAAAGTCACTGCAGATGGTGATTGCAGCCATGAAATTAAAAGACGCTTACTCCTTGGAAGAAAAGTTATGACCAACCTAGATAGTATATTCAAAAGCAGAGACATTACTTTGCCAAGTGAGGTCCATCTAGTCAAGGCTATGGCTTTTCCTGTGGTCATGCATGGATGTGAGAGTTGGACTGTAAAGAAGGCTGAGCGCCGAAGAATTGATGCTTTTGAACTGTGGTGGTGGAGAAGACTCTTGAGAGTCCCTTGGACTGCAAGGAGATCCAACCAGTCCATTCTGAAGGAGATCAACCCTGGGATTTCTTTGGAAGGAATGATGCTAAAGCTGAAACTCCAATACTTTGGTCACCTCATGCGAAGAGTTGACTCATTGGAAAAGACTTTGATGCTGGGAGGGATTGGGGGCAGGAGAAGGGGACGACCGAGGATGAGATGGCTGGATGGCATCACGGACTCGATGGACATGAATCTGAGTGAACTCCTGGAGTGGTGATGGACAGGGAGGCCTGGCGTGCTGCAATTCCTGGGGTCACAAAGAGTCAGATACGACTGAGCGACTGAACTGAACTGAACTGAACTGGGGTCTCTTGCTTAGTTCAAGTTACCAATGTGGTAGAAACTAGGCAACCACAGGCATAATGGATCATTACTTGTAAAAGCATTTGTACGTCAATAAGTAATAACTTTGTTCCTTTGGGAAGTTTATTCATAGAGGAAGCTTATTAATTTCATTTTTGGTTTCTTTCTAATCAGACTCTGCCTCTCTATTCATACCTGCTCCTGGGTGTCAAGTCTCAAGTGTGACAGGGAAAGGGAATGAGTAACCACTCTTTGCACCAAAGAAAGCCAGAAAATATGGACTGAGAACAAAGATCCTTCTAAAACCACCAAAGCCATGAATAGGTACAGACAGCATCAGGTTACAAAATCTAGACTGTCAGAATTCCAAGGCTTCAAAGTCCATCAGATACAAGGAATTCAGAATTGACTTAAGATAATTAAATTGCTGCTTTGAAATGACTTTTCAGTTTAAGATATTTTGCAGTCTTTATACTTTTCATTCTTTGCATCAACAGAAAAGTTGTGTTGGTGTTATTACCTATATTTCATCACTTATTTAAAGTCATTCATGTCTCTTTTTTTTTCCTTTGTAAATCAATGAATGCTTTGTGGTGATGACCTTAATACAGAGAAGATTATATATAGAGTTGGTGTATTCATCATTTGTCGTCCTAAGTCATACAAGATGTGTTAGAAAACTTGCTTGTATTTACTAACTACAATGAAACTGCCTAAATTCTAGTTCAATTAATATTGCTTCTGTGCTGTTTGAAGGAAAAAGTCAGTACATGATTTGATATGCTATTAATAGAAATAATACTTTGTCTTATTAAGAGGTGCTATTTTTGACATTTACCCCCCAAAAGTATCATTAGAAAGAATTATTCTTGACTTTTTTTTCTTTTTTTGTGTGTTCAGAATTAGATGATCTTTGATAAACTGCAAATGTGACACAAATCAAGTTTTGAAAGAGTCATTTAAAGATTCTTGCTCAGGCAGTTCAAGATCTTTAGGAATATGTTCTGAACCATTAGTAACATCTATGGGTATAAATGCTATGGGTTTACACTAGATGGAACTTTTACTTTTTAAACTATGCATTTGTAGATTTCACATTTTTATAATAGATACATAACTTTCTGATTATAAAATAAAATGCTTTTAGTTAGAAAATAAAAGAAATGCAATTTGATATCTAAAATAAGGAAAGGCATTTAAAGATCCAAATCTTGAAGCTGTGATTTCCTTTTTCTTGTGAAATAATGTTCCTGAACTTTTCTTGACATCTTAAAAGATCCAGGTTTGGTTTGAGTAATGATTGGGTAGACTCATATTTGATCTGTCATTTCCACTCTTTTAATTACTGTGGAAGATTACTTAGGTACTGAAGAGAGAATTCCTGTACTAACAGGATGGCAATTTGAAGAGAAGCAAAATTTGGCATCAACTGAAAAATCATCGACTCCTAGTATTATTTAAACCCCTTTCTAGGTAGAGTTTACTGAAAACATTTAAATGAAGCATTAAAAAACCAACACTTTAAAACCAGAGAATGTGCTTTTGATCCCTTTTCCGGAGTAATTATTGACACTTGAGATTACAAGGAGTTTATGGAAAATACTATTTATCTAGATTTGAATATTAATGAAGACAGATGGTATTTTAGAAAAGAGAAACAATAATCAAAAAACCAATACTGATGATTCAGTATTTCTTTTGTTTAAATGCATTTGTTTGTTTCTTTAAGGCCAACTGCTCTTATATTTTGTGGCTGCATTTTTAAATCAAAAATGTGTTTAAAATTTCTGCAAAACCCAGTTATTTCTTTGTAACCGAACCATCAATTTCAATTCAAGTGCCCACTATAAAATAGAATTTCTAGCCGATTCTGTTGCTATAAAAATGGTTAAGACAAAGTTCCTGGCTTCCTGAATTTAATTCTTGTCTTTGTAGCTAGCAAGCTACTACCACGTTTTGTTTTCAATTCTATCTTTTGTGATCTAAAGATTGTTAGATATCTGATCAGGGTATTATTAAAAGCACACTCTTCAGGGCCGCTCCTGTAAACTTCCCTTTCTTCTTCTTATCACAGGTTTTGAAGCCTGGATGAAAACTTATAAACTTTAATAACAAGGAAAGAGCAATGGCAGTGGTATCTATGCAACGCAGAACTGTGCTAAGAACTGAAGACACCGAACCAGACAGGTTAATGAACAACTAGCAGAGGAAGGATTTTAGCCAAGAGTCATCTGACTAACCCTGAGAAGGGCATGGCTACTCATCCGGTATCCCTTGCCTAGAGAATCCCAAGGACAGAGGAGCCTGGCGGGCTACAGTCCATGGGATCACAGAAAAAACGAACAGAACTGAAGTGACTTAGCATGCACTCACACACATCTGACTCCAAAGACCTGTTAGAGCATCTCATTCAGTTTCTTACCAAAGCTGTCGGTATGTCCTACCATTAAAAGGACACATTTGGATTTAATTATAATGTGCTCAGTCCCCTAACTTTCCCTTGATATCTGTGCAACTCTGACCAAAGCATCTGATCCAAGTCTAGTTTCCACTTGTATAAAACAAGTACTCCAATACCTGGTTTAAGGGTGCCACGAGAGGTCAAAGAGACAGCATGCGTAAAACAGCACAGTGTCTGCATGGTTTTAAGTACTTATATATGTGCCAGTAGTAATTATTATTACTTTAAACATAATATTATAAATAGCCAAAATGAGTCAGTAAAAAGAACTTACTTGCCCACAGTTAAGTAGCATCAGAACTTGAAACTGGGTCGCTTGAAAACCAGATGTGTCTCATCTCTCCAAGTGGTTATAATTTCCATGTGGTCCATAGCAAAAACATCATCAGTCTGTGGACATATATAAAACTTTTAAAGTCCCTGTCAGGTAGTTTCATGATGTTTACATTCTTAAGGCTGATATCTGACAACCCTGTAACTGTCAGCATCTGACGAAGCTAATAGGCCATGGTTCCATTAGCAGGTGAAATCTATTCAGTAAGCCACACCTCTAAACACAGGTGATCACTGTCACTACTGCATCTTGACAACTCTCTTGCCCCAATTAAGAGCCCATTAACCCACTGAGTTTCAATACAAATCACCTTCATATTTTGAACAGACTTCATTTCGGAGAAACTAACTTGTACCTTTAAGGTGAAGACCCGTAGAGTTAATCGTTACTGGGGGAAAGTTTCTAAGCTCCAGTTGAAACTAGTGCCAAAACTGTGCTCAGTTTGGAGACAAATGTCTTAAAAACAGAGAGTGTCAAATCATTATCATCTTCAGAATAATAATACTTTTGACTGGGACAACAAGATAGTGTTTAACACTATCTTGTGATAATGTTCACCACTTTGAACACTAGACATCCATGATTTCATTTGGCTATAATAACTAAATTGCATATGACCTCTTTTAGAATAAGGATGAAACCACGGCTCAGACACTGTAAGAACTTACCTGATATATCACACAGTAAGATTGGTGAAATGAAAAATGTGCCTTTAATTTTTACTTAAAAAACTAAAGAAACTTTTGACCAACTCAATACCTTTCTACTGTACAACAGATTTCCTTTAGTAAACGGACTATATATAATGAGACTTGTTTTCCTTTAGTCAGAAAGTCACGTCCTACTCTTTTGCAACCCCCTGGACTGTAGCCTGCCAGGCTCCTCTGTCCAGGGAATTTCCCAGGCGAGGGCATTACAGTGAGTGGCCATTTCCTTCTTCAGGGGCTCTTTCTGACCCAGGGATCAAACCCGTGGCTCCTGAGTTGGCAGGTGGATTCTTTACCACTGATCCACCAGGAAAGCCCCGGTATTGCAATCAGGGCGCAGCGCGTACCTACAGCCTCTATTACTAAATAAACAATGTCTCCTAGAAAATAGGTGTAGATGTATTTGTACCTTATACAGGTAAATATATATCTTACAAACTTAACTGTCATAATATAGACAAGTTACCTTATAAATTATGAAACGCTGAGCCTTTGAAGAGGAGAAAATATGGCGGAAATGTTTCCGAGCCAGATCCAGCCTGCTGATGCACACGGATGCGAACGCTGAGAAGCTGAAATTCACAGCGGAGAGTTATTCACAAATGAGGCCAAATGAGGAGAAGGGAGAATAATTCTCATGTTTCTCTCCTCAAGAGTGAGAGGCTGGAGTATTTCTGGATAAACAGGGTGGTTCTAGGCATTGGTGAAAGGCGACTAGAGGAAGCTGGTGAGGTCCTGGGTGTAGTGCGCACGTGCATCTGGGCCGCAGGTGTCTGCATATTCAAAACGGCGGCACTTAGCACCTTAAGAGGGTGGAGTTTCCCTGCCCCGTGACATTAAAGGGCCACCCAAAAGATATCTTCACAGCTGCAGTTTACGGGTCTGTGGTCCCAACCATCCCCCAGCAGGCTTGCATTGGGCAGGATTGGATGCCAAATTCCTGAAAAACTACTGAGCTGCGTGAAACTGGGAAGGAAAAAGAAATACCCTCCCTCCCCTTGCAACCTAAAGCCAAGTTAAATCAATGAAGGCAGCTTACAAGGGAAAGGGTTTTTAACAAGCTGTTCCCTTAACAGTTCTGTAACACAAGTTCAAGAATTTCTAATAGTTATCAGTTTCATTAACTCCATGAGGCATGGTTTCAGAAATATTACTGGACTTGGAATCAGAAGAGCCTGGGCTGAACTCTGAATCCATCACATATTTGTTGGGGGCCTTGTACATAACCTTCCCCAATTTTAGTTTATCTTTAAAAGTACATCAAAGTATATATTTTTAAGAATGAAAAGTGAAAAACAAAAGTTATATATATCTATACATTTACCTATCTATCTATAAAATTTAGCCTTTCTAGAGGTAAACATCCAAAAATTTAGGAATTATAATTCTTAAGGTAAATTCACATTTGAGTTGTCTTCAAGTTCCATGTCATCCATGTGCTTCTTTTTGTCTTTCTCTTCTAATTTTTTTTCTTTTCTTTCTCAGAAAAGAGCTTCCAGAACACATCCTCAAAAATTGTAACCATTGGGTCCTTAATGATTTCCAGTCCCCATGGAACTGGATGGTGCATGTAGTTGGGTTGCAGTTGCCTGAAGCCCTTATTCTTGGCACTGAGCTGCCCAGTAAGGCTGCATAGCTGGGAATTGCATAAAGTGACAGGATGCTGGCCTATGTCCTTTCCTGTGTCAGAGTCATCCTTTTTTTTTTTTTTTTTGCAACAGAAAGTGGGTTCAGACAAGCAATTCCTGCTCTTGGCACTAGTGTGAACACTTCAGAATAAGGATCTGCCTCTATCGACTGAAATTTCCAAATCACTAAGAGAATTTCATTATCCCTTGTTAAAAATTTCTCACCTCTGCTCCAATATTGGACAGGGATTAAATTTGCTTTTGGAATTGTTGTGTTTTCAAATGTAAATGAAAATGCCACTTGCTGTCAATTTTGATAAGTCATTTATATGTAAAATCTCCCTCCCTCTCCTCAAGATATGGCAGCTGTTTGGAGACTTGATGAATCATTTAACAAGGAAAACCAAATAGAGTTAATAAATGTTCTTTTCTTTCCCATCTTAAAATGTGTTTAATTATTTTCATTGCAATGTTCATTTATGTTGTCTTTCATCACTAATTTCAGATAATATTTAATAATGCCAACAAAATAAACATGATTAACATTTCAAAAAATATTTATGATATCAGATTTACAAGATAATCATTTTGCAAATGTCGAACTACAATTTCTGGTGTTTTCATCTATTATTTTTTTATTACAAAATAAGTGTGGAAAACAGCAAGAAGTCATAAGGACTTTACTACAGGAATTCATATTCTAAATCAGTAGTTCTTAGAATTTGGCATAGCTCTGTTGTTGCTGTTCAGTTGCTAAGTCCTGTCCAATTCTTTGCGACCTCATGGACTGCAGCATGCCAGGCTCCCCTGTCCTTCACTATCTCACAGAGGTTGCTCAAATTGATGTCCATTGAGTCGGTGATGCTATCCAACCATCTCATCCTCTGCTGCCCCCTTCTCCTCCTGCCCTCAATCCTTCCCAGCATCAGGGGCTTTTCCAGTGAGCCAGCTATTAACATCAGATGGCCAAAGTACTGGAGCTTCAGCTTCAGCAACAGTCCTCCCAATGAACATACAGGGCTGATTTCCTTTAGGATTGACTGGTTGGATCTCCTTGCTGTCCAAGACTCTCAAGAGTCTTTTCCAGCACCACAGTTCAAAAGCATCAGTTCTTCGGTGCTCAGTCTTTTTTATGGTCCAACTCTCATATCCATTCTTGACTACTGGAAAAAACATAGCTTTGACTATATGGACCTTTGTTGGCAAAGTGATGTCTCTGCTTTTTAATATGCTATCTAGGTTTGTCATAGGTTCCCTTCCAAGAAGCAAGTGTCTTTTAATTTCATGGCTGCAGTCACCATCAACAGTGATTTTGGAGTCAAAGACAAGAAAATCTGTCACAGCTTCCACCCGGCATGCCTCAGAAACACCTAAAAGGCTTAAGAAATAAATGGACATTCCTGGCCCCCATGTCAGTTTCTGATTCAGTAGGTCTCAGAAGGGAACACAGAACATACAGATCCAGAAAATTCCTAGGTGAAGCTTCTGTTGCTGCTCAGGGGGATCTCATGCTGAAAATTCCTCTAAATTATTCTGATAAGCATATTAAAGTAATATGAGCAAGGAAAAAGAAGGAAGACTATATACTAAAATTTTGCTATGAATCACTTTGCTTTCACAATAATAGATATTCTTGTCTTGTTTTGGAGGTATGCAAATTAAGGCTTAGATGTGTTAAGGAACATCTCAAAGCTACCTAAGAAAGGATGAAACTGGAATTCAAAAGGTTGCCAGTGGGATTCTAAAACTGGGTTCAGGGACTTCCCTGGCAGTCCAGTGGTTAAGAATCTGCACTTCAAGTGCAGAAGGTGTAGGTTCGGTCCCTGGCCAGGAAACTAAAATCCCACATAGGAACTAAGATTGCATATGCCAAGTGACATGCCAAAAGATTAAAAAGATTTCTAGGTTAGAAAATTCAAGCACTTTTAAGGGAAATACATTTAATATACTTAAGAGAAGCCGTTTGAATGATAAATGGCCACTGACAATCCTAGTTTCTGGAAGACAACAGGAAGCAGTGGAGATTAGTGACCGTTAGAGGAAATCTCTGGCTCAGACTGTGTAAATTGTTACCATGAGGGATATTATAGAACCCCCTTTATATGCTGAAGTTCTAACCCCCAGTACCTCAGAATGCAACTTTATTTGGAGACAGACTCTTTAAAGAGGAATCAAGATTAAATGATGTCATGCTCAGTTGTGTCCAACTCTTTGCAACCTCATGGGCTGTAGCCCGCCAAGCTCCTCTCCATAGAATCTTCCAGGCAAGGATACTGGCTGCTGCTAAGTCGCTTCAGTCGTGTCTGACTCTGCGACCCCATAGACGGCAGCCCACCAGGCTCCGCCGTCCCTGGGATTCTCCAGGCAAGAACACTGGAGTGGGTTGCCATTTCCTTCTCCAGTGCATGAAAGTGAAAAGTGAAAGTCAAGTCGCTCAGTTGTGTCTGACTCTTTGGGACCCCATGGACTGCAGCCTACCAAGCTCCTCCATCCATGGGATTTTCCAGGTGAGAGTACTGGAGTGGGGTGCCATTGCCTTCTCCCAAGGATACTGGAGTAGACTGCATTTCACATGATACACCTAATCCAATACACCTGGTGTCCTTAGGCGACGAGAGATTAGATTATACAGAGACGAGCTTGCAAGGACACAGTGAGAAGGAGACCACCTGTAAGCCAAGAAGAGAGGCCTCAGAGGAAACCAGACCTGCCCACTCCTTGAATTTGGACTTCTAGTCTCCAGAACTGTGAGAAAGTAAATTTCTATTTTTTAAGAAGATATCCAGTAGTGGTATCTTGTTATGGCAGGTCCAGTGAACTAATATAAGAATATTGTATGTTAGCCAACTACATCTTCAGACTGTTTCCAAGAAGTCAGAAATTTGGAATATATGTAAAATCTTCTGATTTTCAAATCTTGGCAACTAAATCAAATTTATTTAAAAAAATGCAGATATAATTCTGCAGGTAAAATAAAAGAGTTAATTTCCATGGTCTGCATGGAATTTGTAGCACAAAATGATTGTTTAACACATTTTAGTGTTCCTTTCTTTTTAGGCAATAGTAAAATTTTGTGGCATTGTTGGAAACATTGTCATTTATCTTAGAGAGATTCCCCTGGAGTTTTGGGAACAGAAACCACTTAAATGTGGTCTGTCCCGTTCCTTTCTTGTTCTTTCAGTTTGAAGCTGATACCAGAAGACACTCTTTGAGAGAGTGGAGATTGAGAAATGTGGAAAGGGAGTCAGTTTCTGCAAATTCTGTGAAACAAATACAAAGCACCAGAAAAAAGTGAATTTGGGGGAGAAGCGACTTCACTTTGACTTTTCACTTTCATGCACTGGAGAAGGAGATGGCAGCCCACTCCAGTGTTCTTGCCTGGAGAGTCCCAGGGACGGGGGAGCCCGGTGGGCTGCCGTCTATGGGGTCGCACAGAGTCGGACACGCGACTGAAGCCACTCAGCAGCAGCAGCAGAGCAACTTTGTTTTCCAGTGAAGAACTACAACATAGGTGCCACGGTTGTCATGCCTCTTTTATGAGACCTCTTTTTGGGGGTCTCTTTTATGCGCCTCTTTTGTGGACACTTATCAGAAAGATGCAAATGGACAAGAGCAGATTATAGTTACCCATTTTTCCAAAACGCAGGCAGAAGGATAAGAAATACGATGGAAAATTTTTCATTTCCTTCTGAGTTAAAGGACATTTAAAAGACAATTGTGTGGGGCTTCCCCAGTGGCTCAGCAGTAAAGAATCTGCCTGCAATGCAGGAGATCAAGGTTCAATCCCTGGGTCAGGAAGATCTGGAGGAGGGCACGGCAACCCGCTCCAGTTTTCTTGCTTGGAGAACCCCATGGACAGAGGAGCCTAGCAGGCTGTGGTATACAGGGTTGCAAAGAGTCAGATGAGACTGAAGCGAGTGAGCAAATACGCACAAGGGGAAAGTACCAAGGTGACAGGCAGGAATCTTAGCACAAGTTCAGTGGGAATTTGAAGTCTGTCTTTGAACAGAAAAAAATTTTGAAAAATTTTAACTTCAGAATCTTTGCTATTAAGCACCACATTACATGCGTCAAGTCTGAGTCTCCCTGCTGTCTGTGTTTACTGTAATCTTGGAAAAAAGACTGTATTTCCTGCTACAATGGAATTTCCTTAGAGTGACTCTCAGGTTTTTGACCACAACCCCAATAAAAATAGTTTTACATCATTGTTTAGTCACACAGATACATGGATATAACTGAAACAAACATTTTATGAAACAATGAAACATTTCATCAAACATCACTATGCATGATGTCTCAGTATTTGCTTTTCTATTTCCCTTTTTGAAAATATTGGTTACAGTCACCAAATCAATTTTATGGGTGGTAACCTACAATTTAAAAACTTAAGATATTGGAAAAACTGCTTTAAAAAATTTAAGAAATTGAAAGGACCAAGAAGAGTGCATAGTCTAATAATTCAGTTTGATCTGTGCATATCCATAGAAGTTAGTCTCAGATTGAGGTAACAGATAGATTAAATGTTAAGATTTAGGAATAAGTTGAGAACACACTACATTTCATGTATTTTTCTAGGTAGTTATATAAATGAACACAAAATTTTAAAGAAGGTTCCTTCATCATGAAAGAAGATTCCTTCTTCTATGAAGCAGCTGTTAATAACAAAGACATTCATAATTTAATGATGGGTTGTAATAAAAGCCATGAATAAAATACAGCCTCATGAGACAATGGAAAATTACTAGGAGGAGTATATTTTTAGGTAATGTAGTCACAGTAGTAGTTTCCAAAGGATTAGTTATGTGTTTCAGAATTAGTTATGTGTTTCTCTAATTATGTTTCAGAAAAGGAAAAGAATAGGTGGAAGGTTATATTTTGCCAGATGAGTAAAATGAAGCAAGGGAAGAGATGAGACATAGGGAGCCGCCGTGTGTGTGTAAGGGAATGACTTTCATGAAAGATTATTGAATGTAAACTGTGGAAGGAGAGGGTTGGAAGATCTGACAGAGTTCATGGTAAGTAAAATAAGTAGTAAGGTCAGGGAATTCGAGAAAAGATGGGGTTGAATAATTACTGGAATAATTGCCTTTCCAGAATAAATTAGTTGGAAGTGTTATTATAGATTTTACCTTTTGAAAGCAAGATTTCAGAAGTTGTACAGCTACAGATAATAAGACTTAGTCTACATTTATTGAAAAAAGTTGCCAAGGTGACAGAGAGGAAAATAGAGCTTGAAGTGAGACACTCAGACACGTAGACACTAAGTTGCTGGGTGGATCACCTCTAGAAACGTGCAAACATCACAAATGAGAGTGACAAGTTGCTGAAGCTTTCAGTGATTAAAGAATGTTCGAGAGGTCTACAGATGACTTCATATAACAGGACGTAACCATACATAGGTTGTAATCTGATGGTATGTGCTTCAGAAGATCTGTATTTGCCCCCAAGAAGAAGGAAGAAACAGTTTCTTACTATAAAACTATATAAAAAGAATGCTGGTCCCAAATCTAGGCCCAGGAGTAAAAAGAGTTTGATATCATCATCATCAATCAATATTGATGATAGTAACAGTTTTCATACTGGTAATAATATCTCCGCATATATACTTGCTTCCTTACTTTAAGTGACGTTCTCCAAAGTCTATTTTAGGTCTCAATACTCTACGCCTTTGTGTATCCGTGATCAGCCTAAAGAAGAGCGCATACACTTAGAGGATAACTGGCTGAGATGCGCGCGTAGATAACCAAGAAGAAAAGAGCTCCTTCCTCTCTCATTCCCTATCAAGTTTCTCCCTAGGACAATGACTGACAAGCAGAATGAACTCAGTGGTGTTTTTGGAAGGAAGAGAGAATATGGAAAATCAGGAAGGAAGGAGGAAAGGTTGCAATTAGGCACTCATGCCTGCTCTGTCGTGTCCAGAGCTCCAGGAACACATAGCCCAGTTATACCAAGCGAGGACGGATGAGGTCAAGGCAATTGAGATGCGCGCGTAGATAACCAAGAAGAAAAGAGCTCCTTCCTCTCTCATTCCCTATCAAGTTTCTCCCTAGGACAATGCCTGACAAGGAGAATGAACTCAGTGGTGTTTTTGGAAGGAAAAGAGAATACAGAAAATCAGCAAGGAAGGAGGAAAGGTTGCAATTAGGCACTCATGCCTGCTCTGTCGTGTCCAGAGCTCCAGGAACACATACCCAGTTATACCAAGCGAGGACGGATGAGGTCAAGGCAGGGAGCTCTCCTATCAGGCAATGAGGCAAGCTTCATAGAGAGGGGAAATGAAACCCCCTTGCACTTGAGAAGTCAAAAGCTCCATGCTGGCTGTGTTTATGTTCCCCTAATTCCCTAGGGAAACGGGGTAGAAGGAAATTGGGTTCCCAACTCAGAGTGGTACTGAACGTTTTATTTATCCACAGCCACTCTCAAAGTTTTGCCTGCTTCAAAGAAAGTTATCCTGGACTATTTTTATAAAGAGTTGTCTCCCTGGAGTAAACTGCTGCATTCTGGGGAGAACTGCTGCTCCATTCCACTCTGCACTGTTTTATATTTCTCAAGCAGCCTCCATCCCAGAGGAACCCCCAGCCATGCTTCACAGGTAACGGCACTTAGCATTTCTAAGTACTTCAAGTACTTATCACCTTCCAGGCACTCGGCAAACCAACTAATTACTCCATAGAAAGGCACTGTGGGAAAAACACACTTATTCACGTTTAGAAAGCTGCAACTTAAGGGAGGAAGCAATGTCAGTACATCCACTGACAAGGATACAGAGGCAGACGGAGTAGGATCTCGGGCTCGCAAGAGAGTGCTCCCCAAGACTGTGCTAAACACGATTACAAATGAACACTGTCACAGGCGAACTGTGGTGACATTCCTTGAATCCCTTGCTGAAAATGATTATATTTAAAGAAATAGCAGATGAGTTAGTATAAATAAGTAAAGAGGATTGATTTGATATTAACAAGTAAATAGGTCTATAGGTGTAGGTACATAAGGGTGAGACTCATTAACCTGTGCCAATGAAAGTTTTAACTTTGAAAGTTAAAAACCCTTTCTGTTTCAAACATTGAGCCTGAAAAATAAAATAACTCCCCATACTGTTTCATGTTACTCCATTTAGACAGCATCTATTACAGACAAACTATTGTTCTACCTATTTGTGCATCTACCCAAAACTGTGTACAGAGTGCTTGATATATACTAGATATTCTGCTACTCATTGATGGTAGTGTGGTGTGTAAGACAGGCAAAATCCTTGTATGTAAGGTGTTTTCTGTCTAATAGGAAAACTAGAAGCTAAATGAACAATTACCATGAGCCCTGTGATTCTACATCAGAAGAATAGGACACCATGGTGTGGTTAAAGATAGATCAGAGGAAAAACCAAGGAAATCAAGGAAAATTTCTAAGTAATATTTAAGGGATACATATTTTATGAATAGAAATTAGCCAGATAAAAGGCTGAATTTCACCTAGATTTCTTAACAGTAATAAGACCTAACTACTGACACGTATGTGAACTTCCCCAAGGCTCAGTAGTAAAGAATCCGCCTACGATGCAGGAAACGCAGAAGACTCGGATTTGATCCCTAGATTTGAAAGATCCCCTGGAGAAGGAAATGGTGACCCACTGCAGTCTTCTTGCTTGGAGAGTCCCATGGACAGTGGAGCCTGGCAGGCTACAGTCCAAAGAGTCGCAAAGAGTTGGACTTGACTAAGCACACACTAATGTTTATGCTGTTTTATATAATTTATGCCATATTTACAAATTTACTGTCAAGTTAGATATCCTAACCCCTTTGAGAGAACTGGGATTATTATCAAGTGAAAGACCTAAGAGTAAAAAAGGCCCTGAAAAGTTATAGTAGCCAAGACCTGACAACTGAAAAGCATCAGAGGTCCAATTTAGGGTCAGGATTTGACTTCTGTTTATAATGATAATCCAACAAAACCTGATGAAGAATTAAGCTCACTCATTCTCAGACTGATTTAATCAGAAAATCCCTTTTCTAGAAAGGTACTTTCTATCACCTGTTTTAACGAGATGCTTAAATTTACCTTTTGCTCAAAATTAAAGGGGCTCTTTTCTTCCAAAAGAGAATGTAACATCAATGGAAGCTTCATAAACAAGTGGCACTCTAACACACTGGAAATAAAAGCTCTTAAAAAGCTGTATCAGACCCCTACATCAATATAGCCAGGTAACCATGACTTTTCTCAGGTTTGAAATCATGAAGCAGCAGCATAAGGTGCTAAGAGCAAATAGTACCACGCTAAGAAGCTCCAGTCATTTCTGACTCTGTGCAACACTACGGACTCTAGCCGCCTGGCTGCTCCGTCCCTGGGATTCTCCAGGCAAGAATACTGGAGTGGGTTGCCATGCCCTAAGAATAAACAGGCTCTGATTTAAAACAAGTATCAGGGACATTCCTGGTGGTCCAGTGGTTAAGACTTAGCCTTCCAAAGCAGGGAGCATGGGTTCAATCCCTGGTCGGGGAGCTAAAATCCCACATGCCTCGCCACTAAAAACTGAAACATAAGACTGAAGCAATATTGTAATAAAGTCAATGAAGACTTTTAAAAGTAGTCCATATTAGCAAAAAAAACACAAAAACAAAAACCTTAAACCCACAAATATCCATGACAGCATATAACATAGAACTTGCCAGGGGAAGTGAGTTTTGAATAACTGTTTTTAATGCTTTTCCTTATTTTCTTGCACAGACAGTAATAAGTATCTACCTGGTAGAAATATACAAGTAGTCCCAGGTCTTGAACATTTCTATAAATCAGTAGAATTGTCATGAAAAGACTCAGTTTCCCAGCACCCTCCATTGCAATGAAGCAGACTGGGGCTGAAAAACAGACATAAACTGCAGCTCTGGTTGTTTGCCTTATTCTGCTATTCTGTACCCAGCTTTTTTGTTTAAGCCAATTCCCCATTTTCTAGCTGTGAAATAAAGAAGTTGGTATTCTCAAGAATCCCTATAGACCAAAACTCCATGGTTGCCAAGATGGTGATTGATATACTCATGGTTATATATACACATCAAACAGAAGATTTGGCATATTCACTAGCAGCATTTATTGAACAATTATTTAGCTTCTTTTTCCAGGCTTGGTGCTACCCACAGAGACAGACACAGTCCCATGTTCTTGGAGCCTGGCAGGCTACAGTCCAAAGAGTCACAAAGAGTTGGACTTGACTAAGCACACACTAATGTTTATGCTGTTTTATATAATTTATGCCATATTTACAAATTTACTGTCAAGTTAGATATCCTAACCCCTTTGAGAGAACTGGGATTATTATCAAGTGAAAGACCTAAGAGTAAAAAAGGCCCTGAAAAGTTATAGTAGCCAAGACCTGACAACTGAAAAGCATCAGAGGTCCAATTTAGGGTCAGGATTTGACTTCTGTTTATAATGATAATCCAACAAAACCTGATGAAGAATTAAGCTCACTCATTCTCAGACTGATTTAATCAGAAAATCCCTTTTCTAGAAAGGTACTTTCTATCACCTGTTTTAACGAGATGCTTAAATTTACCTTTTGCTCAAAATTAAAGGGGCTCTTTTCTTCCAAAAGAGAATGTAACATCAATGGAAGCTTCATAAACAAGTGGCACTCTAACACACTGGAAATAAAAGCTCTTAAAAAGCTGTATCAGACCCCTACATCAATATAGCCAGGTAACCATGACTTTTCTCAGGTTTGAAATCATGAAGCGGCAGCATAAGGTGCTAAGAGCAAATAGTACCACGCTAAGAAGCTCCAGTCATTTCTGACTCTGTGCAACACTACGGACTCTAGCCACCTGGCTGCTCCGTCCCTGGGATTCTCCAGGCAAGAATACTGGAGTGGGTTGCCATGCCCTAAGAATAAACAGGCTCTGATTTAAAACAAGTATCAGGGACATTCCTGGTGGTCCAGTGGTTAAGACTTAGCCTTCCAAAGCAGGGAGCATGGGTTCAATCCCTGGTCGGGGAGCTAAAATCCCACATGCCTCGCCACTAAAAACTGAAACATAAGACTGAAGCAATATTGTAATAAAGTCAATGAAGACTTTTAAAAGTAGTCCATATTAGCAAAAAAAACACAAAAACAAAAACCTTAAACCCACAAATATCCATGACAGCATATAACATAGAACTTGCCAGGGGAAGTGAGTTTTGAATAACTGTTTTTAATGCTTTTCCTTATTTTCTTGCACAGACAGTAATAAGTATCTACCTGGTAGAAATATACAAGTAGTCCCAGGTCTTGAACATTTCTATAAATCAGTAGAATTGTCATGAAAAGACTCAGTTTCCCAGCACCCTCCATTGCAATGAAGCAGACTGGGGCTGAAAAACAGACATAAACTGCAGCTCTGGTTGTTTGCCTTATTCTGCTATTCTGTACCCAGCTTTTTTGTTTAAGCCAATTCCCCATTTTCTAGCTGTGAAATAAAGAAGTTGGTATTCTCAAGAATCCCTATAGACCAAAACTCCATGGTTGCCAAGATGGTGATTGATATACTTATGGTTATATATACACATCAAACAGAAGATTTGGCATATTCACTAGCAGCATTTATTGAACAATTATTTAGCTTCTTTTTCCAGGCTTGGTGCTACCCACAGAGACAGACACAGTCCCATGTTCTAGAGAATTAGATTTATATTGATCCAATAGTCACATAAGTACAAGTAGAGTCCTATAAGATATACTGACTATCTGGAGGGGGGTAGCTATTCGTTTTTCCAGGGGATCTTCCTGACCCAGGGATCAAACCCAGATCTCTTGCACTGCAGGCAGATTCTCTGTAAGATTTATGATACAATATAAAGATAAACAAAGTGAAGAGAAGGTACAAAAGGTGAGCCTAACTTAGCCTGGGAAGTGGGATATAAAAGTCTCTCCCAAGAAAATAACTTTTAGGCTAAGATGTAAAAGGTGTAGGCATGATCCCGCGAAGAGGGGGAAAGAGCACTGCAGAGGGACGTGATTCGGAAGTGAGCAGGATGCGTTTTTGCAGCTGGCAGTGGTTCATTGCGGGTCGAGAACAGGAGTGGGCTACGGGGCTGAAGACGAAGCAAAGGGCCAGACTCAGCACATTTGGGGGCTGTGCTCAGGTCTGAGATGAGAGTCATAGGAACCCATTCAGATATTTTAAGTAGTGGAGGTAAACGTGTGTGGATGCGGTGTAATCACCACTGTGATCGAAGAGACCAATCTAGTTTGCATTTGGAAGAAAAAGAACTGTGGATCACCAGGCAAGAAGTTGTGATGTTTAATTTTATGTCTCACCTACAGTGAGCCACAGGATACCCAGGGAGCTGGTGAAATATTATTTCTGGTTGTATCTGTGAGGATGTTTCTAGAACAGATTAGCATTTGAACTGGTGATTAAGTGAACCAGATGGCCCTCTGCAATGTGAGTGGGCGCCTCCAGTCTGTTGAAGACCTAAATAGAACAGTAGAGGATGGTGGAATTCTTTCTGTCTGACCGCCTGAGCTAAGACATCGATCTTCTCCTGCCCTTGGAACTCTTGGTTCACAGGCCTTCATACCTGGACCAGAATCTACAGCATCAGCTCTTTGGCTCTCAGGCCTATAAACTGTACCACTGGCTTTCCTGGGTCTCCAGTTGTCATCACCAAATTGAGGACTTCTTAGTCTCAAGAATTATGTGAGCCAATATCTTATAGTAAGTGTCTTTTTCTTTCTTTCTTTTCTTCCCCTCTCTCTCACTCTCACTCTTTCTCCCTTTCTTTCTCCCTCCCCCTTTCTTTCTCACTAGCTACCTACCTATCTCTAATTTTTTCACTTTTTCTGGATATTGCAAACATAGGATGCAGAGGATATTGCAAACATCCAAGGAAGACATGATAGAAATTTGTCCGAAAGAGCTGTTGAAAGTGATGGAGAGAAGAGAAAACGTTCCAGAATTATTGCTATAAGTGGGACTGGTGATGTATTGGCTATACTTTAAGAACAGTTTAGGGAGAGTTTAGTGTCAAGAATGACTTCTAGGTTTTTGGCTTATCAGATTCATATCAGTCAGAAATACTCACTGAAAAGGTTAACATAGATAACATTATAAGAAGACCAAGATTAGGGTCAAGGGAGTACTCATCATTTCTTTTTTGATGCTGAGAATGTAAGTTGTCTTTCATAAACCAGGTAGATGTGTTGATTAGGCAGTAGGGGCTTATGGATCTAGAATTAAGAACATTGATCATTATTGTATGCATGTGATTGAAAGTTATTTGCATGTACTCTGGTAGTTGAAGCATTAAAAAGAGAATTCCTTACTTAAATAAAGAATATTACTCTGGCTGTAGAGGGTCTTGCTATTTTCTGACATATGGAACAGAGCAGAGCATGTCACTTGAAAGACTTGGCTTGGAGAAACAGACTTAGATATCTGGGAACACCCAAGTTGATATAGACAATAAGATGGGCTAGAAAGGTGGGTTTGGGAATGTATTTATTTCTTGAGAATGTTATAACAACTCAGCACAGATGAGGTGGCTTAAAACAGCAGAAATTTACTCTCTTACAGTTTCGGAGGCCAGCATTCGGAAGTCAGATTTTCAGCAATGCAGACTCCATTTGGAAACCCCGAGGGGTAATTTGTGCCATATTTCTTTCCTTGCTTTCCAATGATAGGTGATTCCTAGCATTCCTGGTGTTCCTTGGTTTATAGATACATCCCTTCACTCCCTACATCTACCTTTACATTGCCTTCTCTGTGTTTCTGCATTCTCTCCTACTGTTTCAAGGACACAAGTCTTTATATTTAGCGCCTACCCTTGTGGCTCAGCTGGTAAAGTACCTGCCTGCAATGCTGGAGACCTGGGTTCAACCCCTGGGTTGGGAAGATCCCCTGGAGAAGGGAAAGGCTACCCACTCCAGTATTCTGGCCTGGAGAATTCCATGGACTATACAATCCATGGGGTCACAAAGAGTCAGACACTACTGAGCGCCTTTCACTTTCACCCTAAATTTAGGGGAATCTCATCTCTAGATCCATAGCTCAATTACTCTGTGTGCATGCTCAGTCACTCAGTTGTGTTTGACTCTTTGCAACCCTATGGATTGCAGTCCCCCAGACTCCTCTGGCCATGGGATGCCCTCCTCCAGGTGATCTTCCCAACCCAGGGATTGAACAAGTGTTTTTTACATTTCCTGCATTGGCAGGTGGGTTCCTTACCACTAGTGCAACCTGGGAAGCCCTTAATTACATCTACAAAGACCTGTTTCACATTCACAGGTATTCAGGTCTAGGACTTGGATATATCTTTTGGGGGGATACAATTCAACCAACTACAGTGGAATATCAACATATAGATAACAGGGCAAGCAAGGGTTGAGGTTATATAGGGAGTGACTAAAGATTATTCAGGAGAGAGTAAAGAATGGAGACTTGAAGGAAATAGCAATTTTTAAGAAAATCCAGGCAAGATGATTTTAAGAATATGACCTCACAAAAATCAAAGGAAAAGAACTATTCAGAAAGAAGTTGAAGGAAAAAATAAACATAGCAGAAAGTTTGAAAAGCATCCTCTAAATTGCCAATAACATGGAGATTGACTTTACATGAAAAGATTTAGGTGGGGTGATGATATAAAATCCTTACAACCACGGTGACTGACTTTACATGGAAAAACTTAGGTGGGGTGATGATATAAAATCCTTACAACCCTGCAGTGTAGATAATGTTATCTAAAATTTCAGACAGCAACATAAAAGATGCTAATTTGTTCAGAGTCACAGCTAATAAGCATTGGAACAAAAATATGAATTATCTATCTCATTAACTCTCAATAATATAGTATAATAGAAAGAACAGGGTTGGGAGTCAGCCACTTCCTAACTGTGTGAACTTGGCGAGATTAACTAAATCCTTTGAGCCTCAGTTTTCACATCTGAGGAGGTGGGTTAATAATCATATCTGTTTCCCAATTTGGTTGCAGGGAAAAATACAGAAAATGGAGGTTTAAAGTATGTGCTTAGTCGCTCAGTCCTGTCTGACTTTTCACGATCCCTTGGACTGCCGACCACCAGGTTCCTCTGCCCATGGGGATTCTCCAGACAAGAATTCTGGAGTGGGTTGCCATGCCCTCCTCCAGGGGATCTTCCCAACCCAGGGACTGAACCGAGGTCTCCCATATTGCAGGTGTATTCTTTACTGTCTGAGCAACCTGGACTATACAAATGACTTTATATGCTTTTCATAATTTTTCCCATGAAAGTGGAGACCAATTAATCAACCATATGTAGAGATCATGGGGAGAAGGAAATGGCAACCCACTCCAGTGTTCTTGCCTGGAGAATCCCAGGGACGGGGGAGCCTCATGGGTTGCCGTCTGTGGGGTCGCACAGAGTTGGACACGACTGAAACGACTTAGCAGCAAAGATTATGGATAAAATCTCTCATCATATAGAAATATTTGCAACAAAGTTTTTAAGTAGGCCCAAGTGTAAGACAGAATTACCTCCCCAGTTGTGTTGTATTTGTTACTAAAAACATTTTTTTTTAAGTATTTTAAAATAAGATTCTAGGAAAATTATAAAAATATTATATATATTTTAAGATAACTATAGTTTCATAAGTAAAGTTTTGAAAACCTGGTTAAAAATGTACTTGGTTTTTTTCTTGTCAAATATCTTTTCATCATCCCAATCTGACAAAAAATGACAGTGACTCACATATCTAGGAAATAGAATCCAAGTTGTTGGTGCATCTTTTGAAGCACTGGTCTAGGAAGGTAAGGTAAGGTAAGGTGAAGTCGCTCAGTCGTGTCCGACTCTTTGCGACCCCGTGGACTGTAGCCTACCAGGCTCCTCCGTCCATGGGATTCTCCAGGCAAGAATACTGGAGTGGGTTGCCATTTCCTTCTCCAGGGGATCTTCCCGACCCAAGGATCGAACCCAGGTCTCCTGCATTGGAGGCAGACGCTTTAACCTCTGAGCCAAGTGTCTAAATATATAGGAAATATTTTTGGAAATATTTTTGGAGTAGTTAAGAACTTAGGAAAACAACTGAAATTACTATTTTATCTATTTATGTTTATTTTTGGCTCAATCAGGTCTTAGTGAAGGGACACAGGGACATGAGAACTTTCCTTGCAGCATAGGTGCTCTTGCGGTGTGTGGGTTTCTCTCCAGTTGGGGCATGCAGGCTCCAGAGTGCATGGGCTCAGTAGCTGCCCTAAGGCATGTGGGATCTCAGTTTCCTGACTAGAGATGGAACTCACGTCCCTGCATTGGGAAGCAGATTCTTAACCACTGGGCCAGCAGTGAAGTCCCTGAAATTACTTCTTTGTTTACCATTGTATATGGAAATGCACATTGTTGCATTATCTACTAAAAAAAAATAAGTTTAAAAAATTATAATAAGAAGCCCAAGAAAATATTATTCTTTTTGTACTAATGAAAATAAAGGAATCACATGTTATTTTATTTTTTAAATTTTTCTACTTATAGGGATTATAAATAATGTGCAGCATAGGTTCTAGTTAAGTGAAAGAAAAGATGATCACAAAACAACACAGTGTCAGCAACACACAATAATTTTTCACATGGGAAGAGATTGAAACACAACATTCCCAAAGAGAGTTGTCGTAAGGTTATGGATTTTTGATATTTTGAAGTTTCTTGTTTTAAATTGTTCTTAGGTGTTAATTTTAAATAAAATAAAAACATGTACTGTTTGATATTAGAGTTTGAGGAATTGATTGAGCCAGAACATTACACTGTTTCTGTATACAGTTTAATTGACTCTCACTCTCCTTTCAAATCTTCCATACATGTCTGATACCTCCAAACCCATATCCTTCTTCTTTTAGAGATAATCTTCTAAAGGTGGAGAAGATTAATGTCACAAGATTGGTACCATTTTATCTTTCTTTTGCCTTTAATAAGCTATATCCAACCATTCCCCCAGTGGCTGAGCGGTAAAGAATTCACCTGCAATGCAGTAAGTCACAGGAGACGCAGGTATGATCCCCTGGTCAGGAAGATCCCCTAGAGAAGGGCATGGCAATCCACTCCAGTATTCTTGCCTGGAGAATCCCATGGACAGAGGAGTCTGGTGGTCTATAGTCTACAGGGTCACAAAGTGTCGGACACAACTGAAATGAGTTAGCGTGCATGCATGCGACCGTATCTTCACCTACATTTTCTTCTTCATCCTCTGTGAAATACTGATAATATCTATCTGAAGTCTCAGAAAACCAACTCAGACTCACTCAGAATATATTAGCTTATTTATCTGAACATCTGGGGCCTGAGCTGACTTTCATCTCAGGCCTACACAACAGTATCTTCAGGGCTCATTCCATTGGCCTCATGCTCTGGACGACTGTGTGCTACATTTGTGCATATGAAGCATGTTCTTTGTTTGCATCCTATTCTCTGTTCTCATCGTATTCTCAAATGAGGTCTTCACACTTCAAGACTTTAATGAATGCAGGTCCAGAGATGAAACGATGCATAAACTGAGGGAGATGTTGTGCTGCTACAGAAGAAGTGAGACGTTTCACAGACACCGGTCTCAATGTGCTTCTTCTCTTTCAGTAACCACTCAGGATAAAATGGATGGGGAGTCTAGTATGCGCTGCAGAGTTAAACCATGTTATGAGTTCTAAAAGACAAATGACCCAGGATTTTTTCATGAAAGCTGCAGAAAACTTTCATGGTTGTCCCAGTTTGTTGAAAGGGGATTCCTGATTCGTCAAATTTAGAAATCCAGGGCTACCATTTCCTCCTCTCTCTTTCTTTTGTCCCAGCTTCCTTCCCTTATCCATGTGTATTGATCTAACCTATTGCTTTCAAGAGCTGCATACATTTTATATAATCAATCATTATATATAATTTATCTACTGTTTCCTGTGGAGCAGTGGATATTTATTTCCTTATTCTTAATTTATTTTGCTGTCATAAAAATTACATTTCTTGATACATAAATCCTGGTGTACCAGTGTTATTTCTGTAGATTAGATGTCCTAAATGAAGTTTGTTGGAAATAGCTTTTGGACATTTTTTGCAAAGACTATATATAGTTTTATTAAAGTTATAAAACTTACTTTCAATAAAATGTTGTTATTAAACTGCAAAGAATTTAATTTCCAAGGATGACTCAAAAAATGATTATTTAGAGACAAATAGGTAGTTTCGTTAGACTGTTTTAGCAAAAGTTTCAAACTGGCTCTTTGCTTATTGCCAGGGAAAGCCATTAGCTCTCTTCCTCAGATTCCCTCCTTCAGGATCTGGCCAATTTATCACTTTGGACAAATACAATGAATGAATGCTTGTGTGTGTGTGTGTGTTTCTTAACAACTTAGTGTCCTTCTCAGGATAAATATATTTTGAAGAGGGAACCATGGTACCTTTCATCCATTTCATGTGTGATCGCCTCGTATTCTCATATCAGAGAATTCTACACTTTCACATGTGATTTTCAGAAGACTGTTTAGTTCCTAATTCCCATGGTCACTCCTGATGCCCTCACTTGTTTTGAATACTTTGTGTCTCTCCCATAATACTAATGATGGCAATCAATACTTGGAACACTCCATGTGCTTATCTCATTTCATCTTCTCATAACAGTCATCTGAAGCAGGTAGCCTTACAATTCCTGGTTTAAATGCATGAAGATTAACATAGTCATGTTTCAGAGAGGCTTGAGAAAGGTACACATAATTTGCTATGAAGAAGGGCAATGGAGACCTCTGAGTTTATAAAAAACAATCTATGTCTCCTTGGTGAGTTGGGTTTGAGATGGACATGGAGAAAGATAATTAGGTCCCCGCCTCCCTCAGTTTGTTAAATAACAGTATATAATCACAGATCTGCACTCCTAAGGCTACCATGTATAAAACTTTGTATTAATCTGGATTGACAGCAACAAAAGGACACAGTTTATACGTTCAGGAGCAAACCCACCGCTGTCTAGACCCGAGAGGAATCATAAAATGGTAACGAGTTGCCAAACAAAACCTGATCTGGAAGGAATTTAAGTAGGCATTTTAGGTTTTCTATTCCTCTGGTCTTGAGCTACTTAGATTGCCTTGTTCTGGTCCTGACTGAATAAAAGTATTTCCACTCAGATTAAGTTTCTGGTTTTGAAAAACCACACCACCTCTGGGCTTTGTTTGAACTTTAATTTCCAGATTCAGAGCTTCCCTGGACATTTAAGTTTTAGCCATACTGTCCTGTTTGGACTTTCAGCTTCTGTACAATTATTTCTAGTTGCTGCCAACAACCTAGTCTTAGGAGATGACTGTGAAAAGTCAGCCAGTCCCCACTCTCCAGTTCTCTATGGTCTCTCATTTAATACTGATTTCTAGGTCTCATTAATCCAAGCAAAGCTTCTGAGTCAGTGAACATATCTACGTGCTGAGAGAAAGACATGCCCCAACTCTGCAGGGGCAAAAACACTTGTTCTCAGGGCCCTTCTGTACCTTGCCCTATGGATTGCCTCATCTGACGGTTCATTCATAATCTTTATTATATTCCTGAATTCATGCTAAGAATTTAACAAGCACTATCACATTTGATGCTCAGGAAAACTCTGTGAGGTCAGTTCACTCATTGTAACCACTTTAAAGATGAGAAAACTAAAGCTCAGAGATGTTAAACAACATTTCTAAGGTCTCATGACTGGTGGACAGTGAAGTAGGATCTTGACTGACTCCAACACTTTTAACCTTGACCTTTACTCAAGACAAGGGAAAAACATATATAGTTTTCTACACATAGATAGTACACAGGCCATTTCAAAAAGTGTATTTCATTGTCGAATTTTCATCTCTTAAATTGGCAGAGCTTGTGAATCCCAAATAGGTAAAGAAAAATTATTAGAGACATCCCTAGAAAATTTTAAAGAGACGTCCCTTTACCGTCTGTAGACTCAGATGGTAAAGGAGTCATCTGCAGTGCAGGAGACCCAGGTTCAATCCCTGAGCCAGAAAGATCCCCTGCAGAAAGGAATGGCTACCCACTCCAGTATTCTGAAAAATATTGGAGAAAACAGATACTTTCAACTTTGCAGTCCATGTCTTGGTGCTCAGGCACCCCTTACCTGGCCACAGAAATGAATGCTGGAGGGAAATGGAAAGCCTTATACATTGTCTAACTAAATTTTGTTTAGTGATATAACTACAGTAAATAGATAATATTTAACATCTTAACAAGAACAAAGTGATTTACTTCTAGTTGTTTGAAAAGAAACACTTGTAGACACTAATGTAAGATTCTTCAAAGACCAAGAAATCTGAATAAAAAGGTCTTATTTTAAAATAAAATCAGAATATCCAAAGCTAGCCCACAAGTGTTGATGACTTCTTAGGGCTTCAGTATTAGTCACTCAGTCATATNGTAGACACTAATGTAAGATTCTTCAAAGACCAAGAAATCTGAATAAAAAGGTCTTATTTTAAAATAAAATCAGAATATCCAAAGCTAGCCCACAAGTGTTGATGACTTCTTAGGGCTTCAGTATTAGTCACTCAGTCATATCTGACTCTTTGTAATCCCATGGACAGTCTGCAAGTCTTCTCTGTCCATGGGATTCTCCAGGCAAGAATACCAAAGTGGGAGCTATTTCCTTCTCCAGGAGCTCTTCCCGACCCAGGGGTTGAACCCAGGTCTTCTGCATTGCAGGCAGATTCTTTACTTTCTGGTGCTTCCCTGGTAGCTCAATTGGTAAAGAATTTGCCTTCAATGCAGGAGACCCCAGTTCAATTCCTGGGTTGGGAAGATCCCCTGGAGAAGGAAATAGCTACCCACTCCAGTATTCCGGTCTAGAGAATTCCATGGACTGTGTAGTCCATTGGGTCGCAAAGAATCGGACACAACTGAGCAACTTTCACTTTGCTTCTTTACAGTCTGAGCCACCAGGGATGCCCCCTCTTAGGGCTTCAAGTCTTGGATAATTACCTGAGGAATCCTCTTAGCATTACCACCCACAGGGTTATAATTTCATAATGTGTTATTCAATTGTCTAGATTTTGATACATCCACTTTTCTCAAATTTTAAGATAAAATGAAACAGAGTATTGTGAAAAACAGCAATCTCTAATAAGTTCCAATTACCCCTTTGGACAAAAGCTCTGCAGAAAGTGAAGAACAGTTTCTTTATTCCCACTTCAGATGGGTCAGTTAAAAAGAACTAATTGCACAATAATTAACATTTTTAAGAAGCCAAATATTTCAGACTTTATTTCCTCTCAGGAGAATTCACCTGCAGTAAGAAAATCCAACATGCTGGCACATAGAGTAGGTCAGGCTCTTTGAGGGCAAATGTACAAACTAGCAGGTCTGTTACACATTTTCCATGGAACACATTTTCTAAAGGTGACCTCTCATGAACTGTCTTCAGACTAATGCTCCTATTCACTACCTCCTTCTGATTTTGACATGAGTTTGAATACAATATCTGTGTAGTGTTAGGAGACACATCTGATTCTTACACATCCCTTAAACAATGGCTAAATACCATCAACAATGGCATCTTTGTCTCTCGTGTCCAGTCTACATTAAAATGTGCTCTCATCTTTCACTCATATTGCACTAGCTATATGCTTTTGTCTTTCAGGCCTGCAATATCGGAAAGCAGGGCACATGTTCTCTTGTGACTCATTATTTTAATAATATTCAATATTTCAGTCATCTCACAGAGGCATTGAAAGGAACTACATTCCTGCTCCCATGCCACTTAGGCACGTGCTGTGTGCCGTACTCAGTCGCTCAGTTACGTCGGACTCTTTGGGACGCAAGGGACTATAGCCCGCCAGGCCCCTCTGTCCAGGTGGATTCTCCAGGCAAGAACACTGGAGTGGGTTGCCGTGCACTCCTCCAGGGGATCTTCCCAGCCCAGAAAGGCTGGGAAAAACCCAGGTCTCCTGCATTGCAGGTGGATTCTTGACCATCTGAACCACTGGGGAAGCCAATTTAAAATAAGGAGAGAAACACACACACAAAAACAACCCTTCTCTGAAGTTGTCAAATCCTATTAAAATTATGGTCCATTTTTGCTGAAGCCACCTCAGGCAGACCTCACCATACATTTCTTCCTTAATTCTGTAACAGTGAGGCTGTTTAGATACTTTTTTTTTTTTTTAAAGCAGAAGGCCAGAGGATAAAAACTGGAGGAATCTACACAGGAAAAAAATATACTATATGAAAAATAACATTTCACTGTGACTCACATGAAAAAGACCCAGAAACTTCAGTGAGCAGTTAACAGGCTGTTAGAGAGTGTTTATGATGTGCAGAGCTTTGTGGCCGATCGTATATAATCTGGTGGTGAATGCATTTATTTGTGATCCTATTGAACCATTCATCACTAGAGCCGTGCTGCTCAAGTGGGGTCTGTGTACTGGGTAAGGTTATAAGTATAAAAATTGAGAGATAACACTAGGAACACTTTTTTAGAAACATTTATTTATTTGGCCACACCAGGTCTTCATCTTGATGTGTGGAGTACTTAGTTGCAGCATGCGAAATCTTAGCTGCAGCTTGGATATAGTTCGCTGACCAGGGATTGAACCCAGGGCCCCTGCATTGGGAGCATGGAGCCTTAGCCACTGTACCATCAAGGAAGCCCCATCATTAGGACTTTTTATATGAATGTAACAGAAATTTTACATCATTTGCATCATTTTACATCTTCTAAAAGTTTTTAAATACTTACATTTTAAATTTATTTTTTTCTTTTTCTTTCTTCCTTTCACATGTATACTGACTTTTCCCCCACCTCTTTAGAGAAGTTGCTCTGAAGCACTGTCTCCTGGGCTGCATTCCTCATTTTGCCCCAAATAAAACTTAATTTTAAACTCTCATGCTGTGTATTTTTTTAAGTTGATACCTGTTTCTCAAGTAGATTCTGACACTTCTCAGCTCACATAAGCCAATTGATCATAATCAATTCTTCTATGTGTGCATATATATATAGTATATTCATTATATATGATCAAATCTGCTAATTATATTGATATATTATTAACAGTAAATATTATTAATTTGATTATTTGGAAAACTCTGATAAATATCCCAAGACAAAAAGGAAGTGAGATGGCTGGAAAACAATGTATGATTTACATTCATCATTCCAAATTCTCATCTGTTGCTGGTTAAATGGACTCTACTGATCAGCCAAAGTTGTGCTTTTACCAGTAGTCAGGTATAGATATGAGAACTGGACCATAAAGAAAGCTGAACACTGAAGAATTGATGCTTTTAAATTGTAGTATTGGAGAAGACTCTTGAGAGTCCCTTGGACAGCAAGGAGATCAAACCAGTCAATATTTAAGGAAATCAGTCCTGAATATTCATTGGAAGGACCAATGCTATTGGTGAAGCTCGGATACTTTGGCCACTCGATCCAAAGAGCTGACTCATTAGAAAAGCCCCTAATGCTGGGAAAGATTGAAGCAGGAGGAGAATGGGGAAGTAGAGAATGTGGATGGTCAGATAACATCACCAACGCAATGGACATGAGTTTAGGCAACCTCCGTGAGATAGTAAAGGACAGCGTGTGCTGCAATTCATGGAGTTGCAAAGAGTCAGACACGACTCAATGACTGATAAGGAACATGAAATCATCTGAGCACTGGTTAGCAATTCAGACCCACTCCAGGCCTAGTGAATCTGAATCAATATTTTTCAAGATTCCCAGGTGATTTGTATGCATGTTAAAGTGTTAAACTTTGAGATGCATTGTCTCTGAAAAACTATTGTGCTGCTGCTGCAGCTGCTGCTGCTAAGTCACGTCAGTCGTGTCTGACTCTGTGTGACCCCATAGATGGCAGCCCATCAGGCTCCCCCATCCCTGGGATTCTGCAGGCAAGAACACTGAAGTGGGGTGCCATTTCCTTCACCAATGCATGAAAGTGAAAAGTGAAAGTGAAGTTGCTCAGTCATGTCCGACTCTTAGCAACCCCATGGACTGCGGCCTACCAGGCACCTCCACCCATGGGATTTTCCAGGCAGGAGTACTGGAGTGGGTTGCCATTGCCTTCTCTGGAAAGACTATTGTGGGGACTCTCAAAAAATAGAACACGTCATAGTCTTCAAGAATAAAACTAACATTAAAAACTTTCACTGCAATATACAGTATATTTCATTCGTCAGTTCTTCAACTCACAAAGAAAAATGCCAGCGTACACCTAAATCCCTAATTTGGATTTCTTTTGATTCTAAACTCTCTCAACAGTCTTTTGCTACTTGTGTGGCAGAACTCCTTGAAGAGAACAAGAGGAAATCCTAGCGCTTGCCTGGAATTCAGATTGGAAAAGATTCAAATGTAAATCACTCTGAGAACTTTCAATTTAATATAGGCAAATTCAGCTATTCCATATGAACCCTGATCTAAGATACAAGGAAACTGGGCTATAGGCCTTCCTGGTAAGGCTTGGTATTAGATGGCTAAAACAGGAAAGAGAACAGGGATTAAACACCAGCAGAATGAGCATTTGCTTGAAGAGTTCTTCATTCTAGATGTCCGCTACAAAGTATTCAATAAAGAAAGAAAGGCTCATTCTTTGATTCACGCCCATGGTGTTTTTCTCGCCAACCAAACTGTGAGCGTTTGAAGGATCATGCTAAGTATGTTCCTAAAAACCACTGGATCTTATCATGCCTATTGCTGGTCATTTCTTCCCCTAGGCTAACTCACTTCCTTGAGTATGATTCTGCTGCTATAATTTGCACATCTCCCAGGGAGGCAAGTTGACATGGGGGATAAACATACAGCTTGTTCTAGAGACAGACAGAAAAATATACTGTTGGCCATAGTGGGCTTTGAATTCCAGAAATTCTTTTCCTCTAAAATCCCTGTTGATTTAAACACCACTTCAATTTATTGCAGAATGGAAGTTGGATGAATAAAATAATGAATGAATGGAATGAAAGAACTAAATATTAGTTAAATTATTCTGATAAAATATAGTGCCATCATTTTTTATTAGTCCTGGGAGGTTATCTATTTTTATGTTATATTGTTATCCTTACAGTTATACTTGATTACAATGCAGTTTTACAGTTCCAGTTGATATGCTAACTTGTCTCATTTGAGAAGCCTTTTCTAATCAGGTCAAAGTATCTTGTTTTTTCCTTCCTGTAAATCTACATAGTCCATATATTTCAAATACTGATTTCATTTCACTCATGAGAATTCAACAGTTATGCTAAACATCATGTTCTGGAAGTTCCTTAGGTAGGCTCATTGCAACCTTCTTGAAAATAAACCTCAATGTAAACTGATTTGCTTTGGTAAGTTAGAGCTGATTGATGTTTATGATGGAGAAGGCAATGGCACCCCACTCCAGTACTCTTGCCTAGAAAATCCCATGAACGGAGGAGCCTGGTAGGCTGCAGTCCATGAGGTCACTAAGAGTCGGACACAACTGAGGGACTTCACTTTCACTTTTCACTTTCATGCATTGGAGAAGGAAATGGCAACCCACTCCACTGTTTTTGCCTGGAGAATCCCAGGGACAGGGGAGCCTGGTGGGCTGCTGTCTATGGGGTCGCACAGAGTCGGACACAACTGAAGCAACTTAGCAGCAGCAGCAGCAGATGTTTATGAGTTAGGTGTATCTTCTACTTTAGGAAATAGCAACCCTCTCTTGAGAGTGAAATACCCTATTATTACAGCCCAACTCATAAGCTATTTTAAATATTGACTCACAAGCTCAGGAAAAAAAAAAAATTGGCAAGACCGATCAGAGAGTCAGAGTTTGTATAGGATGTAGCTGTGTGAAAATTAAGAATCTTAGATAAGATGCAAAAGAGCGGGAAAAAAATCCACAAAGAGAAGTCCTGAAGATGGGTAGGAAGTAAGGAACTGGTGTTGAGGAAAGCATTGGAAAAGATGAGAAAGTCTTTTTGTAGCAAAATCATTAGGAATGACTGATACATATGGACTAAGCATAGTATAGCTGTGATACACAAACAGCAACTAATCTATGATGAGAAATAAGTAGTAGATAAGGATCTGTTTTTCCTATCAAAGCAGGTATTGTTGTTGTTCAGTTGCTAAGTTGTGTCTGACTCTCTGCAACTCCATGGACTGCAGAACACCAGGCTTCCCTGTCCTTCACTATCTCCTGGATTTTGCTCAAATTCATGTACATTGAGTCAGTGATGCTATCTAACCATCTCATCCTCTGCTGCCCTCTTCTCATTTTGCTTTCAATCTTTCCCCACATCAGAGTCTTTTCCAATGAGGCAGCTCTTTGCATCAGGTGGCCAAAGTATTAGAGCTTTTTAGCTTCAGCATCAGTCCTTCCAATGAATATTCAGGGTTGATTTCCTTTAGAACTGACTGGTTTGATCTCCTTGCTATGGAAGTGACTCAAGAGTCTTCTCCTGCACCACAATTCAAAAGCATCAATTCTTCTGTTCTTAACCTTCTTTATGGTCCAACTCTCATATCTGTACATGACTACTGGAAAACCCATAGCTTTGATTATATGGACCTTTGTCTGCAAACTGATGTCTTTGCTTTTTAATACACTGCCTAAGTTTGTCATGGCTCTCCTGCTAAAGAGTAAGCATCTTAGTTTCACAGCTGTAGTCACTGTCAGTGGTGAGTTTGGAATTCCAAAAAATAAAATCTGTCACTGGGTCCACTTTTTTCCTTTTATTTACCATGATGTGATGAGACCAGATGCCATGATCTTAGTTTTTTGTACGTTGAGTTTTAAGCAAGCTTTTCCACTCTCCTCTTTCACCTTCATTAAGACATTCTTTAGTTCCTTTCCACTTTCTTGCATGAGAGTGGTATCATCTGTATATTTGAGTTTGTTGATATTTCTCCTTGCAATCCTGATTCCAGCCTGTGATTCATCCAGCCTGGCATTTTGCATGGTGTACACTGCATGTAAGTTAAATAAGCAGGATGACAATATACAGCCTTGACGTAATTTTGAACCACTTTCCCAATTTTGAACCACTCCATTGTTCCATATAAGGTACTAACTATTGCTTCTTTATTTAAATACAGGTTTCTCAGAAGACAGGTAAGGTGGTCTGGTAGGCTCATCACTTTAAGAACTTTCCACAGATTGTTGTGATCCACACAGTCAAAGGCTTTAGCATAGTCAATGAAGCAAAAGTAGATGTTTTTCTGGAATTCCCTTGCTTTCTCTATGATCCAACAAATCAAAGCAATTTGATCAAATCAAAGCAGGTAGCTACAATAAATTTTTAGAAATTTATACTTAGTTTTATCCAGCTAATCTCTCACTTTTCTTGCCATTATGTTTAAGTGCTTTAAAATATTTCAAAAATAGCTGTAATTTGCATTTCTTGCTTTGGAGGAGGAGGAGGAAATTATCCTTTACCCTTCTAGCTTCTTCTGTCTGGTTTAAGAATTAAATTGGCCTAAGTCAGATTAATAGGAGAGAATTAAACAAAAGTTTAGCAATGTGTATACATGGGAGAGACCCAGGAAAACTACATAAGTCACCAAACTAGGTTTCTGTGTGTTGGTGTATCTTTTATTTATTTTCCAAATTGGCCAAAAGAAAGTGAAAGTGTTAGTCACTCAGTCGTGTACCGCTCTTTGCAACTACATGGACTGTAGCTTGCCAAGCCCCTCTGTCCACAGAATTCTCCAGGCAAGAATACCTGAATAGCCATTCCCTTCTCCAGGGGATCTTTCCACCCCAGGGACTGAACCTAGGTCTCTTGCATTGCAGTAGTTTCTTTGCTGCTTGAGCCTCTAGGAAAACCCCCAAATGGCCAAAACCTTCACCTTAAAAACCATGTTCAATGAAAGACAAAAGAAAATGTTGGCAGAGTAGTGGTTTGGGACTTCAAAGGGCTGTAAGGCAATACACATGCGGATGAAAAATCAAAAATTTGTTGGGCCAGGCAGACAGTGAGACATAGGTATGAATTTTAGCAAACAGACTTTGCTAGGCTCCTCCCTATCTGCCTCGCTGATAGCTCAGTTGGTCAAGAATCCACCTGCAATGCAGGAGACCCTGGTTTGATTCCTGGGTCAGGAAGATCTGCTGGAGAAGGGATAGGCTACCCCCTCCAGTATTCTTGGGCTTCCCCTGTGGCTCAGCTGGTAAAGAATCCACCCATAATGTGAGAGACCTGGATTCAATCCCTGGGATGGGAAGATCCCCCTGAGAACAGAAAGGCTACCCACTCCAGTATTCTGGCCTGGAGAATCCTTCTAGTTAAGAATGGAGGTGGGTGCAGGCAGCAGCGACCCGGCACACCAAGCGCGGCCGAGAGGAGTTACCCCATGTCCAAGGTCAGGGGCAGTGGCCGAGAGTGCCAGGCTGTGACGGCGCAGGAACGGCCAAGAGGAGCTAGCCAAGTCTGAGGTCAAGGGCGGCTGGGAGGAGATACCCCGCGTCCGAGGTCAGGGGTGGCGGCTGAGAGAAGCAACCCCGCGTCCGAGGCCAAGGAAGGTGGCTGAGAGGAGCTACCCAAGTCCAAAGTCAGTGGTGGCCGGGGGGAGACACCCTGCGTCCGAGGCCAGGGGCAGCAGCCGAGAGGAGCTACCCCGCGCTGGAGGCCAGGGGCGGCGGCCGAGGTCAGGGGCGGCAGCCAGGAGGAGCAACCTGAGGAGCTGTGGCTGCACAGGCGCAGGAGGACCTAGAGGAGCTATCCCACATTGAAGGTCAGGAAGGGCGGCGGTAAGGAGATACCCCTGGTCCAAGGGAAGGAGCAGCGGCTGTGCTTTGCTGGCGCAGCTGTGAAGAGATACCCCACGCCCAAGGTAAGAGAAACCCAAGTAAGATGGTAGGTGTTGCAGAGGGCATCAGAGGGCAGACATACTGAAACCATACTCACAGAAAACTAGTCAGTCTAATCACACTAGGACCACAGCCTTGTCTAACTCAATGAAACCAAGCCATGCCTGCAGGGCAACCCAAGACGAGCGGGTCATGGTGGAGGGAGCTGACAGAATGTGGTCCATTGGAAAAGGGAATGGCAAACCACTTCAGTATTCTTGACTTGAGAACCCCATGAATAGTATGCAAAGGCAAAATGATAGGATACCGAAAGAGGAACTCCCCAAGTCAGTAGGTGCCCAATATGCTACTGGAGATCAGTGGAGAAATAACTCCAGAAAGAATGAAGGGATGAAGCTAAAGCAAAAACAGTACCCAGCTGTGGATGTGACTGTTGATAGAAGCAAGGTCCAATGCTATAAAGAACAATATTGCATAGGAACCTGGAATGTCAGGTCCATGAATCAAGGCAAATTGGAAGTGGTCAAACAAGAGATGGCAAGAGTGAACGTCAACATTCTAGGAATTAGCGAACTTAAATGGACTGGAATGGGTGAATTTAACTAAGATAACCATTGTATCTAATATGCGGGCAGGAATCCCTCAGAAGAAATGGAGTAGCCATCATGGTCAACAAAAGAGTCCAAAATGCAGTACTTGGATGCAATCTCAAAAACGACAGAATGATCTCTGTTCGTCTCCAAGGCAAACCATTCAATATCACAGTTATCCAAGTCTATGCCCCAACCAGTAATGCTGAAGAAGCTGAAGT